>OZ018319.1:228046652-228594152 GCA_963969495.1 Ceratothoa steindachneri | reverse complement strand
AAACAAAAGCTGCTTAACTTAACAAAAGTTTAATACCAATAACTAATGTAGGCATAAGTAGATGGGCTCCATTACACTCATTCATATTTCAAAGGCATGAGGAAGCTTCTGTAACTGGTTTTGGTAATTATACATATTGACTACTACATCGCAATCGAAGATATATTGTGTTAAATTTCGGAAGGTTACAGGCCTATATTTTTGTGGCTGCTTTGTTATAAATATACAGTCGCCAGATGAGCTAAATAATATTTTTTTTTTAAAAATACACGAGACCTCGTAAATATGTAGATTGGCAGCGCGCCTGGAAAAGTGGATTTTTGTGTGTTTATATTTCGTTCACCAGATGCTGAATACTCATGTGCGTTTGAGTCCAAGTTCTGTAAATGTTAGAACATTATAAATAAGGTAAACATGTAGATGAGCGGCCCATCCGGAAAAAATTATTTTTGTGTAAATATTATCGGGTAAATATGTAGATTAGCGGCCCAGCCGGAAAAAAATTTGTGTGTAAATATTATCGTTCACTTGTGTCGGAATATTCATGCGCGTTTGAGTCCTTTTTGAATTATTATTCTATAAACAATTAGGATTAGGTAAATATGTAGATTAGCGGCTGGGCTGAAATTTTTTTTGTGTGTAAATATTATCATTCACTCGTGTCGGAATATTCATGCGCGTTTGAGTCCTTTTCAAATTATTATTTTATAAACAATTAGGATTATATACTGGTTGGCTGTGCCCCCAGACCCCCCTCAATTTAATGAAACTCAGGATCATCGTAGTGTAGTCTCCCTATTGTGTTTACCCCCACATGAGCCGTCAACTTAAATTTACTCCAAAAACGTGAAACATTTTGGAACCCGGACGAAATAGTACGTCCTATTGTTCGCGCCGATAATCTACATATTTGCCTAGGATTATATACTGGGGGGCTGTGCCCCCCAGACCCCCCTAATTTAATGAAACTCAGGATCATCCTATTGTAGTCCCCCCATTGTGTTTACTCCCACACGAGCCGTCAACTTAAATGTACTCCAAAAACGTTTAACATTTGGGAACACGGACGAAATAGTACGTCCCATCGTTCGCGCCGATAATCTACATATTTACCTATTATCGTTCACCCGTGTTTGAATATTCATTTGTGTTAGAGTTTTCGGTAATTGTGTAGACGATGGCCGGATCCTAGGCCTAGCTTTTTGGGGCGAGCCGCGGGGATAACACTGCGATAACCCTGAGTTTCAATCCTTTGGGGGGTTTGGGGGGCACAGCCCCCCAGTATAAAATAAAAAATCGCCATAAAATTCTTCAGTTTCATCTCTAAAAAAGTAACAACGAAAAGTAGCCCAAAATAGCCAGAAAAAAAGCTAGGCCTAAGATCTGGCCATGGTCTATACAATTACCGAGTTATCTTCGAATGATAGCTGCCGCCATTTTATGTATTAAAAAAATGTCTGAAAGTAAACAAACCGAAAATGTTATTTATGTAGGACATTTTTGTTTACAAAATTGCCTGAAAAAACAAACGAAACACGCTGTTTCCGTAATAATTGCAGTGGTTATACTTCCGAAATAGCGAAGAGGAAAGCCTATTTATTGTGTGCGTCTGCGTCCTATTCGAAATCTAGCTGACTTGAATCACGTTTTATTTTTGAGCATCTAAATTCAAAGTTAGGGTTCACATCTAATGCTTGGCCACAAATGTCGCTTTTAATTCGCACTAAATTATGAACATCCAAAAAGTTGTTTAATTTATCTTTATCAGAAACTAGGGTTAATAATTCTGCAATAGATGACGAACAAAGTTCACAATTCGCTGATTATTTTCAAACTGCGTAAAAGGGGAATGTTTGACACCCAAACTGCTAAAAAAAAACAAGTAGTTCCTTGAAATCATCTAGCAAAATTACATTTAAATGAGGATAATAAAAAGCTATTAAGTGGAACAAAAAATTGAAATCAAGCATTTCTGATGTCATCCCCCCCCCCCCCAACCCATATTATAATTTGCAAAACGATTAAAGATGCTGACATGATGTAGTTAAAGCATTCACCTCTGTAAATGTCAGAACATTATAACAATTAGACCCCCCCAAATTTAATGAAACTTGGGATATTTGTAGTGTGTTCACCCCCTTGTGTTTACCCTCACACGAGCCGTCCCCTTAAATGTACTCCAAAAATGTGAAACATTTTGGAACATAGACGAAAATAGTACGTTTTATCGGCCGGGCCGCTCGTCTACATATTTACCATAAATAATTATGATTATATACTGGTGGGGTCCTGCTCCCCAGACCTCCCCAATTGATTGAAATTCAGGATAATAGGAGATAATAGGGAATTTAGCTATGAGATGGATGGGTATTGGCTTAATTCAGTTGAAGATGAGAAGGACTTAGGAGTAGTAGTAGATAGGTCACTGAAATTTTCAAAGCAGTGTATTGAGGCAAAAAATAGAGCAAATAGAATGCTAGGTTACATCAAAAGAAATGTTAGCTACAAGAGTAAGGAGGTCATCCTTAACATAACATAATTTCATGGATGACAAAAGCCACAAGGGCCTATCAAAGGTCATCCGCCTCCATTAAAACCCACCCACAAAAAGCACCATCACCAGGTGAAGACAAAATCAAAGTCCCCCACAATATAATATAACAGATGACAAAAGCCAGAAGGGCTCATTATAGGTCATCCGAGTCAAACAGCCTCTTTTTTAAGGCACCCAAACTCCCAGGAAAACTACATCCAGAGGATTGCGTCCAGAAACAAGGGTATCACCAATCAAGGCTTGTCAAGAACTAAATCATGCAGCTATAGATATATACAAACAATATTAATATATACAAAACTTAGGAACCATCACAACCTTCCCTCCCCATAAACTCATCCAACCTACTCTTAAATACATTTAAATTTGGACTACCTACTATCCTCCGCGGCAATTTATTCCAGAAGTCCACCACTCAATTTGTGAAAAAATATTTTTTTAAATCCAACCTACACCCTTGCTTTTTAATTTTCAAGTTGTGACCTCTAGTCCGATTTCCATCATCTAACTCAAAAAACTTGCTAACATCCAATTTATCTATCCCGGAAAAAATTTAAACAGCTCAATCATATCCCCTCTCACACACCTTTCGAACGAGAACATATTTAATAACCTCAGTCTATCTATATATTCAAGGTGCCTCAGGGAAGGAATAATCTTCGTTGCCCTCCGTTGCACTGACTCTAAAATATGGGGACCATGCCTGTATACAGTACTCTAGATGTGGCCTAACATAAGAGTTATAGAGTTTAAGAATAACCTCCTTACTTTTGTAACTGACATTTCTCTTAATGAAACCCAGCACTCTATTTGCCCTATTTCTTGCTTCAATACACTGCTTAGAAAACCTTAATGACTCATCTATTACTATTCCTAGATCTTTCTCATCCTCTACTGAGCTCAGGCAATGCCCATCCATTTCATAGTTAAATTCTCTATTATCTTTTCCCATGTTAATAACTTTGCACTTATCAAGGTTGAAAGTCATTTGCCACTTATGTGCCCAGGATAACAATTTATTTAAATCCCCCTGCACTTTAAAATTATCATCAATATCTTTAACTACAGCTGCTAATTTGGTATCATCCGCAAAAATTGACACTTTATTATTAACTGCCTCCCCAAGATCATTTATATAGATTACAAATAATAATGGGCCGAGAATTGATCCCTGAGGAACCCCACTGATAACATCCCTCCACTGTGACTTTACACCATTTAGCACTACCCTTTGCTTCCTGTCTTTCAGCCACTCATCTATCCAATTTGAAACACCCCCACATATCCCAATCATTTTTAATTTATGAACTAGTCTCCTATGTGGTACCTTATCAAATGCTTTACTAAAATCCAAGTATGTGAGGGGAGATTTGATTAAGGTATACAAAATGATTACAGGTATAGATAGAGTAAGATTGGCAGACTTTTTTAATTTTGATAATAATAACAGAACTAGAGGCCATAACCGTAAATTAAAGAAAATCAACTACAATAGTGATACAAAAATTGTATTGTGAATCTTTGGAACGAGCTGCCAGAAACAATAATAAATTCAGCAACCTTGAGGTCTTTCAAATTGAAGCTGGATAAATATATAGACAGTAAAGGCTTTGTGTAATCAGAGCCACCTACATATTATCATTGTATGCTGCGCATGTATATATATATATATATATATATATATATATATATATATATATATATATATATATATATAATAGTTTGATGTATAGTTAATTCTTGTTTGTTGATGATATATACTATATGTATTGATAATAATTATTCCTAGAACAAAGAAGCAAAGAAGTGCCAATTCCTAGGTTATACTTCTGAACATTGTGACCTGTTAGCATATGTGCTACTTTAGGTTAACCCGCATGGATCCAGACCAATCAACATTATTTTAAATAAACTGAACTAATACTTTGTAAAATTCTCGACTAAGGCTCGATACCCATCCATGATGTAAATATGCTAGAAGCACTATGTTCAGCACTGGCATCACTTTGAAGGGCCCTGGGGCCCTCTATGATTCCACTTTAAACCTTCTTATGATGAATATTTTAGTTTATAGAACATAATTACACAAACAATCATAAAGAAATGTAAAATAGGTAACGGTTTTTAAATTTTTTAGTCTGCTACTTTTTTTCTTATAGAAACTGCTTCCACTACTCCGCTAACATTTATAGAGTCTGCAAGTAGCAGACTAATGTAGCAGACTGCCCAACTCTGGAAAAACTAGAGGCCTAATAACATTTAACAATCGCCTTTTGAATTTGAATACAAGGTTAGGTTTTCAAATTAGGTATATTACAACTTTTTTTTAAAATTTTTGGTATGTGTAGGCGATTTGGGGGGTGGGAGCCTTCCATTTCAAAATTATCTTAAAACTGATATATATCAATAAAATATGATGCGATTGCAATAGCCTAACAAAAAATACCTCCAAAAGTACTTTTTTTTTAATTTGCACAAAAAAACGTGTATGTTAAAAAACAATTGTTTATATATATATATATATATATATTACAAAAAATTGAGGGTGGGCATAACCCCCTCCCCAAATAACCCAAACTTTAATTGCATTTTGTGGAAAAAATGTAAATGCCACATTCACCCCTTTTCTACTGAATATCATATACTAATGTAATTAAATGCCCTGGATAACCATAAATACAATTATTATGAAACTAGTCTCCATGATCCTATTATAAATGTAAAGTTTATGGCCAATTTGTCTAAATGCTTCTTTTTTTTAGGGAGATTTTTAAAATTAAATTTTTTATTTAAATTGTCACCATGAAAAAAATAGAAGATTTAAGGGTTGTCGACCTCAGAAATGAGTTGGATAAAAGAGGATTAGATAAAACTGGTGTCAAAGCTATTCTTATTGAACGCTTGAGAAAGGTAAGATTTTTGCTGATTCATTTGATTGTTTATCCCTTTAAGGGGCCTCTCATTTGCTGATTGAATCATTGAAGGTAAAGAATGTTGCTTGATTAATTATCTAATTTTTCAGCTTTCTATACTGTTACCCATTTGATTGGATGATAATCGTGATTTCAGGTCATCGATAAAGTTTGTGTAATTTGGGAAAAATTAAGAATATATTTTTAGGTATATTTAATCAATTATATAGTTATTTTATTCTATATTTTCCATTTTTATTGGTTTGAAAAGATAGAAAAATTTTCTTGAAAAAAATTAAAATGGGTACCTATACAGTAAACCCTCGATATAATGAACCTCAATATATCTAATTTCGCATATAACAAACCAAATTTCCTGGCCAAACTCCATCGAGTTTAACAGGCCACTTAACTTTATTAGTAATTACATATGTATTACATATCCATAACAAACTTGGTTCGTTATTTCCATTGCTTTTAACGCCCATCAGGTTTAACAAACTTTCGGCTTTAATGAACGACCCCCTGCCCCATATTGTTCGTTATATTGAGGGTTTACTGTATTTCTAACTTACAACACATTCCTCCCTAATGAGGACTAGGATCTAGGCTACCATAGTTAGACTTAATTAGGAATGGGCTATAGCCTATTATGGGAAATTAAGAAGTGAATTTTGACAATAACAAACTGCTCTTGTTAAACGGAGTAGTGATCACCTTACTAAGCTAACCTAATCCTCATTTGTTGCTCATTTGGGAGTGCTTTATTAAGTCAAAATTTTTTTAGGCCATTTAACCATTAAAATGGGAAAATGTTGTAGACAAATTGGTAACTATATAATTCATTAAATTTACTGAGAAGTTTTCTCATATTTTTCCACAGCTGGATGAACTTTTCAGATGACCTAATAATTATTTGTTGAAATGTAATAAGTGGAATGTTATTCTTATAACTTTAATTAATAAAAAGGTGCAATAACTGCATTCATTTGAAAGAGTTAAGAGGCTGAAAATTAAAATAAACTAATAAAGCAAAGATTTTCAAGCGACCACTGCCTCTTCATTCAAGCTGAGTTAAAATGCATAAAGAATCAGAGATTCAGATGTTTGTATTGGCTTAGGCATTTTTGAAAAATCTGAGATTGAAGTTCGTATTCTTTTTATTAGGAATAAATCCGACAATTTTCTTTTTCTGTGTCTGGAATGAATATTAACAGTTTTGCATTATTTAAATCAATTTTGTGGTTATTATTAGCTCATCGTTGTAATAGTTTTTATCTCGTATATAAATTGCTGGACCATCTTTATGGGTTACAGCATAAATTCCTGTTTTATTGGAGGTATACATTTTTTTCACTTTTTAAAGTTTCCTCCTAGTTTAATCTCTCATTAAGCTAATTTTAATTAATATTGTGCAGACCTAATTTTTTGTAGTCATTTCATTTGGTAAGGAAGTTTTATTATGAATTGTTTTGAAGGTTTGGGAATAATAAAAATCTGTTCTTTACAAGTTTTTAAAAGTTTTCTATGCAGGGATAGAATAATTTAAGATTTTTGAAAGAATTTTTAGTATAACTTAATTCAGGGTCTGTATATTATTGATTGCAGATACTTAGAACTGAAAAAGATACTAAAATGTAGCTTCTGATTGGGGAGACTCGGTGAATATAAGGATCAGTCTCTCTCTTTCCTAAATATTTTGACCTAAAGAAGTTCAACAACTATGAAGGTTTTGCACAATGGACACACTTTTACTAGTTGTGGAAACTTGCCAACAAAGTGACAAGTAGTAGAAAGGGTTCTTTATTTCAAAAACCTTTCAGACAATGGATTCTGCGAATGGCATTGCTAAGTTTATGACATGACTTTTGTACAACATCTATCTGCTTCATCAGTACATATATACAAATAACTACAATCATTGCTGGCATCATTTAGTGCACTTGATCCTAGAAGAAACCGAGTCTTTCCTGTCAAAAGCATCAGAATTCATGTCAAGTCCTGGAGAGAGAGAGAGAGCATGGTTTGCAAAATGACATAATTATGACATAATTATTACTTTTATAATTATTAAAAGGGTCAAAGTATTGGAAAAAGTTTGGATTTGGTCGTTTCATTGACCTCGGCTTCCAATTGTGTAACTGCTTCTGAATTTGTCCTGGACTTATTTTAACGTTTCAAACAGAATTGCAGGAAAGGGATTGACTCTGTCAGGATTTGAGAGCATTACCAGATATCAGACAGGACAGCAGTTGCAATTATAAAGTGTGTTGTAAGATGTTGCTTTGATAACTGATGGCAAGACATCATTCTTAATAGCAATCTATGAAATGAGCAGGAGATGTCATAATTAAGTTGAATATTAAGACCAGGAGAATTAAAATATGTGGATGTACGGTGCCTTAATGGGTGCAAAGATGCAACACAAACTCTTTGCTGGCAAATGGTAAGCTGTAGAGATCACTGCAACTTGAAGAGCACTATACTGTAGTTTGAGACCCAGGTCTCTACTATCTTACCCACTTTTCATATAATAGTAAAGACCCCTGTAAGGGGCATGGCAATTTGCTTTATTGGCCGCTGTACTGACGTGACTCAGCACCCCATCCGGCCCCAACTTAGTCTCTTCTCCTTTCTGACACCCTGTCTTCTTACCCTGCTTGCTCACTTTCCATACAACCTCTCCCATAACTTTCTCTGGTTAGCCTCTAATTTCATAGAGTAGACGCCGCCCAGCTTCCTCTTACCCAACCATCCCGGATTGGGGGGAGGGGAACAACACCCCCTCACCCCTGAGCTCTGTTTTTTTTTGTTTTTTTTAACAACCTGCTTCACCCCCTACCATCACCTTCCTCACATACCCTTTCTCTCACCTTTCATTGTCTATCAATTTTACCCATAGCCCAAGGGCTGCCTGGCAACTGGACTCTGTCAATCTGGCTCTGCTGGGCCCGTGTTCACCCCTTGTAGAATGGGGTGATTAGTGTTTGCATCCCTTGATACTAATAGGGTCACCATGTTCATGATGAATTTCTTAAAACCTCCAAACCTCTTTGACCAGAGAGGAGGCTTACTCCTCTCCTATGGCTATTGGTGCAGGGAACTCCCCTTTACCCCCTTCTCTGCAGGCTCCCTTGGGTGACTCCCTTTTTCAAGTGGCAGCCTCCCCCTTTACTTTCCAAGGGGCCTGCCAAGAAAGCAGCCAGGCAGCCCATAATTGATGGGAGCCACTCGATAGGTCCAACCCCCTTAGGGGGGGCAAGGGATGGCAGGGCCTTTTGGCCTGTGTTCCCTAATATCCTGTTTGCATGCATGATGAGTTGGCCGGGAGTCAGTATACCTACTACCCTTTCTTTCCCAATGGATGCCGGTTTGCTGGCATTAGACGACAAAAAAGGATCCATGATGGGGGGGGGGGCATAGAGACCGATCTCCCCTGAGATGGACATGGTTCCTGAGGTGACCCAGCCCCAGATGGTAGTCTCTTCCATGGGGTTGAACCTGGGATCGGTGCCAATTACAGAACCCAAGTTCACCCCTGTACAAGATTCTCCTCAGATGGCTCAGGTCACCGAGCCATCCAGTGGAGGTGAAAAGCGGGTTCATTCCCCCACTCTCACCTCCTAAAAAGATTAAGGGCTCCTCTCCATCCGTGGGAGCCACTGGACGGATGGGTCAGCTGTCATTGCAAGTGCACAGAGGGGAGCCTCGTTTATGTCAGGGTCCCTCATTTAGAGGTTACCTGGCATTTTTGACCCTGCTAGCTTCAAATGCTTTCTAGTTATCGGCTCCATTAATGGTAGCATGTTGACCAAGGGCAACGTTTTTGATCAAAGAAGAGACCAGCTAGCCTGATTGGTAGAGAGTCAAAGGTGACCAGTTGCTCGGATGGGAGCCTTCTGGCTAATGTGTCCAATCCCTCTGAGGCAGCTGAGATTAGTGCTCTTCAGACATTTTATGGCACCCGGTGAGTGTGATGCCTCGCTCTACCATGAACTTTGTGAAAGGAGTACTGCAAGTTGTCGACTTATGACTGCGATCAGTTCTGACAGACTGTTTGTAAGTCAACTTGTGTTATAATTACCTTGTGTATATTATACAGTTTAATCCATCTGGTGAGGTCCTTTTGAGGCCACTGACAGTGCTACATAATCGCCAGAGGGACTTTTGTGTCCTTTGACTTTAGACTCGTAAATACCCCCGTTCTTCTGAAATTATGTTGTTATCTTTTCTATTATTATTATGTTCAACTTTGAATCATCTTACGTATTGTTATTAAGTTTGTCAGGTTTAAGTCAAACACTATATAGCATAGTACAATTAGTTTAATATTTTTAAAACCTAAAAATAACAATAAAAATTAGCAAGCATTTTAGTTACAAAACAAAAGCCTATTGGCCACTAGTGCTAGGCTGTGGAGCGTCGAAGTAGTCATCTGAGTCAGCTGGTGCAACATGCAGGGAATCTTGACGCGTCTGTTTTTTTTTATAAAACTGTGAATTTTGTCTGAATTGGTATTTTCTTCTTGTAACTCTCACGATATGGATGAAACAAATTGTGTCATCCATTCCAATCTTGCCAATCGTTCGATGTTTGGGTCCATAACCTTCAAAATGTGCAAGAAGGTTATTCAGTAGAGATATCCCTTAGTTCTTCTTTTTCTGATATTTCTCTTCTGCTACTCTTTCTTCTTTCAATTTGGTAAGCTCTTCATTTGAAGTTCTCCAGCAGGGTGTCTACTGCCCTTGATATCCTTGAAGTCCTTGAAAAGCCCTGTAATTGCTTTTTTACCCTTGTAATCCTTGAAAAGTCCTTGAATTTGATAAAAAGGTAGATGGTCCTTGAATTTAAAAAATAAATCATTGAGTGATTGTTCAAATGATTTTTCAAATTCACTATTTATATACTTTTTAATGTCTATTAGGAAAATAGTAATATTTAAGTTAATCTACTCACTAATGTGAGTGAACATATGTATGCTTTGGATGCATTGTATTTTATGATGGATGCTCGCTATACTTCTTGACTGTCGCTTGTATACCTTGTTCTATTTTTTTCTGCACTGCTGAGTTGATTTTGGTTATGCTAAAACCTGTCATTTATTATTTTTAAAAAGTCCTTGAAAACTCTTTGATTTCAAAATCACCAAACAAGTAGACACCCTGTCCAGATTCTTCATCTAGCAACTCATTGATATCTTTGACTTCACACTCTAAATAAAGGTCTTTGGCTAGTTTGACTATTCTTTGTCGAATCCCGTCTAGTTCATTTTCACTGTTAAATCCAGCAAAATTTGAACATAGCGCTTAAGGACACTTATCCCAGATTCTATTCATGCACTTTTCAGTCACAAGCTCCCAGGCACTAGCGAGTCTTGATACATTGAAGGATATTGTATTGTTTCTAAAAGTTATGCAACGTTAGCTCTGGGTCAGCATCTATAGCGGCTATGGCTTGGGAAAAGGGTTTGTAGATAGTTAGCCTTGAAATTAGCAATTGAACCTTGGTCCATCAGCTGCAAAATTGATGTATTTAGTGGCAAAAAACCCCCTTTCATGTCAGGATGAAAATCACCTAGATGAGGCGGATGATCAAGTGCATTATGCAGTAGCAATAAAATCTTGAAAGGAATTACTCTCTGTAAACAATATTCATGCACTTGAGGAATAAAACGGTTCAAAAACCAGTCTTCAAACAGCCTGTGTCATCCATGCTTTAGGGTTTGAGTGAAAGTAAACAGGCAGTGTAATTGTTTACATTCTTTAATGCTTGCAGGTTATCTGAGTGATGAATCAAGAATGGCTTCAGCTTAAATCCAGACATGCTTTTGGCTTTGTGTTTCCAGTATAATCCAGTTTCATCTACATTGAGTATCTGCTCTGCTAAATACCCTCCATCCGTAATTACTTCATCCAGACTACCAACAAACTCGCATGCTCCTTCCTCATCTGCACTCGCTGTTTCTCCAGTCACATGAACATTATGAAATTGGAATCTTTGCTTAAATCTTTTGAACCAGCCAGTACTTGCTGCAAATTCTTGACTGTATTCTTCTCCGGCGCTCTCCTTCAATGTCTGAAATAAACTTCTTACCTTCGTCTGAATAATATAAAGCTTAATGGTGTATGTTTCTTCCATCCAAATGTTTAGCAATTTCTCCATTTCATGGATGGGTCCATTACATTGCTTTATTATAATTGTCGCTCTAACTGATGCAAAACCTTTCACCACTTCACAAATCCTTTGTTTATCCTTCAAAATTGTTGACACAGTAGAATGTGCTAAATTCAAATCACGTGCGATCACATTAACTTTTTTTCCTCCTTCATGCTGCCTAATCACCATCATTTTTGTTTTTAGATCAATGGCCTTTCTTTCCCTTCTTGGCAGGTTTAGTAGAAGATAATGATTTTCCTTTTTAGTCAATATCTTTGGGGGAAGGGGATATTAATGAAAAATTTTCAAAGTGAAAGACAAACAAACAGATGGAATGTATTGTGCTGGAAGCTTTGTGTGGGAATGATATGAATTCTCCCAGCAGCGTGAAGAGCCGGCAAATTGTTGTACAGAAGCAGTTGTAAATGTGGTCAGTTGTAAGTCGGCGAATTGCAGTAATTTATGCGATGGAACTCATGGACTACTATATAGATGACATATTAAAGCTGGCTGGCCAAGGTCAAACGTGTTTTGAGTAAACAGGGAGGGTCTCCGAGAAAGATACTCTCTCCTCCTGGCCCCTACAGGCCTACGAACATGCTCATTTCTGCACCCATTCGGAACCTTTTGTGGGTTCACCTGGGCACTCTCCCCGTACAGTTGTCATCACAAAGGATTCATACCCAGCCCCGGCTAAAACAGTGCTTCCCCCTTCCCCCAGAGTGACCGTTTCCTGTGACTGCATGTCTCTGAGTCGTTGGACTCACAGGAGGCAACACCACTGAAGCTGGTTGTGAGGCCATCTTCCGGGGTTTCTAAAGCTGCCCCCCAAAACGAAGACAGCACTAAAGGAGCCCAATTTAAACATGAACATAATTCAACAAAAAATGTTCAATTTCATCAAAATATGCACTCAAATTTGGGACACCCAGTATTTCCAGTGAGAAATTTTTATGGTAACACACCATTTGCTCTTAGGGGAATGATGCCCTACTAAAGTACCCCCTAGGGGGGAGGGCAGTGACTCTGCCAGCACTACTCCTGAGTGTAAGTCCAATTCTTGGCAAGGTCCTAAGTGGACACCCCTGAAAGCTCAACTTTCGGGTGGTGCTCTTCAGGTGGCCCAGATAAGAGGAAAAATAAAAGGAATAAAAAATGTAATGTTTGGCCTCTGGTCGTGGGGCAAGACCTGAGCTGCCACACATAATAGTAAGTGGAGCCTGTGTGATGTTAAGGTGCCTTATTGAGTAGCTACTCGGCTTCTTTGAGCCCCTTAGTTTCAATTGTTTTTTGGTGATCCTTTCAACAGAAGGGAGCCTGTTCAAAAATTAGATGTTCCATTAGTGTCGGGCATTAGCTAGGGTTCTCAAGAGGGAACCGAAAGTTGCCTGTTTCTCAGATAGTAGCCTTCTGCTGAATGCGACTGACCCTGTCCAAGTACCCTTAATGAGTACTTCTTGGAGCTTGTTGGCTTGTCTGTACAGTTGACTTCCTATGCCTCAGCTTGACAAGCACCCTTTATTCCTGGCCACTAGGCTTACAAACATTAGCTACCACACCCATTCAAAACCAAGCCCCAACAAGGCTCACTGCATATGACCCCTTTGCAAAAAGCTAATAACAACATGCTTTGACTCACAGGAGGCAACACCCCAAAAGGTGGTGGTGATACCACCTCTGAGGCTTCCAAAGTCTGCCTCCCAATACGAGGCCACCAACAAGGAAGCTTTGGTTCCCTTGGCCTTATCTAAAGCTGGAGAAAGCACCTTGGAGAGATTAGTCCCTCTAAAGGACAAGGGGCCCTTTACCCCAAAGCCATACTTCCAACCAAAGTTTGTGAGGGAGGAAGAGAGAGAGAGGCTCGTACACTTAACCCAGCATCCTTCAGTAAGCCCTAGAAAGCAGCAATGCTTTCTGCAGCCATCAGCCCCTGCAGTTTGGTCTCCAGGGTCTTCATATAGAGGAAGGTCCTCTGCATCTCCTAACTTGGTCTGTAAAGCATTTTCCTTCAATGGTGTTGCTGTGGGCCCTGGGCTAATTGAAAGGAGCTGCAGCGGCTTGATTCTTCCCATTTTTCTAGCTGTTAGTCTTCATGAGACCATGTTAGGCATGTGCCCTCTACTCACCCTCCTTGGGTATAATAGTTTTGTGACCCCACCGCCACAGGATCAGGACAGGCAGGTGCATGTGCAATTTACATCCAGCATGATGTCTCTTTTCTCATTGGTTCTAAATGCATCCTTTCAGGGAGTGCCAGTTCAGCTACACTGGGTATGAGGTACTTTCATTTGTGTATATTCCATGCAGCAGATTTCCTATCCATTGTGCCATGGCTGCTGACATCTTTTCTCATGAATTTGAAGAGAAGGCAACCCCTCTGTGTGGACTGAATGATCATTTCCATGTGCCAGGTCCTGCTAATCATGATAAAGAGCTGTAGAGCAGTGTGCTAAATGTGGATGAGCTTTATTTTCTTGCATCAATCTATTCTTTTGCCTTTTGGATGACATTCATGATAGTGATCACTTTCCCATTTAAATATCTTTTACCTGCACATTGCTGCCTGAGAAGCCACTTCAGTGCTTAGAAAGTTTGCAGCCTGCATTTGAATGTCTGACTTCCCTATCTCGTTGTTTATTTAGGTCAGTTGATGAGGCCATTTATCAGCATCAATCCCTAGTCATTCAACACTTAAAAGTTTTTATATAGAACAATGTTGAATAATTCAATGAAACCTTTACACTTTAATCATCTGTGTCACAACCAGTATGTTGTTCAATATGTTAAGTTGGTTCATAAGTTTTCATACAAACTTATGAACAGATTTGGCACCAGTCAATGGAGGGGTGGATGAACAGATTGTAAGTTAAGTCTTCAAGCAAAGCCTGTTTTTATACCAATGATGATGGTTCTGGTTAAAAATAATTGCTATAAGTAATTATCTCAATACCCAATTTTAAATTCTAAAAAAATGTAAATAGGTTGGTGAGAAAATGATACTCATGAAATACTAGGTGGATAAAGTTATATAATGGATGGTAAACAATTGTCCAGTAACAATTTACCTTAAAAGTTTCAAAATGTTTGTCATGGGTTAAAAAATATATTTTATAGATTTCAGAAAAAAAAAAATCATGACTCCATCCACCAATATTATACTTGTTCATGTAGCATTTGCAATTGCATTGTAACCATTGATTACTAGGCATTGCTATATATATGTTCTTTTTTCTTAATTCAACAGGGTTTAAACCATATATAATTTATTGTTTAGATGACAGGTTGTCTTGAAGATATTTTGGAAAGAGACATGCATGCTCAGATTCTTATATTCGGGTCTCCCCAATCAGATGTGATAAAAAAAAATTAATTTCAAAGAATCTACAACTCATAATTTCCAGGCAATGAATTAAGTTACATTAAAAATTATTTTCTCAAAAGCTAGTTTATTGTATCACCTTTATAGAAAACTATTTAAAGCTTGAACACATTTTATTCCTAAGCCTTGAACAGGAATAGTACACAAATCTTCCTTAGCAAATGAAACTAACACAAAAAAGTGGTTTGCACAAAATTAAAATTGTGTAATAAAAAGGGAATTCTACAGTACAGCTTTGCTTGCTTACTTGCTTATGGAGGTCCATTGAATTTGATGATAATGTCTCTCCTCTTGTGATGGGTGGCGATGATTAGTCAAGTAGTTTGATGGCTAGTAGTGTGACTAGATGTGTGAAGATGAAATCAGTTTTGGTGGTCCTGGTGACTTCTTTGATTGCTACGAAGTTCAAATTCTGAGGCACACCTTCTCCCATATGTGGGGCATGCAATGCCCTCTCCTGTAGGATGAGGATCTCCATTTTGCCGCTGATGCTGCCTTTGGCGCTGTTCTTCACAGGCATGCACCTGGGATGCCTCAAAGTCTTCTACAGCTCGGTAACAAGTTTCCCTCCAGGTGTCTCGGTCATTGGCAAGTTGCTTCAAGCTGGATGGGTCAAGTCCACACTTCTTAAGGGTTGTTTTGAGGTGGTCTTTGAGGCTACAACAATGAGCTAACAATAACTAACAAATTGATTTAAATAATGTAAATGTTAATATTCTTTTCAGGCAAAGAAAGGGAGAAAATTGGCTGAATCATTCCTAATAAAAAATAACTAAAAACTCAGCAGGGCAGATGTCTACATTGCCCCTCTTACCAATAGTCCCAAGCTTAGTGATGGCTTGTTCAAAAACCTTGTGCGCCAATTTTAACCTATTCTTAGCCAGACTAAAGAGAGGTAGTTGTTGCTTGAAAAGCTTTGCTTTATTGACTTTTGCCATAGGCAAGTTTTATTTACATTATTTATTTTGCATTTTCATATTATAAATTTGGCTGCCAAATTAAATAAATTTTTGACAATTTTATATCAGATTTTTTTTTTTTTAGGTTATTCAGTCAGAAGGTGGAAATCCAGGTAAATATATTACACTTCTTCAAAGAATATGAATAACACTGTTCTTACTACAGCTTTATTTTTTTTATCAACTGTGTATAGAAATCTCATTTACTTTAAGAATGCTAAATTAAGTACTTTTATCTTCTGGCTATCGTAATATGGAATATCATATTTATAGTAGATGTACAGTACTGTCCAAAACTAGGGAACTAAATACAAAAATTTATATTTTCCTAAATACTGCCCCGTAAGGGGCTCGGCGATTTGCCATCCTGGCCGCCGTGCTGACGGGACTCAGCACCCCGTCCGGCCCCAGCTTAGCCTCTCTTCCTTCCTTCAAAACACTTGTTTCCTCTCTTTTCACACAACCTCTCCCACAACTTTCTCTGGTCAGCCTCTAATTTCACAGGGTAGATGCTGACCTTCCTTTCAGCCAACCATCCCGCATCGGGGCTGAGGGGGTGGGGGACAATGTTCCCTAACCCCTGAGCTCCGGTCTGGGGTGGCTGGTTTTTAACTACCTGCTTCATCCCCACCCATACCCTCCTCACATCCCTTTTCCTCTCATCTTCAAAATCTATCATTTTTACGCCGTGTCTAAGGTGGAGCCGCCATGCCGATGGACTGCCAGGCCACCAGGCAGGAGGAGTGGTCCCAAATGGCGGCGCCTGGCTCTGCCGGGCCTGCAAGCACCTCTTGCAGTGCGGGCAACTGTGAGAGGTGCTGAGGTGTTGCGTCACGTGTAAATGAGAGGGTCACCATGCCCAATGATGAGTATAAAAAAAACCCAACCCCCAACTTCCCCCAAAACAATGGAGCCGCCCTCGGGCAGCTCCACCAAAAAAATGGAGGCCCCCCCCCTTGTGCTTGTGCAGGGGACCCTCCATACTTCTTCAACCGGAGAGGAGGCTTACTCCTTTCCTACGCCTACGGGTGTAGGGGACTTCCCCTCACTCCCTTCTCTGGAGGTGCTTTCGGGCACCTCCCTATTTCCAGTGGCAGTCCCTCCTTTTCTTTCTAAGGGGACTGCCAAGAAAGCCAGCAGGCAGCCCATTGCCGACCGCCCCTCTTGTAAGCGGCTCGGTAGGGCAAACCCCCTTAGGGGGGAGAGGGAAGCCAGGCCCCTTCGGTCGCTTCCGTCAAAAGACCTGCTGGACGGGATATTAAACCTTGCCGGGGTTAAGGCTTGTGCCTCCCCACAAATGACTCTTGACGCTGCCAAGGGGACCTGCGATGTCCTGGGAGGGGATGGCCAACTGGAGGCCCCTCCTGTGATAGACATGGTCCTTGAGGAGACCCAGCCTCAGACGGTAAGCCTTCCATGGGGGCGAATCCGGGCTCGGCGCCAAGCACCGAACCCGAGTCCGCCCCTATGCAAGGTCCCCCTCAAACGGCTGAGGGCTCCAAGGCAATACAAGGAGGGGAGGGATCTCCTCCGACAGGTGCCCCCACGACTACCAGGACCTTCTCCATTTCGGAGAGGGACCTGGCTGAGGCCGGCCCATCTGACATGGGGGCTTCTGCCTGCGGAGGTGAGAAGCGGGTTCATTCCCCGCCCCCCTCTCCCAAAAAGAAAAAGACTAAAAAGACAAAGAAGACTCGGGGCTCCTCTCCATCCGCGGGGGCTGCGGGGAAGGATAGGTCTGCTGCCATTTGGTAGGCGACCAAGCCAAGATCGGCACATCCAGCCCCTCTACCCCCCCCCGTGTGCGGAGCCCCTGACTAAGACCAAGAGTGCACAGGGTGGAGCCCTGATGACATTGGGGCCCCTCATTCAGAGGTTACCTGGCGTTTTCGAGCCCGCTGGCTTCAAACGCTTCCTCATTATTCGCTCCACTGATGGCACCATGTTGTCCAAGGGCAACATGATCCATCAGAGGAGAGGATTAGCTAGTGCAATTGGTAGAGAGCCGAAGGTAACCCGTTTCTCGGACGGGAGCCTTCTGGTGAATGCGGCGAATCCCGCCGAGGCGGCCAAGATAGGTGCTCTTCGGACACTTCATGGCACCCCGGTGAGTGTGATGCCGCACTCTACCATGAACTTTGTGAAAGGAGTAGTTTATGCGAGGGAACTCGTTGACTACTCCAATGAGGACATCACCCTAGAGCTGGCCGACCATGGGGCGGTCAAGGTTGAACGTGTGATGAGAAAACAGGGAGCGGCCTCGAGACCCACCCCTACACTCTTCATCACGTTCGACTGTGACAAGCTCCCTGAGTCGGTGCGTGCCGGTTGGTACCGCTACCGCGTGAAGGCATTCGTGCCACTGCCATGGCGGTGCGATAAGTCCAAGTCGTGTGTGGCCAAGTGTGTCAATTGCGGAGAGCCGCACCCTGCTTCTTCGAAGCAATGTGGTGCATATCTCCTTGAGAAAGAAATCCTGGCCGTTCAGGCCCAGTATCGACTCTCATTCCATTCCGCGAGGCTAAGGACTTGGTCCTGGCGCGCCTGGCTCTGCCTGGGATGTCATATGCCTCAATAGTTAGGAAAGCACCCTCTGCTCCTGGCCCATCCAGGCCAACGAGCATGGTTGTTTCCGCGCCCATTCGGAGCCCTTCTGCGGGCTCTACTACACCCGGGCGCTTCCCTGGTAAAGCTGGCGGCAAAAAGGGTTCACACCCAGCCCCTTCTAAAACCAGGGCTCCCCCCTCTTCCCCCAGCGTGACCGTTTCCCGTAAGGCGAAACGGCCACACGCCTCCACAGAGTCGTTAGATTCACAGGAGGCAACACCCCTGAAGATGGTCGCTAGGCCATCTTCCGGGGTTCCTAAAGCTGTTCCCCGAAAGGAGGACAGCAACAAAGGAGCTTCAGCCCCTTCGCCCACGCCCCGAGGTGGAGCGAGTGGCTCGGAGACGGTGGTTCCTCGAAAAGAGGGCCCCCCGCCTCCCAAGCCGCAACGTCCGCCTAAGGTTTCGAGGCGGAGGGAGGAAAAGACTCGCATGGCGAGCCCAACCTCCCCCGATAAGTCCTCGAAGGTGACAGCGCCTTCAGCGCTTTGTCCGACCAACAGCGCCCGGGGTTCTGCCCCCGGGAAGCGTACGGCCATTCCCGTGAGGGCCTTCAATTCGAGGAGGGCCCCCGCGTCTCCGAGCTAGGGAGCTGCGGAGGCTCGTCTCGTCCCGTTCCCCGTTAGCTATTTTTTTGCAGGAGACCATGCTAGGTGCGTGCCGGCTGCCTGCCCTCCCGGGGTATAAGGGTCTTGCGACCCCACCAACGCGGGATGGCCGGGCTGGGGGATGCGCGGTTTACACCCGGCATGATGTCTCCGTTCTTCCTTTCTCTTTAGATACCTCCCTTCAGGCACTGGCTGTGCAGCTGCACCTGGATAGGAGGTATACTATCATTTCTGCATACATTCCACCGTCAGCTGACTTCGACGCGGGGGACTTCCGCCGCGTCGTGGCACGGTTGCCGAGGCCCTATCTCTTGCTTGGAGATCTCTCACGGCAGGCATCCTCTCTGTTGGGAGATTACTCCATAAATCCCAGGGTACAAGTCCTTGCCGATCTGATCGAAGAGCTGGAGATGGGTGTCCTAAACGTGGATGAGTTTACGCATCACTGTCCGAGAACCGCTTCATTTTCTTGCCTTGACCTATCTTTGTGCTCTTCGGATGCACAGCCTGATTTTGATTGGGGGGTGGTCAATGACCTCCATGGTAGTGATCACTTTCCCATTCAAATATCATTTTCAGGGCAACTGCCGCCTGAGAGACCACCTCGGTGGTGCTTGGCGCGGGGGCGGTGGCCTGCATTTCAGGAAATGACTGAATTCTCTATCTCAGTCGAGGAGTTTAGGTCGGTAGATGAGGCCGTTGAGTTCTTCTCCGGCAACCTCATCGCCGTGGGCCTGACTACTATTCCTAGGACGTCTGGCCGTTTTGCACGCCGACCACTCCCAAGGTGGTCGGCCGAGTGTGAGACGGCCCCCAAACAGAAGCGTTATGCCTACATGCGCTATAAGCGCCGCCCGAACGATTTCACTGTCGCTGAATTTCGTCGGGCTAGGGCTAGGTTCCGGTATATTTCGAAGCACGCCCGCCGCTCTTCTTGGCGGGCATACGTGTCTTCACTTAACGGGAAGACCCCTTAAGCTGATGTGTGGAAGCGAGTCAAAAGGATTCGGGGCAAGTTCTCGCAGGACCCCCCTCCCATTCTCCAGGAGAATGGGACCGCAATCTCGGACCCCGCGTCCGTGGCGGAATCCTTAGCGACCGCTTTTTCCGCATTCTCTAGCCGTGATGCTGCTCCGCCAGCATTCAATGCACGTCGTGATGTCGCGGAAGGCCGCCGGCTGGACTTTACCTCCAGAGGCGGAGAACCCTTCAACGACAAGTTTACTGTGAGTGAGTTGCGTTCCGCTCTCGCTTCGTGCGCGGACACCGCCCATGGTCCGGACGATGTCCCGTACGCCATGCTTCGACACCTGGGTGAGCGAGGCATGGCCTTTCTATTAGATTTGTTCAACAGGATCTGGGTGAAAGGTCTTCTCCCAGACTCCTGGCGAATCGCTACTGTGTTCGCCTTTTGCAAGCCGGGAAGAGATCACTCTACTCCGACCGGTTTCCGCCCAATCTCTCTAACCTCTTGCGTGTGCAAGTTGATGGAGAAATTGGTAAATGTTAGATTAGCCTATTTCCTGGACAGTGGAGGCCATCTGTCTTCTGCACAGTGCGGCTTCCGTAAGTTCCACTCCATGTTGGATGCTCTGCTCCGACTGGAAAATGCCGTCTGCGAGGCTTTCCTTCGTAGACAGCACTATGCCATGGTGTTTTTTGATCTGGAGAAGGCCTATGATACCGCATGGCGATACGGTATCATGGAGACTCTCCACACGATGGGGGCGAGGGGACGCCTCCCAATGTTTATATCTGAATTTTTGCGAGATCGTCGATTCCGCGTACGAGTGGGGGGAGCCCTCTCTGCCCCAAAGGAGCAGGAACAGGGTGTCCCGCAGGGAAGTGTCCTCAGTGTCACACTCTTTGCCCTGAGCATCAACGGCATCACCTCGGTGCTGCCGGAAGATGTTCTCGCTACGCTCTACGTGGACGACCTTTCGATCTCTTTTGGCGCGGCCCAGATGCCAACTCTGGAGCGTCGACTCCAACAGGCATTGAACCGCGTCTCTCGCTATGCCGAAGCGCACAGGTTTCGGGTTTTCTTTGGCCAAGACTAAGGTGGTGCACTTCTGCCGCCATCCACGGCTTCACCCCGACCCAGATTTGTTTCTTAATGGGGTGCGCCTGGATGTGGTTGAGTCGCACCGTTTCCTTGGTCTTGTATTCCACCGACGCCTCACCTGGGAGGCTCATATTCGCAGCCTTAGGGTCTCCTGTACCCGCGCCACGATTTGCCATCCTGGCCGCCGTGCTGACGGGATCCAGCGCTCCGTCCGGCCCCAGCTTAGCCTCTCTTCCTTCCTTCAGATAGCCCGATTTCTCCCCTACCTCGTCGCTTTTCATACAACCTCTCCCACAACTTTCTCTGGTCAGCCTCTAATTTCACAGGGTAGAATGCTGACCTTCTTCTCAAGCCAACCACCCCGGATAGGGGCTGAGGGGGGAGGGGACATTGTTCCCTAACCCCTCAGCTCCGGTTCGGGATGGGTTTTTTTTAACAACCTGCTTCATCCCCTCCCATACCTTCCTCACATCCCTTTTCCTCTCCTCTTCACATTCTATCTGTTTTACGCCGTGTCTAAGGTGGAGCCGCCATGCCGAAGGACTGCCAGGCCACCAGGCGGGAGGGGTGGTCCCAAATGGCGGCGCCTGGCTCTGCCGGGCCTGTAAGCACCTCTTGCAGTGCGAGCTACTGCAAGAGGTGGTGAGCGATTGCGTCCCGTAAAACAAAGAGGGTCACCATGCCCAATGATGAAAAAAAAACCCATCTCCCCTTAATTCCCCCTAAAACAACGGAGCCGCCCTCGTGCAGCTCCACAGATAAGATGGAGGTCCCCCCCCCTGTGCTTGCGCAGGGGACCCTCCATACCTCTTTAACCGGAGAGGAGGCTTACACCTCTCCTACGCCTACGGGTGTAGGGGACTCCCCCTCACCCCCTTCTCTGGAGGTGCTTTCGGGCACCTCCCTATCTCCAGCGGCAGTCCCTCCTTTGCTTTCTAAGGGGACTGCCAAGAAAGCCAGCACGCAGCCCATTGCCGACTGCCCCTCGTACAAGCGGCTCGGTAGGGCAAACCCCCTTACGGGGGAGAGGGAAGCCAGGCCCCTTCGGTCGCTTCCCTCAAAAGACCTGCTGGCAAAAATATTAAACCTTGCCGGGGTCAAGGCCTGTGCCTCCCCACTAAAGACTTATGACGCTGCTAAGGGGACCTGCGATGTCCTGGGAGGGGATGACCAACTGGAGGCCCCTCCTGTGATAGACATGGTCCTCATCAAACGGCTGTGGATTCTCAGGCAGTACAAGGAGGGGAGGGATCTCCTCCGGATGATGCCCCTGCGACCACCAGGACCTTCTCCATTTCGGAGAAGGACCTGGCTGAGGCCGGTCCATCTGGCCTGGGGGCTTCTACCGGCGGGGGTGAGAAGCGGGTTCATTCCCCGCCCTCCTCTCCAAAAAAGAAAAGGACCAAAAAGATGAAGAAGACTCGGGGCTCCTCTCAATCCGCGGGGGCTATGGGTACGGATGGGTCTGCTGCCACTTTGGCAAGCGACCAAGCCAAGATCGGCACATCCGGGCCCTTTGCTTCCCCAGGTACGGAGCTCCTGACGATGACAAAGACCAAAAGTGCACAGGGTGGAGCCTCGATGACATCGGGGCCCCTGATTCAGAGGTTACCTGGCGTTTTCGAGCCCGCTGGCTTCAAACGCTTCCTCGTTATTCGCTCCACTGATGGCAGCATGTTGTCCAAGGGCAACATGATCCATCAGAGGAGAGGATTAGCTAGTGCAATTGGTAGAGAGCCGAAGGTAACCCGTTTCTCGGACGGGAGCCTTCGGGCGAATGCAGCGAATCCCGCCGAGGCGGCCAAGATAAGTGCTCTTCGGACACTTCATGGCACCCCGGTGAGTGTGACGCCGCACTCTACCATGAACTTTGTAAAAGGAGTAGTTTATGCGAGGGAACTCGTTGACTACTCCATAGAAGACATCACCCTAGAGCTGGCCGACCATGGGGCAGTCAAGGTCGAACGTGTGATGAGAAGACAGGGAGGGGCCTCGAGACCCACCCCTACACTCTTCGTCACGTTCGACTGTGACAAGCTCCCTGAGTCGGTGCGTGCCGGTTGGTACCGCTACCGCGTGAAGGCATTCGTGCCACTGCCGCGGCGGTGCTATTACTGTCACCGCTTCGGCCACACGAATCGATCATGTAGACGTGCAAAATCGGGGTCACCCGAAGTCTGTGTAAATTGCTCCAAGGTCGCACACGATAAGTCCAAATCGTGTGTGGCCAAGTGTGTCAATTGCGGAGAGCCGCACCCTGCTTCTTCGAAGCAATGTGTTGCATATCTCCTTGAGAAAAAAATCCTGGCTGTTCAGGCCCAGGATTGACTCTCATTCCGCAAGGCTAAGGACTTGGTCCTGGCGCGCCTGGCTCTGCCTAGGACGTCATATGCCTCAATAGTTAGAAAAGCACCCTCTGCTCCTGGCCCATCCAGGCCAATGAGCACGGTTGTTTCCGCGCCCATTCGGAGCCCTTCTGTGGGCTCTACTACACCCGGGCGCTCCCCTGGTAGAGCTGGCGGCAAAAAGGGTTCACACCCAGCCCCCTTCTAAAACCAGGGCTCCCCCCTCTTCCCCCAGCGTGACCGTTTCCCGTAAGGCGAAACGGCCACGCGCCTCCACAGAGTCGTTAGACTCACAGGAGGCAACACCCCTGAAGATGGTCGCTAGGCCATCTTCCGGGGTTCCTAAAGCTGTTCCCCGAAAGGAGGACAGCAACAAAGGAGCTTCGGCCCCTTCGCCCACGCCCCGAGGTGGAGCGAGTGGCTCGGAGACGGTGGTTCCTCGAAAAGAGGGCCCCCCGCCTCCCAAGCCGCAACGCCCGCCTAAGGTTTCGATGCGGAGGGAGGAAAAGACTCGCATGGCGAGCCCAACCTCCCCCAATAAGTCCTCGAAGGCGACACCGCCTTCAGCGCTTTGTCCGGCCAACAGCGCCCGGGGTTCTGCCCCCGGGAAGCGTACGGCCATTCCCGTGAGGGTCTTCAATTCGAGGAGGGCCCCCGCGTCTCCTCCGAGCTAGGCCTGGAGGGCATATTCCTTCAATGGAATTGCCGTGGACTCCGGGCCAACTGGGAGGAGCTGCAGAGGCTCGTCTCGTCCCGTTCCCCGTTAGCTATTTTTTTGCAGGAGACCATGCTAGGTGCGTGCCCGCTGCCTGCCCTCCCGGGGTATAAGGGTCTTGCGACCCCACCACCGCGGGATGGCCGGGCTGGGGGATGCGCGGTTTACACCCGGCATGATGTCTCCGTTCTTCCTTTCTCTTTAGATACCTCCTTTCAGGCAGTGGCTGTGCAGCTGCACCTGGATAGGAGGTATACTATCATTTCTGCGTACATTCCACCGTCAGCTGACTTCGACGCGGGGGACTTCCGCCGCGTCGTGGCACGGTTGCCGAGGCCCTATCTCTTGCTTGGAGATCTGAACGGCAGGCATCCTCTCTGGGGAGATTACTCCATAAATCCCAGGGGACAAGTCCTTGCCGATCTGATCGAAGAGCTGGAGATGGGTGTCCTAAACGTGGATGAGTTTACCCATCACTGTCCGAGAACCGCTTCATTTTCTTGCCTTGACCTATCTTTGTGCTCTTCGGATGCACAGCCTGATTTTGATTGGGGGGTGGTCGATGACCTCCATGGTAGTGATCACTTTCCCATTCAAATATCATTTTCAGGGCAACTGCCGTCTGAGAGCCCACCTCGGTGGTGCTTGGCGCGGGCGCGGTGGCCTGCATTTCAGGAAATGACTGAATTCTCTATCTCAGTCCAGGAGTTTAGGTCGGTAGATGAGGCAGTTGAGTTCTTCTCCGGCAACCTCATCGCCGTGGGCCTGACTACTATTCCTAGGACGTCTGGCCGTTTTGCACACCGACCACTCCCATGGTGGTCGGCCGAGTGTGAGACGGCCCTCAAACAGAAGCGTTATGCCTACATGCGCTATAAGCGCCGCCCGAACGATTTCACTGTCGCTGAATTTCGTCGGGCTAGGGCTAGGTTCCGGTATGTTTCGAAGCACGCCCGCCGCTCTTCTTGGCGGGCATACGTGTCTTCACTTAACGGGAAGACCCTTTAAGCTGATGTGTGGAAGCGAGTCAAAAGGATTCGGGGCAAGTTCTCGCAGGACCCCCCTCCCGTTCTCCAGGAGAATGGGACCGGAATCTCGGACCCCGCGTCCGTGGCGGAATCCTTAGCGACCGCTTTTTCCGCATTCTCTAGCCGTGATGCTGCTCCGCCAGCATTCAATGCACGTCGTGATGTCGCGGAAGGCCACCGGCTGGACTTTACCTCCAGAGGCGGAGAACCCTTCAACGACAAGTTTACTGTGAGTGAGTTGCGTTCCGCTCTCACTTCGTGCGCGGACACCGCCCATGGTCCGGACGATGTCCCGTACGCCATGCTTCGACACCTGGGTGAGCGAGGCATGGCCTTTCTATTAGATTTGTTCAACAGGATCTGGGTGGAGGGTCTTCTCCCAGACTCCTGGCGAATCGCTACTGTGCTTGCCTTTCGCATGCCGGGGAGAGATCACTCTACTCCGACCGGTTTCCGCCCAATCTCTCTAACCTCTTGCGTGTGCAAGTTGATGGAGAAATTGGTAAATGTTAGATTAGCCTATTTCCTGGACAGCGGAGGCCATCTGTCTTCTGCACAGTGCGGCTTCCGTAAGTTCCACTCCACGTCGGATGCTCTGCTCCGACTGGAAATTCCGTCTGCGAGGCTTTCCTTCGTAGACAGCACTACGCCACGGTGTTTTTTGATCTGGAGAAGGCTTATGATACCGCATGGCGATACGGTATCATGGAGACTCTCCACACGATGGGGGCGAGGGGACGCCTCCCAATGTTTATATCTGAATTTTTGCGAGATCGTCGATTCCGCGTACGGGGGGGGGGATCCCTCTCTGCCCCAAAGGAGCAGGAACAGGGTGTCCCGCAGGGAAGTGTCCTCAGTGTCACACTCTTTGCCCTGAGCATCAACGGCATCACCTCGGTTCTGCCAGAAGATGTTCTCGCTACGCTCTACGTGGACGACCTTTCGATCTCTTTTGGCGCGGCCCAGATGCCAACTCTGGAGCGTCGACTCCAACAGGCATTGAACCGCGTCTCTCGCTGTGCCGAAGCGCACAGGTTTCGGTTTTCTTTGGCCAAGACTAAGGTGGTGCACTTCTGCCGCCATCCACGGCTTCACCCCGACCCAGATTTGTTTCTTAATGGGGTGCGCCTGGATGTGGTTGAGTCGCACCGTTTCCTTGGTCTTGTATTCGACCGACGCCTCACCTGGGAGGCTCATATTCGCAGCCTTAGGGTCTCTTGTACCCGCGCCATGGACATTCTCCGTTCCGTGACGTTCAGCGCTTGGGGCGCTGATAGGTCTACCGCCTTACTTTTTTATCGATCCTTTGTTCGCTCGAAGCTCGACTACGGATGCGAGTTTTATGCATCCGCAGCCGAGCGTTTATTGCGGAAGGTGGATTCAATCCACCACACCGGCCTTCGCCTTGCGACCGGTGCCTTCCGCACTTCCCCCATTGAGAGCCTGTTGGTCGATGCTGGGGAGATGCCACTCGCTCTGCGCCGCGTGCAGTGCATAACTCGCCTGTACGCGCGAGCACGGCGCCTCCCTCAGTCGCCAACAGCTCTCACTGCATCCGCAGCTGATCTCGATGGTGCCTATGCCGCCGAGAGACGCCAGTCATACCCTAAGCCCTTTGGGTTTAGGGCCAGGAAACTCCTTGGAGAGGTAGATATAGCTCTCGGGCCGGTGGCGCCCCTGGTTCTGCCCAGGACGCCACCCTGGAGGGTACCACATTTGGCTATTTGTCGCCACGCCTCTGCTCCCAAAGCTTGTACTGCGCCGGGAGTATTGCGTTCGACCTTTTTGGAGCACACATCGTGTCACGCTGGTACCGTGCCAGTGTATATGGATGGCTCCAAGTCCCAAGAGGGGGTCGGCTTCCACGCCGTATCCCCTCTGTTTGAAGTCAGCGGGGCTCTACCAAGCGCTGCGTCTGTCTTCACGGCCGAGCTGGTGGCAATACACCACTCGGTACGGGAGATTAGGCGACGTGCCCGGTTCGGAGACCGGATTGTGATCTATAGCGACTCACAAAGCGCCCTGAGTGCTCTCGGGGCATTGGAATCTCCGCATCCCCTGGTTCGCGATATCCGTGACGCCACGGTTTTTGCGAGCCGGGCAGATGTCGAGATTATCTTCTGCTGGGTTCCTGGACATGTAAGGAATTGCGGGGAATGAGCGCGCCGATGAGGGCGCCAAAGAGTCCGCAAGGACTCTGCGACCGGACCAGCGTTTCGCTCTTCCTCACACCGACTACATGGCAGGAATACGGGCAGCTCTTCGGACTGCTTGGCAAAGAAGATGGGAGACGGTCGAAGGGAACTTAAAGTTGCGTGCCATTGCGCCGCGACTGTTCCCATGGACCTTTCCCCCAATGCCGCGGCGGCTTCAGGTTGCTTTCTGTCGTCTCCGAATCGGACACACTCGTGTGACGCATCGCTATCTGGTGGAGCGCTCGCCTGCGCCCTATTGCAACGACTGCGTTGTCCCCCAGACTGTTCGGCACATTCTTGTCGAATGTCCCAGTCTGGGTGATCTTCGCGCACGATACCTGTCCCAGTACCGGGATGAGCGGGGTCGCTACTGCCTGTCCCATGTGCTCGGTTCAGATTCGTGCACATTGACTTGTGGACTTCTTGGGGGAGGCGGGCCTTCTCCCTATTATTTAAGCAAGGTTTGTTTGTTTTTTGTTTTTTTTTGCATTTGTTTTTTTTTGTTGTTTTTTTTCCTTTAGTTGCTGCTCCTGCGCCGGGGGGACCTCTTCCCGACGCACCAGCTTGCTTCCTTCCCCCCTTTTGGGGTGTTGTATTTTTTTTCTCTTTAATTTTATTTTAAAGTAGCCTAGAACTAGGTCAGTTTTAATACGGCGACTAATGCCCAAGTAGGCAGTCGCCAGATGAGCTCTTAAAAAAAAAAATAAAAAAAAAATACCTTGTGTTCCTTGTACTCAGGACTGTTTTTTTGCCTGTTTTCTTTTGTTGTTTTTTTTTGCCTTTATTCTTTTTTAGCATTGTTATTTATATATTGTTTTTTTTAGCCTAGTAGTAGGCTCTGGTGTGAGTACGGCGACTTTTGTCCTAGTAGGCAGTTGCCAGATGAGCTCCTCCTAAAATAACCATAATAAGAAAAAAATCCTGGGTCTTGTTTTCAACCAATGACTGGTTTACATAAATATTTATAAATTATGTAAACCTTCTCTAGTTTGTTCACATCCATTCTTCAAATACACATTATTTTCCTCAACCTTTCTTTTGACAAATTTCAAAGAATATTCTGTGCAATTTTCATTGAAATTAAATTACTACTTATAAGAAAATATAATTTTTGGTATTTTCTAGTTTTGGACAGTACTGGGTATATATCTGGGTATATAGTCATAATAAAGGGGGGTTGCATTTTGATATTTTGATAATCTTTGCTCTCAAGGAATATCTTATATAGTGCAGTTTTGATTAGTACAGGTTTTGATATAGCCTGCAATTTCTCAACTCAGGTATACCGTAGGTATTCCGTTCCTCCCCTTAATATTTTGGCAATTAGTGAAATTACTTGTTTGCACAACTATCTCATTCATGGGCCTCCCTACTCACATGTCATTTGTCATTTCATTAGTGCTGCCACAGTTGAGTGTAGTCATGTTTCCTCTCTTTTAACTGAAAAACATACCCCATTTCATTGTTCATTATGAGTGAAAAGCATAAATGCAAAGATAATAAGGTGCAAAAGAAATGTAAATGGTTGATATTAGATGAGAAACTTAAAATTATTATGGTGTTATGAAGATGATGCTTCATTTGCTAAAATTGCTTGTGAAAAAGGAATTGATGAATTGTCCATATGGTTGCTAATAAAAAAAGGATGTTCAAAGACCATGGGATGGCCACAGCCTCTTATATGACCAAAGTGATTATTAAAAATAGATAAACTGCATTGGATAATATTGAATATCTTTTAATGATTTGGATTGGAGATTGCAATCAGAAAAAAATTCCTTTAGGTCAAATGACAATTCAAACCAAAGCAAAGTCTTTATGAAATGACTAAAGAAAGCAAAGAAAATGAAAACCATGGGGCAACTAATGAAACCTTACAACTTAAAATGTGTATGGGCCTATATAATGCTAAAATTGCTGGGGTAAGGACTCCCTCCTTCTGATCTGATGCCAGTGTTTTCTTCTTCTTGCTTATTTTTTTTTGCTTGTTTCTTTGTTGTTTTTATCTTTGCTATTTGTTTGTTTTTGTTTTTCTCCTAGCAGGCAGTTGCTAGATTTTCCCCACACTCCCTAGCACGAGTTTTGGAAGAAATAGTGCTAGAAAAAAACTTGGATTTGAAACTTTAGATTTTCCTAATGTTCATCAATGCATCGACTCATTCAAATGATTTGGATGATGAAACTTACCGAATTTGACCAACAGTACACTTTTGAAGAAGCAGAAAAAGTAGAATGACATGCTGAAGTACCTACAAAGGAATTTTCCTTAATCTATCAGCATTCATTAACAAAAATAGTTGATGGTTCAGATTTTCTTATTCTTTACTATTTTTTATGGGCTTAACTATATTACATTGAAACCCATTATAGAGTGCCCACAAAAGTATCTGCTTACCCTCAAAATATGCATTTTTAACATAAAAAAACATGTTTAATATTGACTAACCTTATATTAGTATTTTGCCATCTTTCCTTTAGATTTGATGACTTGTTGTAGATGCTTCGGCATAGATTTGCTAAAGTTTGCCAATTTCCACTTATATTTCATTGCACTATACCTTTATGATGGCTTGTGAGTACACCGAGTTATGCCCAAGTAGGCAGTTGCTGGATGGACTCCTAAAATTAAAAACAAAAAACTCCTTTATGATGGCTTCTTCTAATTTTTTGACTCAGCCTTGGACTTCAACCTTATTTTTTAATATTAGCCATGAATTTTCTATAAGATTGAGATCTAGGCTATTACCATGTCAATCCAAAATATTAAATTAATTGTCAGTAAGCCATTTTGTCAAAATTTTAGCCTTGTGACAAGGTGCCCCATCATACATGAATATTTCTGTCTCATGGATTGTCATTACAACTGGAAGTGTCTCCTGTAACATTACAAGGGGCGGTCAATAAGTTTTGCAAATCAGTAGGGCAAAACAGAGGAAGAGGGATGGCTGTTTGTGAGGGTGTTAGGACAAGTTATGACAAGTCAGGACCTGCAGCCGCACACTCCTGCCTTGTCTATTTAAGAAGCAGTACCTGATCGCATCTCGTCAGTGACAAATTTTTCAACAATAGAGAAGGTTGAGCACCGCGCAGTGATCAAATTTTTGGCCAAGGAAGGCAAGAATGCAAAAGAGATCCATGAACCATGGTTGCAATGTACACCGACACTGCCCCTTTCTATGCAAACATTGCTCACTGGAATAGGGAGTTCCGCCATGGTCATGAATCCCTTGAAGAGGACCCCTGTCCAAGATGCCCATCAGATGTGACCAACGAGGACAATGTGGCCCGTGTGGAGAGGATGATCCTCGAAAATCGATGGGTGAAGGTCAAGAAATTGAGCTATAACTTTGAATATCACATGGAAGTGTTATCAACATCATCCATGACAATTTGGCTATGACCAAGGTCTCTGTCCGTTTGGTCCCTAGAAACCTCACGCCCCATGATCGACTTCAATGTGGTCAAAGTCCACAAGGCCAGAGTTGCACAAGCTGCCCTGCGTGAGTGCGGATTCAAAGAGCTTAACCATCCTCCCTACAGTCCAGATCTGGACCCTAGCGACTACTTTTTATTCCACTAGCTCAAGGCTGAACTGCGTGGACGCCGGTTTGGGGACAATGAAGATGTCCAGCTCGCCGTCCAGGAGTGGATTGAACAGCAGTTGGGAGATTTCTGGTTGTCGGGAATTCAAAGCCTCAGGGACAAGTGTCGCAAGTGCATTCAGGTTGAAGGTAGTTATATGGAAAAATAATAAAACACTTTTCCTCATATCTCATTTCCTTATATCCGAATTGCAAAACTTATTGACTGCCCCTCATAGGAAGGAAATATATGCTTCCCTCTCCCTTGGAAACTGAACCAACCCCAAATCATCACAATTGGAGGGTGTTTCATTTTTTTTGGATGTATTTAGGGTCCATTCTATTTGAGACAATGGGTCAATGAACCTTTTTAGGACAGCTTCCGAATGTTAAAAATGTTCACTCATCGCTGAATAAAACTATTTTCCACTCCTCAACTGTCAAATGTATGTATTTTTTACAAAATGTGGCATGTTTGTTACGCATTTTTTCATTAATGAATGGCTTCTTTGCAGCATGGTGAGATGGTAATCAGACTTCTTTTTGTAGCCACTCCTGGATAATTGTTCAGAAACATCAGATAATAAATTATTCATATTAAATTTGAGTTCTTTCACAGTTATTGTTGGTTTATTCGCTACTAAACATTTCATAAGCATGTCTGTTTGCAAATTTGTTTTTCTCAGTCTGCCAGATCATTTAGATTGGCTAACATTGTTTTTAGCATGTGAAACCCATAAATTAACAGTACTTTGGGCTCTGTATAATTCATTAGCTATCTGTCTCTGAGATTTCCCACATTTATGAAGAGCAACAATAGCACCTCGACAATCACTCAAGTTGCTTCTTAGCACACATTAGAAATAAATTTTATTTAGACCACTTTCTATAAAAAATCATAAAATAACAAAATGGCAAAAAACATGAAATCAGACAAATTTGATGCATGTCTATATGCAACGAATGCTACCACAATACTAACTTAAGATTGCATTGGAAACTGTCATATCAGTGTTATATGAAAACTACCAGATGCCGATAGAACAAATAGAAAGTGAATTATGCATCTGTGAATTTCATTGAAAATAATACAAATTTTGAGGGTGATCAGATACTTTTCGTGGGCACTGTATAAATGTTTCAATTAGTGCAGTTTTCAACAGTCCAAACAAATTCTGGAACCAATTTACTGCACTATTTAAGGTATTCCTCTATATACATTTTTGTTTCAAGGAGTTCATAATTATTTATGTATAAATAATAGGGCTCTATAATATTCCCTTGTCCCCAATATTTATTTAGACCTAATAACTTCAGCTATTGCAGCCACTGTCATTATTTTTTTTTTCTATTTATCATTTTCACTTTTTTGCTTTTATTTATTCTTCCCTGAGTTACTATGAATGAGACTGCTTCTAGTTGAACTAATTATATTTCACTTTTAGAGGCATTACAGGAAGATGAAGTAGAAAGCCCAAATGAAGACACAACCTTGGATTCTAAGGGTATGTTATTGGAACCAATCTAATGATCTTGAGTACATTCTGAGATATATATAGTAACATAACCTAAGTGGTATTTTTTCAATATTTATACAAGTTCCCTCATCTATTTATGTACACCCTTTCATTAAGTTGTTTTTACTGTAGTAAGCTGCTTGAGTTGTATCTATAGGAACTATTTTAATATGATTAAACTGCCATATCACAGGTATGTGGATATTGTGATCCCTTTGCTAGGTTCTAAGACAGAAAAGTGTTACATCCCTTGTAAACTATAGGGTCACCATGCCCAATGATGGAACCCACTCCCACCTCTCTCTTCAATTTTCCTTCACCACCGACGGAGCCACTGTCAGGTAGCTCTACAGTAGGAAAGGAGGCCCCCTGGCACTATCTCAGGGGACCCTCCTAACTTCTCTTACTGGAGAGGAGGCTTACTCCTCTCCCGTGCCTAAGGGTGCAGAGGACTCACCCTCAGCCCTTTCTTTGGAGTTGCCCCTTTGCTTTCCAAGGGGACTTCCAAGAAAGCATGTAGGCCGTCGAATATTGACCGCTCCCGCTGGGACTGGCTCAATGGGGTCAACCCCCTTAGGGGGCATGGAATGAAATGGCCCATCGGCAAGTGCCCTTCAAAGTCCTGCAGGAGCACTCAACAAACTTACAGGGGGTCAGTGTACATGCCCCTTCTCTTCCCCAATGGATACTGGTTCACCGGCCCAAGAAGATAAGATGAAAGGCTCCCTCTGCAGGAGCCTTTGCACTCATTTTCCTGCCTCAATCTATCTTTGTGCTCTGTAAGGGGTGTGGCGATTTGCCTTCCTGGCTGCCGTGCTGATGGGGCTCAGCACCCTGTCCGGCCCCAGCTTAGCCTCTTCTCCTTTTAGACAGCCTGTATTTCTCCCCTACTTCATCACTTCCCCTACAACCTCTCCCACAACTTTCTCTGGTCGGCCTCTATATTTACAGGGTAGATGCTGACCTTCTTCACAGCCAACTATTCTGGATCGGGGTTGAGGAGGGAAGGGGACAATGTTCCCTGAGCTCCAGTTTGGGATGGTGGGTTTTTAGAAACCTGCTTCATCCCCACCCATACCTTCCTCACATCCCCTTTCCTTCTCTCTTCATACTCTTATCAATTTTACGCCATGCCTATAAGGTGGAGCCACCATGTCGAAGGGCTGCCAGATCACCAGGCAGGAAGGGTAGCCTTAAATGGTGGCACCTGGCTCTGCTAGCCCCATGCGCACTCCTTGCAGGGCAGGCTACTGCAAGGGGTGATGAGCGTCTGCATCCTGTAGAAAAATTGGGGTCCCCATGCCCGATCATGCAAATAAAAAAACCTTTCCCTTTTCCCCTCACAATCAACAGAGCCGCCTTCGGGCAGCTCAACAGAAAAAAAATGGAGGTTTCCCCTTGTGCTCTCGCAGGGGACCCTCCAAATCTCTCTAACTGGAGAGGAGGCTTACTCCTCTTCTTTGCCTAGAAGTGTAGGAGACTACCCCTCACCCCCTTGTATGAAGGTGCCTCCGGGCACCTCCCTCTTTCCAGCGGCAGTCCTCCCTTTAATTTCCAAGGGGACTGCCAAGAAAGCCAGCAGGCAGCCCATAGCCAATCACTCCCTAATGAAGTGGCCCGGTAGGGCAAACCCCTTTAGGGGGAGAGGGAAGCCAGGCTCCATTGGTCGCTTTCCTCAAAAGACCTGCTTGCTAGAATATTAGATCTAGCGGGGGCGAGACCTGTGATGTCCTCGGGGGGGGGGGATAGCCAACTGGAGGCTCCTATCCAAGGTTCTCCTCAAATGGCTAGGGTTTCCAAGGCAGGACAAGGAGGGGAGCGATTTCCTCCTCCGACTGGTACCCATATGACTGCCAGGACCTTCTCCATCTCGGAGAAGGACCTTGCTAAAGCTGGTCCATCAAGCTGGGGAGCTCTTGCCTGCGGAGGGGAGAAGAGAGTTCATTCCCTGCCATCATCTCATAAAAAGAAAAAAAACAACAAAAAAGACTTGGGGCTCCTCTCCATCTGCGGGGCCCCGCAAAGGGCGCGGTGATTTGCCATCCTGGCCGCCGTGCTGACGGTACTCAGCACCCTGTCCGACCCCCAGCTTAGCCTCTCTTCCTTCCTTCAAAACACTTGTTTCCTCTCTTTTCACAAAACCTCTCCCACAACTTTCTCTGGTCAGCCTCTAATTTCACAGGGTAGATGCTGACCTTCCTTTCAGCCAACCATCCCGCATCGGGGCTGAGGGGGTGGGGGACAATGTTCCCTAACCCCTGAGCTCCGGTCTGGGGTGGCTGGTTTTTAACTACCTGCTTCATCCCCACCCATACCTTCCTCACATCCCTTTTCCTCTCCTCTTCACAATCTATTATTTTTTTACGCCGTGTCCAAGGTGGAGCCGCCATGCCGATGGACTGCCAGGCCACCAGGCAGGAGGGGTGGTCCGAAATGGCGGCACCTGGCTCTGCCAGGCCTGTAAGCACCTCTTGCAGTGCGGGCAACTGCAAGAGGTGATGAGCTATTGCATCCCGTATAAAAAAGAGGGTCACCATGCCCATGTATGAAAAAACAACCAAAAAACCCCAATCCCCAACTTCCCCATAAACAGCGACGGAGCCGCCCTCGGGCAGCTTCAGCAAAAAAAAATGGAGGTCCCCTCCCAGTGCTTGCGCTGGGGACCCTCCATATCTCTTCAACCGGAGAGGAGGCTTACTCATCTCCTACTACTACGGGTGAAGGGGACTCGCCCTCACCCCCTTCTCTGGAGGTGCTTACGGGCACCTCCCTCTTACCAGCGGCAGTCACCTCTGTTCTTTCCAAGGGGGCTGCCAAGAAAGCCAGCCGCTCCACATCGAGCGGCTCGGTAGGGCAAACCCCCTTAGGGGGGAGAGGGAAGCCAGGCCCCTTTGGTTGCTTCCCTCAAAAGACCTGCTGGCAAGAATATTAAACCTTGCCGGGGTCAAGGCCTGTGCCTCCCCACAAAAGACTCATGACGCTGCCAAGGGGACCTGCGATGTCCTGGGAGGGGATGGCCAACTGGAGGCCCCTCCTGTGATAGACATGGTTGTTGAGGAAAACCAGCCTCAGATGGTAGGGCCTTCCATGGGGGGGAATCCGGGCTCGGCGCCAAGCACCGAACCCGAATCTGCCCCTATGCAAGGTCCTCCTCAAACGGCTGGGGATTCTGAGGCAGTACAAGGAGGGGAGGGATCTCCTCCGTATGATGCCCCTACGACCACTAGGACCTTCTCCATTTCGAAGAAGGACTTGGCTGAGGCGGGTACATCTGGCCTGGGGGCTTCTCCCGGCAGAGGTGAGAAGCGGGTTCATTCTCCGCTCTCCTCTCCTAGAAAGACTAAAAAGACTCGGGGCTCCTCTCCATCTGCAGGGGCTGCGGGGACGGATGGGTCTGCTGCCACTCTGGCAAGCGACCAAGCCAAGATCGGCACATCTGGCCCCTCTGTTCCCCCGGGTACGGAGCTCTTGACCATGACAAAGACCAAAAGTGCACAGGGCGGAGCCTCGATGACCTCGGGGCCCCTGATTCAGAGGTTACCTGGCGTTTTTGAGCTCGCTGGCTTCAAACGCTTCCTCGTTATTCGCTCCACTGATGGCACCATGTTGTCCAAGGGCAACATGATCCATCAGAGGAGAGGATTAGCTAGTGCAATTGGTAGAGAGCCGAAGGTGACCCATTTCTCGGACGGGAGCCTTCTGGCGAATCCCGCCGAGGCGGCCAAGAGAAGTGCTCTTCGGACACTTAATGGCACCCAGGTGAGTGTGACGCCGCACTCTACCATGAACTTTGTGAAAGGAGTAGTTTATGCGAGGGAACTCGTTGACTACTCCATTGAGGACATCACCCTAGAGCTGGCCGACCATGGGGCGGTCAAGGTCGAACGTGTGATGAGAAAACAGGGAGGGGCCTCGAGACCCACCCCTACACTCTTCGTCACGTTCGACTGTGACAAGCTCCCTGAGTCGGTGCGTGCCGGTTGGTACCGCTACCGCGTGAAGGCATTCGTGCCACTGCCGCGGCGGTGCTATTACTGTCACCGCTTCGGCCATACGAATCGCTCATGTAGACGTGCAAAGTCGGGGTCACCCGAAGTCTGTGTAAATTGCTCCAAGGTCGCACACGATAAGTCCAAATCGTGTGTGGCCAAGTGTGTCAATTGCGGAGAGCCGCACCCTGCTTCTTCGAAGCAATGTGGTGCATATCTCCTGGAGAAAGAAATCCTGGCCGTTCAGGCCCAGGATAGACTCTCATTCCGCCAGGCTAAGGACTTGGTCCTGGCGCGCCCAGCTCTGCCTGGGACGTCATATGCCTCAATAGTTAGAAAAGCACCCTCTGCTCCTGGCCCATCCAGGCCAACGAGCACGGTTGTTTCCGCGCCCATTCGGAGCCCTTCTGCGGGCTCTACTACACCCCGGCGCTCCCCTGGTAAATCTGGCGGCAAAAAGGGTTCACACCCAGCCCCGGCTAAAACCAGGGCTTCCCCCTCTTCCCCCAGCGTGACCGTTTCCCGTAAGGCGAAACGGTTGAGTCGCACCGTTTCCTTGGTCTTGTATTCGACCGACGCCTCACCTGGGAGGCTCATATTCGCAGCTTTAGAGTCTCTTGTACCCGCGCCATGGACATTCTCCGTTCCGTGACGTTCAGCGCTTGGGGCGCTGATAGGGCTACTGCCTTACTTTTTTTATCGATCCTTTGTTCGCTCGAAGCTCGACTACGGATGCGAGTTTTATGCATCCGCAGCCGAGCGTTTATTGCGGAAGGTGGATTCGATCCACCACACCGGCCTTCGCCTTGCGACCGGTGCCTTCCGCACTTTCCCCATTGAGAGCCTGTTGGTCGATGCTGGGGAGATGCCACTCGCTCTGCGCCGCGTGCAGTGCATCACTCGCCTGTACGCGCGAGCCCGGCGCCTCCCTCAGTCGCCAACAGCTCTCACTGCATCCGCAGCTGATCCCGATGGTGCCTATGCCGCCGAGAGACGCCAGTCATACCCTAAGCCCTTTGGGTTTAGGGCCAGGAAACTCCTTCGAGAGGTAGATATAGCTCTCGGGTTAGTGGCGCCCCTGGTTCTGCCCAGGACGCCACCCTGGAGGGTACCACATTTGGCTATTTGTCACCACGCCTCTGCTCCCAAAGCTTGTACTGCGCCGGGAGTATTGCGTTCGACCTTTTTGGAGCACACATCGTGTCACGCTGGTACCGTGCCAGTGTATACGGATGGCTCCAAGTCCCAAGAGGGGGTCGGCTTCCACGCCGTATCCCCTCTGTTTGAAGTCAGCGGGGCTCACCAGGCGCTGCGTGTCTTCACGGCCGAGCTGGTGGCAATACACCACTCGGTACGGGAGATTACGCGACGTGCCCGGTTCGGAGACCGGATTGTGATCTATAGCGACTCACAAAGCGCCCTGAGTGCTCTCGGGGCATTGGAATCTCCGCATCCCCTGGTTCGCGAAATCCGTGACGCCACGGTTTTGGCGAGCCGGGCAGATGTCGAGATTATCTTCTGCTGGGTTCCTGGACATGTAGGAATTGCGGGGAATGAGCGCGCCGATGAGGGCACCAAAGAGTCCGCGAGGACTCTGCGACCGGACCAGCGTTTCACTCTTCCTCACACTGACTACATGGCAGGAATACGGGCAGCTCTTCGGACTGCTTGGCAAAGAAGATGGGAGACGGTCGAAGGGAACTTAAAGTTGCGTGCCATTGCGCCGCGACTGTTCCCATGGACCTATCCCCCAATGCCGCGGCGGCTTCAGTTTGCTTTCTGTCGTCTCCGAATCGGCCACACTCGTGTGACGCATCGCCATTTGATGGAGCGCTCGCCTGCGCCCTATTCCAAGACTGCGTCGTCTCCCAGACTGTTCGGCACATTCTTGTCGAATGTCCCAGTCTGGGTGATCTTCGCGCACGACACCTGTCCCGGTACCGGGATGGGCGGGGTCGCTACCGCCTGTCCCTTGTACTCGGGACGAGTGCGTGTACTTTGACTGGTGGACTTATTGACTTTTGGGGGGAGGCGGGCCTTCTCCCTTTCATTTAACCCGGTTTAATTGTTGTTTTTGTTATTTTTTTGTTATTGTTTTTGTTATTGCTTAGTTATTGTTATTATTATTTCTTTTTATTGTTTCCTGTTCAATTTTTTAAAGTAGCCTAGAACTAGGCTGTTTGTTTACGGCAACTTATGCCTTAGTCGGCAGTCGCCAGATAGCCCTTTAATAAAAAAAAAAATCACCTTTTGCAAACTGGGTAGAGATCACTCTACTCTGGCTCGTTTCCGCCCAATCTCTCTAACCTCTGCATGTGCAAGTTGATGGAGAAATTAGTAAATGTTAGATTAGCCTTTTTCTGGACAGCTGAGGCCATCTGTCTTCTGCACAGTGTGGCTTCCGCAAGTTCCACTCTATGTCGGATGCTCTGCTCGACTGGAAAATGCCATCTGCGAGGCTTTCCTTCATAGACAACACTACGCCAGTGTTTTTTGATCTGGAGAAGGCCTATGATACCGCATGGCAATATGGTATTATGGAGATTCTCCACATTATGGGGGTGAGGGGACATCTCCCAATGTTTATATCTGAATTTTTGCTAGATTGTTGATTCCGCTTACAGGTGGGGGAGCCCTCTCCGACCCAATGGAGCAGGAAGAGGTTGTCCCTCAGGAAAGTGTCCTCAGTGTCGCACTCTTTGCCTTGAGCATCATTGGCATTACCTTGGTGCTGCCGCATGATGTTCTCGTTACACTCTACATGGATGACCTTTTGATCTCTTTTGGCATGACCCAGATGCCAACTCTGGAGCATCTACTCCAAGACTAAGGTGGTGCACTTCTGCCGCCACCCACAGCTCCACCCTGACCCAGTTGTGGACTCACACCATTTCCTTGGTCTTATATTTGACGGATGCCTCACCTGGGAGGCTCATATTTGCAGCCTTAGGGTCTGTCGTACTTGCACCATGGCTATTTTTCGTCCCATAACATTCATACCTAGGGCGATGATAAGGCTACTGCCTTGCTTTTTTATTTTTATAGATCCTTTGTCTGAAGCTTGACTACAGATGCGAGTTTTAAGCATCAGTAGCCGATCACATGTTGCGGAAGGTGCACTCGATCCACCACACCGGCCTTCACCCAGTGACCTGTGCCTTCTGCACTTCCCCCATTAAGAGCCTACTTGTTGTTATTCAGCCTTTCTGGAGCACTCTTCATGTCACACGCGAACTGTGCCAGTGTATACGGATGGCTCCAAGTCCCAAGAGGGGTCAATTTCCACACTGTATCCCCTCTGTTTGAATTCAGCGGGAATATGCATCTGTCTTCACAGCCCAGCTTGTTGCAATACACGGCTCACTACATGAGATAACGTGATGTGCCTGGTTCGGAGACTGGATTGTGATTTATCGAGACTCACAGAGTTTTCCCGAGTGCTCTTGAGGCATTGGAATATCGGCATCCTCTGGTTCACGATATCCATGATGACATGGTTTTGGCGAGCCGAGTGGATGTCGAGATTATCTTCTGCTGGTTTCCTAGATAAGTGGGAATTGTAGGAAATGAGTGCACCCATTAGGGTGCTTGAGAGTCTCTGAGCACTGGGTGAACAGATCATCATTTCGCTCTTCCTCACACCAACTACATGGCAGGAATACGGGCTGCCCTCTGGGTGGTTTGGCAAAGAAGATGGCAATGGTTGAGGGGAACATAAAGTTATGTTCCATTGCTCTGTGACTGTTCCTATAGACCTACCTCCCAATGCCGTGATGGCTTCAGGTGGCTTTCTCTCATCTCTGAATTGGGCACACTAGTGGGGTGCACTGCCATTTGATGGAGTGCTCGCTTACGATGACTGCGTTGCCCTCCAGACTGTTCATCACATTCTTATTGAATGTCCCATTCTGGGTGATCTTCATGCACATTAACCGTCCCGGTACTGGGATGAGCTGGGTTGCTACTGATTGTCCCTTGTACTTTGGTTTGGTTCATTCACACGGAAATGTGGACTATATTCTTCCTTTTTTTTAGGAGCCTGGCCTCCTGCACTTAATTTGACTGTTGTGGGTCACATGCTCCTGTGCTGGGGGGGGGGGGGCAATCTCTGATCCTGCATCTATGGCCGAGTCTGCGACATTTTCTCCGCATTTGAGAGCTGAGATGCTGCTCCAGGAACATTCAATGCACATTGTGATGCCAGGAAGGCCACCAACTGGACTTTACTTTTGGAGGTGGAGAACCCTTCAATGACAGATTTACAGGAGAGGGTATCCTCCCTGAATCTTGGTGAATTGCTACTGTGTTTGCTTTTCACAAACCAGGGAGAGAACTCTAACCCGGCAGTTTCCACCCAATCTATCTAACCTTGTGCATGTGCAAGTTGATGGAAAATTGGTAAATGTTTAAACAACAGAGACCACCTGTTTTCCGCACAGTGCAGCTTCTGCAAGTTCCACTCCACACCCAATGCTCTGCAACTGGAAAATGTCATCTGTGAGACCTTCCTTCATAGACAGCACTATGCCACAGGTTTTTTGCCCTCTGGAGAAAGCCGATGATACTGCATGGTAATATGGTATCATGGAGACTCTCCACATGATGGGGGTGAGGGGATGCCTCCCAATCTTTATATTTGAATTTTTTGTGAGATCATTGATTCTGTGTATGGATTCAGGGAGCCCTCTCCTGCCCAATGGAGCTGGAAGAAGGTGTCCTCATTGTCTTACTCTTTGCACTGACCATCAACCACATCAACTCAGTGCTGCTGGAAGATGTTCTCGCTATGCTCTATGTGGACAACATTTTGATCACTTTTGGCATGTCCCATATACCAATTTGGAGCTTCAACTCCAACAGGCATTCATAACCCTAAGCCCTTTTGGTTTAGGGCTAAGAAACTCCTTTGACAGCTTGATGTAGCTTTCGGGTCAGTGGTATCCATGGTTTTGAACAAGATGCCATCCTTTGACTATTTGTCACCATGCCTCTGCTTCCCAAGCTTCTACAGTCCCAGGAGTATTGTGTTCAGCCTTTTTGTAGCATACTTCCTCTCATGCTAGAACTGTGCTAGTGTATACGGTTGGCTCCAAGTCCCAAAGAGGGGGTTGCTTTCCATGCTGTTCTGCTTGTCTTCACAGCTGAGCTGGTTGCAATACACCGCTCAATATGAGAGATAACACATCCTGCCCAGTTTACAGACCAGATTAAGTTCTATAGCGACTTACTAAGTGGCTTGAGTGCTTTTGATTATTGGAATCTCCACATCCCCTTGTTCATAGTGTCCATGATGTTATGGTTTTGGCGAGCCTGGTGGATTTTGAGATTTTATTCTGCTGGGTTCCTGGACATGTGGGAATTCCAGGGAATGAGTGCACTGATGAAGGTGCTTAAGAGTCTGTGAGCAGACCAGCGTTTCACTCTTCCTCACAATGATTATATGTCCGGAATCCAGGCTGCTTGGCAAAAAAGATGGGCGATGGCTGAGAGGAACTTAAAGTTGCTTGCCATTGCGCCACAACTGTTCTGACAGGCCTACCTCTCAATGCTGTGACGGTTCAGGTTGCTTTTTGTCATCTCTGAATTGGGCACACCACCATTTGATGGAGTGATTGTTATTACTTATTGCGATAACTGTGTTGTCTCCCAGACTGAGAGGCATATTCTCATTGAATGTCCCAGTCTGGTTGATCTATGTGCATGTTACCTGTCTGACTACAGGCATGAGCTTGGCCACTACTGCTTGTCCCTTGTATTAGGGACAGGTTCGTGTACACAGACTTGTGGAGTATGACTTTTTGCCTCCTCCACTCTATTTGACTCGGAGGTTGCATGTTCCTGTACTAGGGGGGGGGGGGGCAGGCCTACTCTCAATTCCGGATCATGCTTCCTCTTTGATTTTTTGCTTGTCTTGTTTTTAAATTTTTTTTTGTTTTTTTTTGCTTGTCAGCTCATTTTTTTAATGTTATTTACTTATTTTTTGATCTAGCCTAGTAGTAGGCAGTTGCCAGATGTACTCTTAATTTTAAAAAAATGGTTGCTGATTCTGCACCGAGGGAAGGAGGGCCTGGCCCTCACCCTTGAGCATGCATTTTTCTTGCTAGTTTTTTTTTTGTGTGTGTGTGTGGGGGTTATTTGATTTTGTTTCTGAAGTCTTTAGCACTTTTTTTTTTTAATCTAACCTAGTATTAGGCTATGGATGATTACACAACTTATCACCTAGTAGATTACATTGTCATGTTTGAATTGGGCACACTTGTGTGAAGGTTGTACTGCCATTTGAACGAGTGCTCCTGTGCACCTTACTGTGCTGACTTCGTAGTCTCCCAGACTGTTTGGTACATTCTTATTGAGTGTTCCAGTTTGTGGGGGGGTCTTCACACATGCTGTGTCCCCCCAGTACCAGGATGATCGCGTTCACCTCTGTTTGTCCCTTGAACACACAGACTTTTGGACTCTTAGACTTTTTGGAAGAGGCTGGCCTTCTCTCTTTGGTATTGGGCATGTGCTTTCTTTTGTTTTGCTTCCTTTTTGTTTGTTTTTTATAACCTTTCGTATTCTAAATTGATTACAGTGACTTATGCCTTTGATGGTTGTCACCAGCTGGTGCTTAAAAAAAAAAAATTAAACACCATATTATTTATTCAGAGCCAGTGGAATTGGAAGGAGGAATAGAAAATACTTCAAACGCAAGATCTCCTAGACATAGCCATGAGTCATCACTTCCTTACAAAAAGGAAATGATACCTGAAGAAATATTAATCGATGATGATGCACAAATTGCACGCATTAAATTTGAAAAAAAAGATGAGGTCCAAGCACTGGAGGATGAGATTATGGATGATGAGGAACCTGCGAGTGAAGATGAAAAAGAAGAAACTAAACCATCAAAGGAGCAATTTTCCTTTCATATTAAAGAAGACCCATTAGATCTCATGCTCGAAGATAATGACAAAATGCTTGATTACGAGGTAAAGGACAACATATGCTTCACCCATGTTGTAAGACTAGACAACTTTATTTTCTAGTATAGAAAATCTAAGGGATTCTATAGCTCTCACGAGACAAATCCTTCCACACTTGAGATCATATTGTGAAAGTCTGGGCTGACTTTGAACTGATATTACCCGCATTCTAAATATGTCTTCTTCTTTCAGGAGGAAATGCTGAATATAGATGGTAAAGGTACAGTATTTAAATATGTGATAGTTATAGTAAAATTTGAAGTATTATTTCCACTGTAAAAGTGATTAATCTTTTTTGTTAACTTGTGGACACGTGGGTTTAATTTTTCAATCTGCTAGTAAGTTTTAATTTGATATTTTCAGTGGTTAGCTTGTGAGAATAGTACTTTAAAGTATTTGAATATTTTTGTAAAAATATTAACCAGAAGAAAGATAAAATTTGTTTAGGAATCTTTTTTTGGCAAAGGTGAGTTTGTTGTGATGAGATGATGCTAAAAGACATGGGGTAGGTATTAACTAAATGTAGGTGTACAGCATAGCCTTGTTCAAGTGCTATAAGCACTTGAAAATGGAGTGAGCTACAAAGAACTCTTGATTTACTGCCAGGAAATAATGAAAATTATGTTTGTTTAGAACTTGTCATCCCCCAAACTAGTTAAATGTCAATGTGTAATTTGTTTATTTGGTATTGTTGGCATGCATGATGAGGAACTGAAATTAATGAATTTGGTATAGTTATGCCATCTGTACCTTTTCAATTGTGTATAAGATCCCCTTGTTGGATAATAAAATTTATATAAGGATCAGAATGATGACAATTACTAGCAATCTCAAAGCTTATGAGGCGGGTCCTCGGGAGGGGGGCTCTTACTGTCTTTTGGCTCCAACCATTGCGCAGAGAAAACTATTTGTGATGGGAATTCCACATCAATGGGTGGATGTGGATACCCCCATTGACTCCAGGAGAGATGAGTGGGTATATTGCGTATATGAAGAAAGAGTGGTGTTATGATTGGCTATTTGCACAGTGTATGTAAAGATCTTTCTTCTCTCATTGGCAAACTCGTCCCATCTGCCAATGAGCAGCCAGCTTTCCTTGTGCACTAGTTTTGTCTGCCCTCATCGCTGGAATCTATGCATGCATCATCTTGTCAGTTTAACTGACAATTTTAACTAATAGTGTCGCCTCCCACAAGTTCATGTAAACCACTGTGTGCTGTAATGGAAAAAGTGTGGGCTAAAATAGCTAATTGAAACAGTTTTTTTTACCACTGTTAGCTTGCCCTAGTGGATAATCACTTGTTTGGTATTGATTAGGATCATCCTCCAGGCATGGCTCATGCAGTGTGAAAGTGGCTAACCATTGCAGTAGTAACTGCATGCATCATTTTCTATAGATTTGCCCATCTCTGGGAATGAGGTTATTATGGAGGCTCCTATTGCATAAGATTTACATTGTGATAAAAGGGGCAATTAATTACTGACCCTGCACCCAAGTTTAGTGTAAATTCAATTAACATAATCTATAAGTTGTAATCATTTTCACTTAGCTATTCAGTTTGAAAGCTTAGTGACATTTTTGTTGGAAGTTATGTGGCCTTTTTATATGGGAATCTTCTGAGCCTTTTTAGTTAAGTGCTTTGATCATCTTCAACATGGCCATATCACATCCTTCTGGTGGTGAAAAGGCAATTAGTTACTTTAATTGTCACCTTATTTTATCACCAAAAGTGCCCCAGAGACATCACAAGTGCATCGTTCATTATTCAGCCTGAAGAAAGATTTAAAAATACTATGTTGAAGATCACAGGCAACAGCCAGCCAACCAACCATATGCTTCATCCTGTTCTCTCAGGAAGCAACAACTTTCACACTAACTTTACCTAAGGCAAAGAATAAGTGTATATGTTGATGCATGACATCACAATGGAGTGGTTGGTTGGTTTGTAGGGTATTGTGGACAATTGATCCATCTGGATCCAGCCTGTCTTAATCTTTCAACACACTTCAAGCAGATAAAGAAGACAAATTCACTGATCAAAGTGGAAATACTTCATCAGACATACCGAGCAAAGATGGATCATCTCAGCCACTATCTCAGGATAAAAACGAGAATGATAATACGAAGAGGTTGGTTCATGCTAGAACTTTAATTCATACATCCATTCAAATAGTAAAAGCTGATGGAATTTATTATTAAGGAAAAACAAGCTTTATAGTTTTAATAGATTAAGGGTTTTTATGGGCTCAAATCTGTTTTCTCTGACTAAAGCCAGTTGGAAATCTTCACTTGTGAATCTCAATCACTGATAGATTGGGCTTGGTTTGTTCACTGCTTTGATTGGGTTAACTTTTAAAATAGGCATAATGCTAAAAGAAAACTGGCTTTTAGTTGGGTATATTGATATTTGGATAATCTAGCATTGTTTACCACAGATTAGAATGTGGTTTTAATGTATATTATATTTTTCTTGATTTTTATTACTCACCCTACTGTGTTTTACAGCCTCAAGGAAAATGGAGAGATTAAAATAAAAGGTGAGTTTCAAGCTATTTTCTTTAAACTAAAATTCATAAAAAATCAAATGTACAGGTTCAGCCATTTTCTTATGGTGTGCCCCTATCCCAAGATTGCAAAGTATGTGAGTTGATAACTGGGGAAACACTAGGATTGACTTTTCTAACTTAATTTAGAAATTTGGGTCTCTATGGAATAGGATGGTTGATGATTGTTGGGTAGATTTGCTGTAAGTTTTCAACTTTTAATTGTATTGTTTTTCCTCCATAGCCTCTATTGCTCTAGTAATTTTCTCTGATTTATTAATCAGTTTAATATTTAGCAGATTATGAATTCTTTTTACCTTCTAGATGAGAAAAAAGAAAAGCCTAAAGCGGCTGCTGGCACTAGCCATAATTTGTGGGTCAGTGGCTTAGCATCAAATACAAAGGCCCAAGATTTAAAGTCGCTCTTCTCAATACATGGCAAGGTATGTGTTCACATTGTCATTCTTCAAGCTCTGGCCTAGCAGCTCTGAGACCCTGAGTAAGGATCCAAACCTTACTGAGTTCACACATAGCTCTTAAGGGTGCGTCTTTGTGTTCATTGAGGTCTTCCATGATATTTGTGTGCCGAGGCATTCCGGACATGCAGCTTTGCTGGTCCCTTTCCAGTCTCTTCTGATAGCTCAGAACCCTGTAAGGGGAGCGGCGATTTGCCATCCTGGCTGCCATGCTGATGGGATCCAGCGCTCCGTCCGGGCCCAACTTAGCCTCTCTTCCTTCCTTCAGATAGCCTGTATTTCTCTCCTACCTCGTCGCTTTTCATACAACCTCTCCCACAACTTTCTCTGGTCAGCCTCTAATTTCACAGGGTAGATGCTGACCTCCTTCTCAAACCAACCGCCCCGGATCGGGGCTGAGGGGGAACAACTTACTTCATCCCCACCCATACCTTCCTCACATCCCTCTTCACATTCTAACAATTTTACACCGTGTCTAAGGTGAAGCCGCCATGCCGATGGACTGCCAGGCCACCAGGCGGGAGGGGTGGTCCGGGCCTGCAAGCACCTCTTGCAGTGCGGGCAACTGTGAGAGATGGTGAGCTATTGCATCCCGTGTAAAAAAGAGGGTCACCATGCCCAATGATGAATATAAAAACCCCCCAACCCCCAACTTCCCCAAGAACATCAACGGAGCCGCCCTCGGGCAGCTCCACCGGAAAAAATGGAGGTGTCTCCCCCTTGTGCTTGCGCAGGGGACCCTCCATACTTCTTTAACCGGAGAGGAGGCTTACTCCTCTGCTATGACTACAGGTGTAGGGGACTCCCCCTCACCCCCTTCTCTGGAGGTGCTTTTGGGCACCTCCCTATTTCCAGCGGCAGTCGCCTCCTTTTCTTTCTAAGGGGACTGCCAAGAAAGCCAGCAGGCAGCCCATTGCCGACCGCCCCTCGTGTAAGCGGCTCAGTAGGGCAAACCCCCTTAGGGGGGAGAGGGAAGCCAGGCCCCTTCGGTCACTTCCCTCAAAAGACCTGCTGGCAAGAATATTAAACCTTGCCGGGGTCAAGGCCTGTGCCTCCCCACAAAAGACTCATGACGCTGCCAAGGGGACCTGCGATGTCCTGGGAGGGGATGGCCAACTGGAGGCCCCTCCTGTGATAGACATGGTCGTTGAGGAAAACCAGCCTCAGACGGTAGGGCCTTCCATGTGGGGAGATCCGGGCTCGGCGCCAAGCACCGAACCCGAATCCGCCCCTATGCAAGGTCCTCCTCAAACAGCTGGGGATTCTGAGGTAGTACAAGGAGGGAAGGGATCTCCTCCGGATGATGCCCCTGCGACCACCAGGACCTTCTCCATTTCAGAGAAGGACCTGGCTGAGGCCGGTACATCTGGCCTGGGGGCTTCTACCGGCAGGGGTGAGAAGTGGGTTTCATTCCCCTTCCCTCCTCTCCAAAAAAGAAAAAGACCAAGACCAAAAAGACAAAGAAGACTCGGGGCTCCTCTCCATCCGCGGGGATGGATGGGTCTGCTGCCACTCTGGCAAGCGACTGAGCCAAGATCGGCGCATCTGGCCCCTCTGCTTCCCCCCGGTTGCGGAGCCCCTGACTAAGACCAAAAGTGCACAGGGCGGAGCCTCGATGACATCGGGACCCCTGATTCAGAGGTTACCTGGCGTTTTTGAGCTCGCTGGCTTCAAACGCTTCCTCGTTATTCGCTCCACTGATGGCACCATGTTGTCCAAGGGCAACACACCATGTTGTCCAAGGGCAACATGATCCATCAGAGGAGAGGATTAGCTAGGGCAATTGGTAGAGAGCCGAAGGTGACCCGTTTCTCGGACGGGAGCCTTCTGGCGAATCCCGCCGAGGCGGCCAAGATAAGTGCTCTTCGGACACTTCATGGCACCCCGGTGAGTGTGACGCATGAGTGTGATGCCGCACTCTACCATGAACTTTGTGAAAGTAGTAGTTTATGCGAGGGAACTCGTTGACTACTCCATTGAGGACATCACCTTAGAGCTGGCTGACCATGGGGCGGTCAAGGTTGAACGTGTGATGAGAAAACAGGGAGGGGCCTCGAGACCCACCCCTACACTCTTCATCACGTTCGACTGTGACAAGCTCCCTGAGTCGGTGCGTGCTGGTTGGTAACGCTACCGCGTGAATGCATTCGTGCCGCGGCGGTGCTATTACTGTCACCGCTTCGGCCATACAAATCGCTCATGTAGACGTGCAAAGTCGGAGTCACCCGAAGTCTGTATAAATTGCTCCAAGGTCGCACACAATAAGTCCAAATCGTGTGTGGACAAGTGTGTTATTTGCGGAGAGCCGCACCCTGCTTCTTCGATGCAATGTGGTGCATATCTCCTCGAGAAAGAAATGCTGGCTATTCAGGCCCAGGATCGACTCTCATTCCGCGAGGCTAAGGACTTGGCCATGGCGTGCCCGGCTCTGCCTGGGACGTCATATGTCTCAATAGTTAGAAAGGCACCCTCTGCTCCTGGCCCATCCAGGCCTAGAACACGGTTGTTTCCGTGCCCATTTGGAGCCCTTCAGTGGGCTCTACCCAACCCGGGCGCTCGCCTGGTAAAGCTGGCGGCAAAAAGGTTTCATACCCAGCCCCGGCTAAAACCAAGGCTCCCCCCTCTTCCCCCAGTGTGACCGTTTCCCGTAAGGCGAAACGGCCAAGCGCCTCCACCGAGTCGTTAGACTCACAGGAGGCAACACCCCTGAAGATGGTCGCTAGGCCATCTTCCGGGGTTCCTAAAGCTGTCCCCCGAAAGGAGGACAGCAACAAAGGAGCTTCGGCTCCTTCGCCCACGCCTAGAGGTGGAGCGAGTGGCTCGGAGACGGTGTTTCCTCGAAAAGAGGGCCCCCCGCCTCCGAAGCCACAACGGCCGCCTAAGGTTTCGAGGCGGAGGGAGGAAAAGACTCGCATGGCGAGCCCAACCTCCCCCAATAAGTCCTCGAAGGCGACAGCGCCTTCAGCCCTTTGTCCGGCCAACAGCGCCCGGGGTTCTGCCCCCAGGAAGCGTACGGCCATTCCCGTGAGGGTCTTCAGTTCGAGGAGGGCCCCCGCGTCTCTTCCGAGCTAGGCCTGGAGGGCATATTTCTTCAATGGAATTGCCGTGGACTCCGGGCCAACTGGGAGGAGCTGCTGAGGCTCGTCTCGTCCAGTTCCCCGTTAGCTATCTTTTTGCAGGAGACCATGCTAGGCGCGTGCCCCCTGCCCGCCTTCCCGGTGTATAAGGGTCTTGCAACCCCACCATGCGCGGTTTATACCCGGCAAGATGTCTCTGTTCTTCCTTTCTCTTTAGATACCTCCTTTCAGGCAGTGGCTGTGCAGCTGCACCTGGATAGGAGGTATACTATCATTTCTGCATACATTCCACCGTCAGCTGACTTCGACGCGGGGGACTTCCGCCGCGTCGTGGCACGGTTGCCGAGGCCCTATCTCTTGCTTGGAGATCTGAACGGCAGGCATCCTCTCTGTTGGGAGATTACTCCATAAATCCCAGCGGACAAGTCCTTGCCGATCTAATCGAAGAGCTTGAGATGGGTGTCCTAAACATGGATGAGTTTATGCATCACTGTCCGAGAAGCACTTCATTTTCTTGCCTTGACCTATCTTTGTGCTCTTCGGATGCACAGCCTGATTTTGATTGGGGGGTTGTCGATGACCTCCATGGTATTGATCACTTTCCCATTCAAATATCATTTTCAGGGCAACTGCCGCCTGAGAGACCACCTCGGTGGTGCTTGGCGCGGGTGCGGTGGCCTGCATTTCAGGAAATGACTGAATTCTCTATCTCAGTCGAGGAGTTTAGGTCGGTAGATGAGGCCGTTGAGTTCTTCTCCGGCAACCTCATCGCCGTGGGCCTGACTACTATTCCTAGGACGCCTGGCCGTTTTGCACGCCGACCACTCCCATGGTGGTCGGCCGAGTGTGAGACGGCCCTCAAACAGAAGTGTTATGCCTACATGCGCTATAAGCGCCGCCTGAACGATTTCACTGTCGCTGAATTTCGTTGGGCTAGGGCTAGGTTCCGGTATATTTGGAAGCACGCCCGCCGCTCTTCTTGGCGGGCATACGTGTCTTCATCTAACGGGAAGACCTCTTTATCTGAGGTGTGGAAGCGAGTCAAAAGGATTTGGGGCAAGTTCTCGCAGGACCCCTACCCCGTCTCCAGGTCAATGGGACCGCAATCTCGGACCCTGCGTCCGTGGCGGAATCCTTAGCGACCGCTTTTTCCGCATTCTCTAGCCGTGATGCTGCTCCGCCAGCATTCAATGCACGTCGTGATGTCGCGGAAGGCCGCCGGCTGGACTTTACCTCCAGAGGCGGAGAACCCTTCAACGACAAGTTTACTGTGAGTGAGTTGGCTCCGCTCTCGCTTCGTGCGCTGACACCGCCCATGGTCCGGACGATGTCCCGTACGCCATGCTTCGACACCTGGGTGAGCGAGGTATGGCCTTTCCCTTAGATTTGTTCAACAGGATCTGGGTGGATGGTCTTCTCCCAGACTCCTGGCGAATCTCTACTGTGCTCGCCTTTCGCAAACCGGGGAGAGATCACTCTACTCCGACCGGTTTCCGCCCAATCTCTCTAACCTCTTGGGTGTACTAGTTGATGGAGAAATTGGTAAATGTTAGATTAGCCTTTTTCCTTGACAGCGGAGGCCATCTGTCTTCCGCACAGTGCGGCTTCCGCAAGTTCCACTCCACGTCGGATGCTCTGCTCCGACTGGAATATGCCGTCTGCGAGGCTTTCCTTCGTAGACAGTACTACGCCACGGTCTTTTTCGATCTAGAGAAGGCCTATGATACCGCATGGCGATACGGTATCATGGAGACTATCCATACGATGAGGGCGAGTAGACGCTTTCCAATGTTTATATCTGAATTTTTGCGAGATCGTCGATTCCGCGTACGGGTGGGGGGAGCCCTCTCCGGCCCAAAGGAGCAGGAAGAGGGTGTCCCGCAGGGAAGTGTCCTCAGTGTCACACTCTTTGCCCTGAGCATCAACGACATAACCTCGGTGCTGCCGGAAGATGTTCTCGCTACGCTCTACGTCGACGACCTTTCGATCTCTTTTGGCTTGGCCCAGATGCCAACTCTGGAGAGTCGACTCCAACAGGCATTGAACCGCGTCTCGCTATGCCGAAGCGCACAGGTTTCGGTTTTCTTTGGCCAAGACTAAGGTGGTGCACTTCTGCCGCCATCCACGGCTTCACCCCGATCCAGATTTGTTTCTTAATGGGGTGCGCCTGGATGTGGTGGAATCGCACCGTTTCCTTGGTCTTGTATTCGACCGACGCCTCACCTGGGAGGCTCATATTCGCAGCCTTAGGGTCTCTTGAACCCGCGCCATGGACATTCTCCGTTTCGTGACGTTCAGCGCTTGGGGCGCTGATAGGGCTACTGCCCTACTTTTTTATCGATCCTTTGTTCGTTCGAAGCTCGACTACGGATGCGAGTTTTATGCATCCGCAGCCGAGCGTTTATTGCGGAAGGTGGTTTCGATCCACCACACCGGCTTTCGCCTTGCGACCGGTGCCTTCAGCACTTTCCCCATTGAGAGCCTGTTGGTCGATGCTGCCGAGATGCCACTCGCTCTGCGCCGCGTGCAGTGCATCACTCGACTGTACACGCGAGCCCGGTGCCTCCCTTAGTCGCCAACAGCTCTCACTGCATCCGCAGCTGATCTCGATGGTGCCTATGCCGCCGAGAGACGCCAGTCATACCCTAAGCCCTTTGGGTTTAGGGCCAGGAAACTCCTTGGAGAGGTAGATATAGCTCTCGGGCCGGTGGTGCACCTGGTTCTGCTCAGGACGCCACCATGGAGGGTACCACATTTGGCTATTTGTCGCCACGCCTCTGCTCCCAAAGCTTGTACGGCGCCGGTAGTATTTCGTTCGACCTTTTTGCAGCACACATCGTGTCACGCTTGAACCGTGCCAGTGTATACGGATGGCGCCAAGTCCCAAGAGGGGCTCGGCTTCCACGCCGTATTCCCTCTGTTTGAAGTTAGCGGGGCTCTACCAGGCGCTGCGTCTGTCTTCACGGCTTAGCTGGTGGCAATACACCACTCGGTACGGGAGATTACGCGACGTGCCCGGTTCGGAGACCGGATTGTGATCTATAGCGACTCACAAAGTTTCCTGAGTGCTCTCAGGGCATTGGAATCTCCGCATCCCCTGGTTCGCGGTTTGCGTGACGCCACGGTTTTGGCGAACCTGGCAGATGTCGAGATTATCTTCTGCTAGGTTCCTGGACATGTAGGAATTGCGGGGAATGAGGGCGCCAAAGAGTCCGCGAGGACTCTGCGACCAGACCAGCGTTTCGCTCTTCCTCACACTGACTACATGGCCACAAACTCTGTGCCAAACACTGAATCTGAGTCTGCCCCTGTTCAAGGTTCTCCTCAGGTGGCTCATACCCCTTAGGACTCACAAGGAGAGGAGGGACATCCTCTTATCCCCCCCCCCAAAAAAAAAAGAACAGTTTCTGGGTTACTTACTCCACTGATGTAACATGATCCATCAGAGACGAGCATTAGCTAACTTGATTGGTAGAGATCGGAAACTGATCCACAGTTCTAGGATGAGAGCCTTCTTGTCAATATGTCAGATCCCTTAGAGGCAGCCATGATTAGTGCCCATCAGACCCTTAATGGCTCACTGGTGAGTGTGATGCCGTGCTCTACCATAAACTTGGTGAAAGGAGTGGTTTGTGCAAGGGAACTTGTAGACTACTCCATAGAAAACATCCTCTTTAGAACTGGCTGACCATGAGGTCGTCACTGGTCAAGGTCGAATATATGATTAGAAAATGGGTAGGGGGTTTGAGACCCACTGCTTCACTCCCTCATGCTTGACCATGACAGATTCTCTGAGTCAGTGCATGCCGGTTGGCATCACTACCACATGAAGGCATTTGTGCTACTGCTATTGATGTGCTACTACTTACACCACTTAGGTCATACAAATCACTTGTGTATATGTGCAAAGTTGGGTTTACCCAAAGTTTAAGTTGCTCCAAGGCTCTACCCAAGTCCCACTTGTGTATAGCCAAGTATTTCAATTGTGGAGAGCTGCACCCCACTTATTTGAAGCAATGGCTATTCAGGCTACAGATCCTCTCTAATTTTGAGATGGTAAGTTCTTGGTCCTGGCATGCCCAGCCCTCCCTTGGAAATTTTAAAAAATCACCTGCTACTCCTACAAGGGCCTACAAGTATGGTCATTTCCACACCAATTTAAGACCCTTCTATGGGATCTACTCACCTCTGGTGCTCCTCTGATAGAGCTGTATCTATGACTCCAGCCTCGGCTAAAATCAGGGTTCTCCCTACCCTCTACCCAGTTGTTAGACTCACAGGAGGCTGTCTTCATGAGTTCCTAAAGCTTCCACCCGAAAAGAGAACAGCACCTAAAGTGCTGTCATACTGGATCCATGCTGGTGTATACAGATGGTTCCAAGTCCCAGGAGTAGGTCAGTTTCCATGCCATACCCTCTCTTTGAAGTCAGCGGGTCTCTACCAGGTGCTGCATGTTTTCACAGCCAAGCTGGTTGTTTTACACCCCTCATTATGAGATAAAGTATTGTGTCTGGTCAGAGACTGGATTGTGATGTTTAGGAACTCGATAAAGCACCCCAAGTGCCCCTTAGGGTTTTGAAATCTCTGCACCCCAAGTGCCCTTAGGGGTTTGAAATCTCTGCACCCCAAGTGCCCTTAGGGTTTTGAAATCTCTGCACCACCTAGTTTGCTCTATCTGTTGCTCCATGGTTGCCACAAGCTGGACAGATCTCAAGATTATCTTCTCCGGGGTTCCTGGACATTTAGGAATCGCAGTGAATGAGAGCGCCAAAGAGCCTGCAAGGACTGGGTAACCTGACCAGTGCTTGGCTCTTGCTCACACTGACTATATGGCAGGAATCAGGGGCAGCCTACTGGGCTGATTGGCAAAGAAGATGGGAGACTGTTGAGGGGAACTTAAAGTTGTGTGCCATTGCATCATGGCTGTTCCCATGGACCTACCCCCCAATGTTGCAATGGCTTCAGGTCAATTTCTGTCATTTTTTAATTGGGCACATGTCCATGATGCAGCACTCACATGCACTTTATGGCAATGACTGCATTGTCTTCTAGAATGTTTGGCACATTTGTGTCGAATGACCAGTCTTGGTGATTTTGGCGCATGTTTCCTCTCCCAATATTGGGGTGAGCGGGGTTGCTACAGCTTGTGCTTTGTACTAGGGACAGGTTTGTTTACACAAACTATCTGACTTTTTGGAGGAGGCTGGCTGGGGAGAGGCAGGCTTTCTTCCCCCTAACCCCAGAGTGGGCTGCTTCTTGCCTGTTTTTGCTTTTGTTTGTTCTGTTTTGCCATAACATTAATTGGAACTTGGCTAAAATCATTTGTCATGCCAAAGATACTATTGCATCTAGTTATTTAATCAGCATTTATCAGTAAATTTCATAATTTCAATTTGTCCTTGTATAAACCCTTTGGGGGTCTAGAACGTTTCGGCATGACCCTCTTCAGCGCAAGCTTTTCAGTTGGGACCATTTTTGGTGCATACCTTGTTAACAAATTTAAAGTCGACCAGATCAACTTAAAAAGAAAAATGAAAAGAAAGGTTAGTGTTAGAAATCTCTGACGAGGAAGTCGGAAATTATGTGGTTGATGGCATTCGTTTGTTCCTTCATCCGTTCCTTAGTGTTCAAACTTACTAAAAAACTAGTAGCTTGATTTCTACAATATAAACTATTAGTTTTTGAACAAGATCCGGTTTTATCCCATTATGTATTCTTTTCCTAACTTATTTATTAACTAAATATTATTGAAGCTGCAAGTGTTCATGTTGAGTTTCTAAATACCTGGAAGAACTTTTTTTTGCAAAGGTAACTTGTTTGAGATTATGTAATGGTCACAGGTTTTTATTTATTTATTTAAAAAATTGCACAAAAACTAATTAATGATTTCTACTAAATCTGGTTGAATACTAGAGCCTTAGTCTAGAAGAAAGTGACTAGTTTTTACCATGATCCGGTTTTATCCAGTTAAGAAAATATTTCCCTTATTATTTTTTAATTAAAAATTATATCTTTGAAGCTGCAAACGTTAATGTCAAGTTTCTAAATATTTCCCCAAGAAGTTTTCTTGCCAAGGTAAATTGAAATTATATAATCAACATGTTTAATTTGTTTATTTATAAAATTTCCCCAAAATTAATTACCTGATTTCTATCAAATTTGGTGAAGTTTAAAGCCTTAGCCTAGAAGGAAACGATTAGTTTTTGACCGAGATCTGGATAGTATATTCGGTTATATATGATTAAGTATTTCGAAATATGGGGAATGGGCTGCCTTGGCGGAGATTTGCTCTCTATTAGTATCTTTTTGTTAAACTAAATTCTTTGGAAATATCTGAAGGGGTTTGAAATTACTATTTCCTTTAATCTAGCAGAATTAATTGTTTCTTAGCTCTACGGGCAAATGAATTTATATGAAAGCAATATATCATTTGGGAATGAAAGGACAAATGAAACTTTTGGGGACAGTATTTTGGCCTTAGGATAATGGTTGACAGCTGAATATTTATGGCGAGATTTGTGAAGATCCCACACAATGGTCATTTTCCAATATAGTGCTTTAAACTGTTGGAATACCATGTTCTTAACAAAGATTTAAAAAAAGATAAAAATATAAATTAGGGTATAAATTTTGAATAACAACCCCAAAAGCCTTGTAAAAATAGCAATAGATCCAGTATTTTGTCTTTAAGATAACGGTTGACCTGTTAAACATATTTATGGGATATATGGATTATTTTAAACTGAATAAATGAAATCGCTTTTTGATGGAGCTCGCAAATAAACTACTTATATTGTACCCTAAAAAAAACTGATCAGGCCTGGTTTCACAAAAATAGTTTGCAACGCGGATTTCTAAATATTTATGGGGAAGAGATTTGAGAGGATTTTACTAATGTGTGATTATATTTTTTCAGCAGACATTTCTAAATAGAAAATGCTTTTGAATTTTAAATTCAGTTGTGTCTTGGACATCTTTCGAGTTGATGAACTGGTTTGCCTACCATCAAACTTTCTGAACTTTTTAGATATCAAGAACTTGTATACAATTCAGTTTTTAGGATTTTCTCATTAATAACTTCAAGTGACTAATTTATTTAAATCTATAAAAAGTTTAAGTATTTCATTGATTAAACATTTCTTAGATCCCCATATATGGCAGTGACTATAATATCAAACTGTTGAAAGCCAAAATATGAAAGTGATGGTTTTATCTGTCTTGATAGATATAACGCGGATAAGGAAACAAAATTTTATAAGTGTGAAAGAAAAAGATTCTATAAATCAAGAATTCATGTTAAAAATGAAGAAATTGTTAAATATATTAATGACCATTTACATGATTCTTTTCCAGCAAAAATGAGGAGAGACTGCATTCTAACTCAAAGATGTGTGCAAGTGACGCAGTAGAAGGGACTGCTATAGTTGTATGAATGCTTGCAGAATTTATCTCAAGAAGGCCAAGGAGCTAAGTATGCCAGATAATAGATCTTTAAAAAAAGATGGTCCATCGACAAAGAAAACTATAAGATCATACCCATGAGCCCAATCAATTTAGTCAATCGTGCTATCGCAGAAGAATTCAAAACTTCTACTTTTTGTGGAAAACAACTGGAAGAATTTTTGCTTGCAGACGGTAGATGTTCTGAAAGTTCTTGTATAATTTTAATATTTGGATTCAAAAGTAACCTGAGATTATTATATGAGTGTGAAAAGTTTTTTGTTGAGAAATACAGGGGCATCCTCCATCCTTTGCTATACACTTTGCTCCCTAATAAAGTTTGCAGAACTTATGATAAATTATTTGAACCTAGATTTTAGTCCAACACTTATCAACTGTGACTATGAATTGGCAAATTTTAATGACCTATATTATTATTATTTTTATTTATATATTCTTTCTATTATTATATTGTTAATATATTATTATCATTACTATTATAATTATTGTTATTGTATGCGTTCATTAGCACATTATATGTATGCCAATATTAAATCTTTGAGATATTAATTATTATTTTACCTTTACATATTTCAAGTTTAAAAAATTCCAGATGCTTAATAAATTTCCAACATTTAGCTGTTTCACGTATTAAGAAGGCTTAGCTTAACTATAATATATAGCACTAGCAATATCCTAATATGCATTCAATATGCTTCATTTCTATATCAGGAAATTAGTTTTTGTGCATTTTTGTAAACAAATTAAAATATTTTAGTGATTATATAATTTCCACCAATTTACCTTAGCAAAAACACTAATATTTTCATTTTAGGCTAATGCTCTAGTGGTCTCTCAAATTTGATTCAAATCAGTCCAATAGTTTTTTTAGTATGCTTGAACACGAACCAATGAACGAACGCCGTCGCTCACAAGTAAATCTGGTTAACTTAAAATTTTAACAAGGTCTGTGCCGAAAGGGGTCTGCACTGAACTGGGCCATTCCCACTCTATGGCTATATTATAAAATGCATTAATGCACCATTTTCCAAATTTTAACCATATAATTAATTATTTATATTTTTTATTTCCTTCCTTATTTTCTCACTATTACTATATATGTTTCTGTATATTTGTCTATGTTTGTACATTTTATTGTATTTGTACTTATCTGCCTCCATTTCTTTTAATGTTTTAATATTAGTGTAAATGGGTAGCAGACTTTGTATGCAGATTTTGTTAAAGATCATAGTATATTTTGCCTTTATTAATTTTCTTTGGAAACTTTCTATTTTTCTTATCTTTTTTTAGTTCATTTTGTAGATGGTAAACAACTTCTACGTTCATCTCATTTTTTAAATGAAATGTGTTTGGTAAAACCAAACTTTACTTTAATTGCTAAGCTTTCGATCTATGCAATTATCTTAAGTGTCTTTCCTCCTTTATCGTTGAAGAATGGTGGAGTCAGAATGAAAAGAAAACGGATTTTAGGGGATATTTATTCTCACTCGCTTAAATGTTATGTCAAGGGAACGGGCCACTCCTGTGTGAACGGAATTTCAAAACAACTTGTTCGATTCCAGCCTGTAGTCTGGATGTTGATGGCTGGCCTTTCTTTGTTAATTAAGATGGCTTCTAAGGTGTTTAGTCTAGTTTTATTTCCCTCCTTTCTTTTGATCGTTGTGTTATTTACCAATATCTCCCTGGTTAAGCTGATGTTATGCACAGCTTCCATATGATTTTGGGGGGCTGCATGTTGCAGATGCATTGTTAAACGACTCAAAAGTGTGCTGGTAGTCATACCAACATATTTTGAGTTGCTTTGAAGCTTACAGTCTTCATTTGGACAGGTAAGCTCATATACTGTTCATAGACTTCAAGATCAAGGAGTTTTCACAGATGTTGTTTTTCATAATGAGATTAACTTTTGTCCTTTTATAATATATAATCATCTCCTGGTATATGCTCTCCACCAAGCGAAAAAGAAGCTCTAAATCTTGGTTTGAACTGCCACCTCAACACCAAATTTGATCCAATTTTTTCAAAAGTTAAACTAGAAACCCTGTTCCAATCCCTGTTGAAATTACAAGAACAATCAATCATTGAAATTAACTCTAACCTAAAAGAGCTACTACACGCAGAAACCACCAAATGGTGTTTTAATGGCAGCAAACTCATAACACCAGAGATAAGAAAGGCCATCAACTCTATAAAAACAACAAAGAAATAATCATAAAAAAAAAGAGCTGACAGATCTAACATATACGTCATTCTAAACAAAGATGAATATAACAGTAAAGTAAATACCATCTTAAGCGACACCACTAAATTTCAGAGAATAAAAAAGAACCAACAGAATGGAAAGTAACCAAAAGCAGTAAATAACATCAAACTGTATTATAGAAATCAGATGTCATTGGCCTACAAAATAGACAGAAAAAACATCAAGGAGATTGTTAACTGTAACATTAAAGTTAAGAACAAATGCACAAGATTCAGATGATTATATATTATAAAACGGCAAAAGTTAACAATCTTATTATGAAAAACATCTGCCAAAACTCCTTGATCCTGTAATCTACGAATGTAGTTTACGAGTTTACCTGCTCGAATGAAAACTGTAAACTTCAAAATGACTTAAAATATGTTGGTATGACTACCACCACATTTTCGAGGCGTTTGACAATGCATCTGCAACATGCAGCACCCCCAAATCATATGGAGACTGTGCATAACATCAGCTTAACCAGGGATATTGGTTAATAACACCCCACGATCAAAAGAAAGGAGGGAAATAAAGCTAGACTCACAAAATCTGTATATATATATATATATATATATATATATATATATATATATATATATATATATATATATATAGAGAGAGAGAGAGAGAGAGAGAGAGAGAGAGAGAGAGAGAGAGAGAGAGAAAGGATCTTGATTTTAAAACTCTAAAATGCAACTATAAATACAGATCTAATTTTTTTTTCAGGTGCTGTCTACTAAAATTATCGCCAATGTCAGAAAACCTCGGGCAAAATGTTATGGATTTATTACAATGGCCAACATGGAAGATGCTGTCACCTGTATCAAATATGTTAATAACCAAATGCTCAATGGCAGAACGATTCGTGTCGAAAAGGTATTTTCATTTTATATTTCAGTTTCAAGAAGAAAATATACTCCAAAAAAATTCACTTATTACAGTGATCATATTTTTGTAATATATTCATCTTTAAACATGCCTAGAATGCAAAGTTCCTAAACCAATTTAATAATCAAAGAGGATGAATTTTTTATTTAATTGTACATAAAGATTAAATCTCAATTGTATTGAGATATGGTGTTAAAAAATATTGAAGAGAAAGTAATTTTAGTATATGTGTATAAATGATTTTATTGAAAGAAGTTCTGAAAAACTCCATTTCTTCTAATTGAAACTTAAAGAATTTTTTTTCTTCTCCATTGACACTTGAACGTCCCAGAAGGTCTTTGTTTCTAAAAGTAAAATTAGGTGGTTCGTAATTATAGTTTCTGTTAAAATGTATAATTTTAGTTATTCAAAGTTTTGAATACAGTAAATACTTCAACTGTATCTAATTTCTTAGAAAGTTGGACAAGGTGTTAAATGAGTTTGCACAAATCCCTAAAAAGAAAATCTAGCAGCAAAGGAAAAAAGGAAACCTTCTCCCACTTTGATGTTAGGTGTGCAAGAGGACTTCAGCAACATGCCTATGACTGGCAGAGGGGCTCCTTGTTCTAGCTTGGTATATATGTCTTCATTTAATAAAAATGCCCCTCTTGCAAAGTTGTGGAGCACATCAAAAGGATTTAGGGCAAGTTTTTGCAGCCGCCCCCCACTCCTCCTCCTCCTGTCCTCCAATAGGACAGGAGTCCCTTGTAACTGTTGAAGGCAAGCATTGCATTTTTTTAGCAGCGTTCAACCAGATCTGGGTGAAGGATATCCTCATAGATTCCTTGTGAATGTGTACCCTGCTTGCTCTTTACAAGCCTGAGAAAGATTGATCACTCAACCCTGATCAGTTTCTGTCAAATTCAATAACTTACTGCATTTGCAAGTTGGAGAAATTGTTTGTTAGGTTACCTTATTTTATGGACAGTGAAGGGTTACTGGTCTTGTGCATACTGGTTTTTGTATGTTACACTCCACATTGGCTGCTCTGCTTTGTCTTTGAGGCCTTTCTTTTCCTTTATGCACCCCTGTAAGGGGCGCGGCGATTTGCCATCCTGGCCGCCGTGCTGACGGGATCCAGCACCCCGTCCGACCCCAGCTTAGCCTCTCTTCCTTCCTTCAGATAGCCTGTATTCCTATCCTAACTCATCGCTTTTCATACAACCTCTCCCACAACTTTCTCTGGTCAGCCTCTAATTTTACAGGGTAGAAGCTGACCTCCTTCTCAGCCAATCGTCCCGGATCGGCGCTGAGGGGGGAGGGGACAATGTCCCCTAACCCCTGAGCTCCGGTCTGGGGTGGTTTGCTTTTAACAACCTGCTTCATCCCCACCCATAACTTCCTCGCATCCCTTTTCCTCTCGTCTTTTTTACGCCGTGTTCAAGGTGGAGCCGCCATGCCGAAGGACTGCCAGGCCACCAGGCGGGAGGGGTGGTCCCAAATGGCGGCGCCTGGCTCTCCGGGCCTGTAAGCACCTCTTGCAGTGCAGGCTACTGCAAGAGATAGTGAGCGATTGCGTCCCGTAAAACAAAGAGGGTCACCATGCCCAATGATGCAAAAAAAACCATCTCCCCTTAATTCCCCCTAAAACAACGGAGCCACCCTCGTGCAGCTCCACAGAAAAGATGGAGGTCCCTCCCCTGTGCTTGCGCAGGGGACCCTCCATACCTCTTTAACCGGAGAGGAGGCTTACTCCTCTCCTACGCCTACGGGTGTAGGGGACTCGCCCTCACCCCCTTCTCTGGAGGTGCTTTCGGGCACCTCGCTTTTTCCAGCGGCTGTCCCCTCTTTTCTTTCCACAGGGACTGCCAAGAAAGCCAGCAGGCAGCCCTTAGCCAGCCGCTCCCCATCGAAGCGGCTCAGTAGGGCAAAACCCCTTATGGGGGAGAGGGAAGCCAGTCCCCTTCGGTCGCTTCCCTCAAAAGACATGCTGGCAAGGATATTGAACCTTGCCGGGGTTGAGGCCTGTGCCTCCCCATAAAAGACTCTTGACGCTGCCAAGGGGACCTGCGATGTCCTGGCCCTGTAAGGGGCGCAGCGATTTGCCATCCTGGCCGCCGTGCTGATGGGACTCAGCATCCCGTCCGACCCCAGCTTAGCCTCTTCTCCTTCCTTCAAAAACTTGTTTCCTCACTTTTCATACAACCTCTCCCACAATTTCAATGGTCAGCCTCTATATTTCACAGGGTAGATGCTGACCTTCTTAAGTCAACCGTCCCGGATCGGGGTTGAGGGGGGAGGGGACAATGTTCCCTAACCCTTGAGCTCCAGTCTGGGGTGGTTGGTTTTTAACAACCTGCTTTATCCCCGCCCATACCTTCCTCACATCACTTTTCCTCTCCTCTTCACAATCTATATATTTTTTACGCCGTGTTCAAGGTGGAGCCGCCATGCCGATGGACTGCCAGGCCACCAGGCGGGAGGGGTGGTCTTAAATGGCGGCGCCTGGCTTGTAAGCACCTCTCGCAGTGCGGACTACTGCGAGAGGTGATGCGCAATTGCATCCTGTGTCAAAAAGAGGGTCACCATGCCCAATGATGAGTATAAAAAAAAAACAACCCCCAACTTCCCCTATAACATCGACGGAGCGTCCCTTGGGAGGAGGCTTACTCCTCTCCTTTGCTTACGGGTGTAGGGGGACTCCCCCTCACCCCCTTCTCTGGAGGTGCTTTCGGGCGCCTACCTTTTACCAGCAGCAGTCCCCTCTGTTCTTTCCAAGGGGACTGCTAAGAAAGCCAGCAGGCAGCCCTTAGCCAGCTGCTCCACATCGAAGCAGCTCGGTAGGGCAAACCCCCTTAGGGGGGAGAGGGAAGCCAGGCCCCTTGGGTCGCTTCCCTCAAAAGACCTGCTGGCAAGAATACTGAACCTTGCCGGGGTCAAGGCCCATGCCTCCCCAAAGAAGACTAGTGACGATACTGCCAACGGGACCTGCGATGTCTTGGGGGGGATGGCCAACTGGAGGCCCCCCCTAAGATAGACATGGTCCTTGAGGAAACCCAGCCTCAGACGGTAGGGCCTTCCATGGGGGGGAATCTGGGCTCGGCGCCAAGCACCGAACCCGAATCCGCCCGATGCAAGGTCCTCCTCAAACGGCTGTGGTTTCCAAAGCAGTACAAGGAGGGGAGGGATCTCCTCCGACCGGTGCCCCCACGACTACCAGGACCTTCTCCATTTCAGAGAATGACCTGGCTGAGGCCGGTCCATCTGGCCTGGGGGCTTCTTCTGGCGGAGGTGAGAAGCCGGTTCATTCCCCGCCCTCCCCTCCGAAAAAGAAAAAGAAAAAGACAAAAAAGACTCGGGGCTCCTCTCCATCCGCGGGGGCTGCGGGGAGGGATGGGTCTGCTGCCACTCTGGCAAGCGACCAAGCCAAGATCGGCACATCCGCCCCCTCTGCGCCCCCGGTTGCGGAGCCCCTGACTAAGACTAATACCAAGAGTGCACAGGGCGAAGCCTCGATGACATTGGGGCCCCTGATTCAGAGGTTACCTGGCGTTTTCGAGCCCGCTGGCTTCAAACGCTTCCTCGTTATTCGCTCCACTGATGGCACCATGTTGTCCAAGGGCAACATGATCCATCAGAGGAGAGGATTAGCTAGTGCAATTGGTAGAGAGCCGAAGGTAACCCGTTTCTCGGACGGGAGCCTTCTGGCGAATGCGGCGAATCCCGCCGAGGCGGCCAAGATAAGTGCTCTTCGGACACTTCATGGCACCCCGCAGAGTGTAACGCCGCACTCTACCATGAACTTTGTGAAAGGAGTAGTTTATGCGAGGGAACTCCTTGACTACTCCATTGAGAACATCACCCTAGAGCTGGCCGACCATGGGGCGGTCAAGGTCGAACGTGTGATGAGAAAACAGGGAGGGGCCTCGAGACCCACCCCTACACTCTTCGTCACGTTCGCCCCGTAAGGGGCGCGGTGATTTGCCATCCTGGCCGCCGTGCTGACGGGATCCAGCGCTCCGTCCGGCCCCAGCTTAGCCTCTCTTCCTTCCTTCAAAATACTTGTTTCCTCTCTTTTCACACAACCTCTCCCACAACTTTCTCTGGTCAGCCTCTAATTTCACAGGGTAGATGCTGACCTTCCTTTCAGCCAACCGTCCCGCATCGGGGCTGAGGGAGTGGGGGACAAAGTTCCCTAACCCCTGAGCTCCGGTCTGGGGTGGCTGGTTTTTAACAACCTGCTTCATCCCCACCCATACCTTCCACACATCCCTTTTCCTCTCCTCTTCACAATCTATATTTTTTACGCCGTGTCTAAGGTGGAGCCGCCATGCCGATGGACTGCCAGGCCACTAGGCGAGAGGGGTGGTCCCAAATGGCGGCGCCTGGCTCTGCCGGGCTTGTAAGCACCTCTTGCAGTGCGCGCTACTGCGAGAGGTGTGCGCGATTGCATCCCGTGTTTAAAAAAGGGTTACCATGCCCAATGATGAAGATAAAAAAAAACAAACCCAACCCTCAACACTCCCTGTTCCATCGACGGAGCCGCCCTCGGGCAGCTCCAGCAAAAAAATGGAGGTCCTTTCCCCTGTGCTTGCACAGGGGACCCTCCATATTTCTCTAACCGGAGAGGAGGCTTACTCCTCTCCTTCGCCTACGGGTGCAGCAGGGGACTCGCCCTCACCCCCTTCTCTGGAGGTGCTTTCGGGCACCTCGCTTTTTCCAGCGGCAGTCCCCTCTTTTCTTTCCAAGGGGACTGCCAAGAAAGCCAGCAGGCAGCCCTTAGCCAGCCGCTCCCCATCAAAGCGGCTCGGTAGGGCAAACCCCCTTAGGGGGGAGAGGGAAGCCAGGCCCCTTCGGTCGCTTCCCTCAAAAGACCTGCTGGCAAGAATTTTAAACCTTGCTGGGGTCAAGGCCTGTGCCTCCCCACACAAGACTGGCGACACTGCCAAGGGGATCTGCGATGTCCTAGGAGGGGATGGCCAACTGGAGGCCCCTCCTGTGATAGACATGGTCCTTGAGGAGACCCAGCCTCAGACGGTAGGGCCTTCCATGGGGGGGAATTCGGGCTCGGCGCCAAGCACCGAACCCGAATCCGCCCCTATGCAAGGTCCTCCTCAAATGGCTGAGGGCTCCGAGGCAGTAAAAGGAAGGGAGGGATCTCCTCCGACAGGTGCCCCTACGACAACCAGGACCTTCTCCATTTCGGAGAGGGACCTGGCTGAGGCCGGTCCATCTGGCCTGGGGGCTTCTGCCGGCGGAGGTGAAAAGCGGGTTCATTCCCCGCCCTCCTCTCCAAAAAAGAAAAAAACAAAAAAGACGAAAAAGACTCGGGGCTCCTCTCCATCCGCGGGTGCTGCAGGAACGGATGGGTCTGCTACCACTTTGGTAGGCGACCAAGCCAAGATCGGCACATCCGGCCCCTCTACCCCCTCGTGTGCAGAGCCCCTGACCAAGACTAACACCAAAAGTGCACAGGGCGTAGCCTCGATGACATCGGGGCCCCTCATTCAGAGGTTACCTGGCGTTTTCGAGCCCGCTGGCTTCAAACGCTTCCTCGTTATTGACTCCACTGATGGCACCATGTTATCCAAGGGCAACATGATCCATCAGAGGAGAGGATTAGCTAGTGCAATTGGTAGAGAGCCGAAGGTGACCCGTTTCTCGGACGGGAGCCTTCTGGCGAATGCGGCGAATCCCGCCGAGGCGGCCAAGATAAGTGCTCTTCGGACACTTCATGGCACCCCGGTGAGTGTGACGCCGCACTCTACCGGAGACGGTGGTTCCTCGAAAAGAGGCCCCCCCGCCTCCGAAGCCGCAGCGCCCGCCTAAGGTTTCGAGGCGGAGGGAGGAAAAGACTCGCATGGCGAGCCCAACCTCCCCCAATAATTCCTCGAAGGCGACAGCGCCTCCAGCGCTTTGTCCGGCCAACAGTGCCCGGGGTTCTGCCCCCGGGAAGCGTACGGCCATTCCCGTGAGGGTCTTCAATTCGAGGAGGGCCCCCGCGTCTCCTCCGAGCTAGGCCTGGAGGGCATATTCCTTCAATGGAATTACCATGGACTCCGGGCCAACTGGGAGGAGCTGCGGAGGCTCGCCTCGTCCCGTTCCCCGTTAGCTATTTTTTTGCAGGAGACCATGCTAGGCGCGTGCCCCCTGCCTGCCCTCCCGGGGTATAAGGGTCTTGCGACCCCACCACCGCGGGATGGCCGGGCTGGGGGATGCGCGGTTTACACCCAGCATGATGTCTCCGTTCTTCCTTTCTCTTTAGATACCTCCTTTCAGGCAGTGGCTGTGCAGCTGCACCTGGATAGGAGGTATACTATCATTTCTGCGTACATTCCACCGTCAGCTGACTTCGACGCGGGGGACTTCCGCCGCGTCGTGGCACGGTTGCCGAGGCCCTATCTCTTGCTTGGAGATCTGAACGGCAGGCATCCTCTCTGGGGAGATTACTCCATAAATCCCAGCGGACAAGTCCTTGCCGATCTGATCGAAGAGCTTGAGATGGGTGTCCTAAACGTGGATGAGTTTACGCATCACTGTCCGAGAACCGCTTCATTTTCTTGCCTTGACCTATCTTTGTGCTCTTCGGATGCACAGCCTGATTTTGATTGGGGGGTGGTCGATGACCTCCATGGTAGTGATCACTTTCCCATTCAAATATCATTTTCAGGGTAACTGCCGCCTGAGACACCACCTCGGTGGTGTTTGGCGCGGGCGCGGTGGCCTGCATTTCAGGAAATGACTGAATTCTCTATCTCAGTCGAGGAGTTTAGGTCGGTAGATGAGGCCGTTGAGTTCTTCTCCGGCAGCCTCATCGCCGTGGGCCTGACTACTATTCCTAGGACGTCTGGCCGTTTTGCACGCCGACCACTCCCATGGTGGTCGGCCGAGTGTGAGACGGCCCTCAAACAGAAGCGTTATGCCTAAAGCGCCGCCCGAACGATTTCACTGTCGCTGAATTTCGTCGGGCTAGGGCTAGGTTCCGGTATATTTCGAAGCACGCCCGCCGCTCTTCTTGGCGGGCATACGTGTCTTCACTTAACGGGAAGACCCCTTTAGCTGAGGTGTGGAAGCGAGTCAAAAGGATTCGGGGCAAGTTCTCGCAGGACCCCCCTCCCGTTCTCCAGGAGAATGGGACCGCAATGTCGGACCCCGCGTCCGTGGCGGAATCCTTAGCGACCGCTTTTTCCGCATTCTCTAGCCGTGATGCTGCTCCGCCAGCATTCAATGCACGTCGTGATGTCGCGGAAGGCCGCCGGCTGGACTTCACCTCCAGAGGCGGAGAACCCTTCAACGACAAGTTTACTGTGAGTGAGTTTCGTTCCGCTCTCGCTTCGTGCGCGGACACCGCCCATGGTCCGGACGATGTCCCGTACGCCATGCTTCGACACCTGGGTGAGCGAGGCATGGCCTTTCTGTTAGATTTGTTCAACAGGATCTGGGTGGAAGGTCTTCTCCCAGACTCCTGGCGAATCGCTACTGTGCTTGCCTTTCGCATGCCGGGGAGAGATCACTGTACTCCGACCGGTTTCCGCCCAATCTCTCTAACCTCTTGCGTGTGCAAGTTGATGGAGAAATTGGTAAATGTTAGATTAGCCTATTTCCTGGACAGCGGAGGCCATCTGTCTTCTGCACAGTGCGGCTTCCGTAAGTTCCACTCCACGTCGGATGCTCTGCTCCGACTGGAAAGTGCCGTCTGCGAGGCTTTCCTTCGTAGACAGCACTACGCCACGGTGTTTTTTGATCTGGAGAAGGCCTATGATACCGCATGGCGATACGGTATCATGGAGACTCTCCACACGATGGGGGCGAGGGGACGCCTCTCAATGTTTATATCTGAATTTTTGCGAGATCGTCGATTCCGCGTACGGGTGGGGGGAAGCCCTCTCCGGCCCAAAGGAGCAGGAAGAGGGTGTCCCGCAGGGAAGTGTCCTCAGTGTCACACTCTTTGCCCTGAGCATCAACGGCATCACCTCGGTGCTGCCGGAAGATGTTCTCGCTACGCTCTACGTGGACGACCTTTCGATCTCTTTTTGCGCGGCCCAGATGCCAACTCTGGAGCGTCGACTCCAACAGGCATTGAACGGCGTCTCTCGCTATGCCGAAGCGCACAGGTTTCGGTTTTCTTTGGCCAAGACTAAGTTGGTGCACTTCTGCCGCCATCCACGGCTTCACCCCGATCCAGATTTGTTTCTTAATGGGGTGCGCCTGGATGTGGTTGAGTCGCACCGTTTCCTTGGTCTTGTATTCGACCGACGCCTCACCTGGGAGGCTCATATTCGCAGCCTTAGGGTCTCTTGTACCCGCGCCATGGACATTCTCCGTTCCGTGACGTTCAGCGCTTGGGGCGCTGATAGGGCTACCGCCTTACTTTTTTATCGATCCTTTGTTCGTTCGAAGCTCGACTACGGATGCGAGTTTTATGCATCCGCAGCCGAGCGTTTATTGCGGAAGGTGGATTCGATCCACCACACCGGCCTTCGCCTTGCGACCGGTGCCTTCCGCACTTCCCCCATTGAGAGCCTGTTGGTCGATGCTGGGGAGATGCCACTCGCTCTGCGCCGCGTGCAGTGCATCACTCGCCTGTACGCGCGAGCCCGGCGCCTCCCTCAGTCACCAACAGCTCTCACTGCATCCGCAGCTGATCTCGATGGTGCCTATGCCGCCGAGAGACGCCAGTCATACCCTAAGCCCTTTGGGTTTAGGGCCAGGAAACTCCTTGGAGAGGTAGATATAGCTCTCGGGCCGGTGGCGCCCCTGGTTCTGCCCAGGACGCCACCCTGGAGGGTACCACATTTGGCTATTTGTCGCCACGCCTCTGCTCCCAAAGCTTGTACTGCGCCGGGAGTATTGCGTTCGACCTTTTTGGAGCACACATCGTGTCACGCTGGTACCGTGCCAGTGTATACGGATGGCTCCAAGTCCCAAGAGGGGGTCGGCTTCCACGGCGTATCCCCTCTGTTTGAAGTCAGCGGGGCTCTACCAAGCGCTGCGTCTGTCTTCACGGCCGAGCTGGTGGCAATACACCACTCGGTACGGGAGATTAGGCGACGTGCCCGGTTCGGAGACCGGATTGTGATCTATAGCGACTCACAAAGCGCCCTGAGTGCTCTCGGGGCATTGGAATCTCCGCATCCCCTGGTTCGCGAAATCCGTGACGCCACGGTTTTGGCGAGCCGGGCAGATGTCGAGATTATCTTCTGCTGCGTTCCTGGACATGTAGGAATTGCGTGGAATGAGCGCGCCGATGAGGGCGCCAAAGAGTCCGCGAGGACTGCGACCGGACCAGCGTTTCGCTCTTCCTCACACTGACTACATGGCAGGAATACGGGCAGCTCTTCGGACTGCTTGGCAAAGAAGATGGGAGACGGTCGAGGGGAACTTAAAGTTGCGTGCCATTGCGCCGCGACTGTTCCCATGGACCTATCCCCCAATGCCGCGGCGGCTTCAGGTTGCTTTCTGTCGTCTTCGAATCGGACACACTCGTGTGACGCATCGCTACTTGATGGAGCGCTCGCCTGCGTCCTATTGCAACGACTGCGTCGTCCCCCAGACTGTTCGGCACATTCTTGTCGAATGTCCCAGTCTGGGTGATCTTCGCGCACGATACCTGTCCCGGTACCGGGATGGGCGGGGTCGCTACCGCCTGTCCCTTGTACTCGGGACGAGTGCGTGCACCATGACTAGTGGACTTATTGACTTTTTGGGGGAGGCTGGCCTTCTCGGTTTCATTTAACCCAGTTTAATTGTTGTTGTTTTTGTTATTGCTTTTTTATTGTTATTGTTATCTCTTTTTATTGTTTCCTGTTTATTTTTTAAAGTAGCCTAGAACTAGGCTGTTTGTTTACGGCGACTAATGCCTTTGTCGGCAGTCGCCAGATAGCCCCTTAATTAAAAAAAAAAAAAAAAAATTCGTCACATTCGACTGTGACAAGCTCCCTGAGTCGGTGCGTGCCGGTTGGTACCGCTACCGCGTGAAGGCATTCGTGCCACTGCCGCGGCGGTGCTATTACTGTCACCGCTTCGGCCATACAAATCGCTCATGTAGACGTGCAAAGTCAGGGTCCCCCGAAGTCTGTGTGAATTGCTCCAAGGTCGCACACGATAAGTCCAAATCGTGTGTGGCCAAGTGTGTCAATTGCGGAGAGTCGCACCCTGCTTCTTCGAAGCAATGTGGTGCATATCTCCTTGAGAAAGAAATCCTGGCCGTTCAGGCCCAGGATCGACTCTCATTCTGCGAGGCTAAGGACTTGGTCCTGGCGCGCCCGGCTCTGCCTGGGACGTCATATGCCTCAATAGTTCGAAAGGCACCCTCTGCTCCTGGCTCATCCAGGCCAACGAGCACGGTTGTTTCCACGCCCATTCGGAGCCCTTCTGCGGGCTCTACCCAACCCGGGCGCTCCCCTAGTAATGCTGGCGGCAAAAAGGGTTCATACCCTGCCCCGGCTAAAACCAGAGCTCCCCCCTCTTTTCCCAGCGTGACCGTTTCCCGTAAGGCGAAACGGCCACGCGCCTCCACCGAGTCGTTAGACTCACAGGAAGCAACACCCCTGAAGATTGTCGCTAGGCCATCTTCCGGGGTTCCTAAAGCTGTCCCCCGAAAGGAGGACAGCAACAAAGGAGCTTCGGCTCCTTCGCCCACGCCCCGAGGTGTGGTGGGTGGCTCGGAGAGGGTGGTTCCTCGAAAAGAGGGCCCCCCACCTCCGAAGCCGCAACGCCCGCCTAAGGTTTCGAGGCGGAGGGAGGAAAAGACTCGCATGGCGAGCCCAACCTTCCCCAATAAGTCCTCGAAGGCGACAGCGCCTTCAGCGCTTTGTTCGGCCAACAGCGCCCGGGGTTCTGCCCCCAGGAAGCGTACGGCCATTCCCGTGAGGGTCTTCAGTTCGAGGAGGGCCGCCGCGTCTCCTCCGAGCTAGGCCTGGAGGGCATATTCCTTCAATGGAATTGCCGTGGACTCCCGGCCAACTGGGAGGAGCTGCGGAGGCTCGTCTCGTCCCGTTCCCCGTTAGCTATCTTTTTGCAGGAGACCATGCTAGGCGCGGGCCCCCTGCCCGCCCTCCCGGGGTATAAGGGTCTTGCGACCCCACCACCGCGGGATGGCAGGGCTGGGGGATGCGTGGTTTACACCCGGCATGATGTCTCCGTTCTTCCTTTCTCTTTAGATACCTCCTTTCAGGAAGTGGCTGTGCAGCTGCACCTGGATAGGAGGTATACTATCATTTCTGCGTACATTCCACCGTCAGCTGACTTCGACGCGGGGGACTTCCGCTGCGTCGTGGCACGGCTCCGAGGTTCTATCTCTTGCTTGGAGATCTGAACGGCAGGCATCCTCTCTGGGGAAATTACTCCATAAATCCCAGGGGACAAGTCCTTGCCGATCTGATCGAAGAGCTTGAGATGGGTGTCCTAAACGTGGATGAGTTTACGCATCACTGTCCGAGAACCGCTTCATTTTCTTGCCTTGACCTATCTTTGTGCTCTTCGGATGCACAGCCTGATTTTGATTGGGGGGTGGTCGATGACCTCCATGGTAGTGATCACTTTCCCATTCAAATATCATTTTCCGGGCAACCGCCGCCTGAGACACCACCTCGGTGGTGCTTGGCGCTGGCGCGGTAGCCTGCATTTCAGGAAATGACTGAATTCTCTATCTCAGTCGAGGAGTTTAGGTCGGTAGATGAGGCCGTTGAGTTCTTCTCCGGCAACCTCATCGCCGTGGGCCTGACTACTATTCCTAGGACGTCTGGCCGTTTTGCACGCCGACCACTCCCATGGTGGTCAGCCGAGTGTGAGACGGCCCTCAAACAGAAGCGTTATGCCTACATGCGCTATAAGCGCCGCCCGAACGATTTCACTGTCGCTGAATTTCGTCGGCCTAGGGCTAGGTTCCGGTATATTTTGAAGCACCCCCGCCGCTCTTCTTGGCGGGCATACGTGTCTTCACTTAACGGGAAGACCCCTTTAGCTGAGGTGTGGAAGCGAGTCAAAAGGATTCGGGGCAAGTTTTCGCAGGACCCCCCTCCCGTTCTCCAGGAGAACGGGACCGCAATCTCGGACCCCGCGTCCGTGGCGTAATCCTTAGCGACCGCTTTTTCCGCATTCTCTAGCCGTGATGCTGCTCCGCCAGCATTCAATGCACGTCGTGATGTCGCGGAAGGCCGCCGGCTGGACTTTACCTCCAGAGGCGGAGAACCCTTCAACGACAAGTTTACTGTGAGTGAGTTTCGTTCCGCTCTCGCTTCGTGAGCGGACACCGCCCATGGTCCGGACGATGTCCCGTACGCCATGCTTCGACACCTGGGTGAGCGAGGCATGGCCTTCCTGTTAGATTTGTTCAACAGGATCTGGGTGGAAGGTCTTCTCCCAGACTCCTGGCGAATCGCTACTGTGCTCGCCTTTCGCAAGCCGGGGAGAGATCACTCTACTCCGACCGGTTTCCGCCCAATCTCTCTAACCGCTTGCATGTGCAAGTTGATGGAGAAATTGGTAAATGTTAGATTAGCCTTTTTGCTGGACAGCGGAGGCCATCTGTCTTCCGCAAGTTCCACTCTGCTCCGACTGGAAAATGCCGTCTGCGAGGCTTTCCTTCGTAGACAGCACTACGCCACGGTGTTTTTTGATCTGGAGAAGGCCTATGATACCGCATGGCGATACGGTATCATGGAGACTCTCCACACGATGGGGGCGAGGGGACGCCTCCCAATGTTTATATCTGAATTTTTGCGCGAGATCGTCGATTCCGCGTACGGGTGGGGGGAGCCCTCTCCGGCCCAAAGGAGCAGGAAGAGGGTGTCCCGCAGGGAAGTGTCCTCAGTGTCACACTCTTTGCCCTGAGCATCAACGGCATCCCCTCGGTGCTGCCGGAAGATGTTCTCGCTACGCTCTACGTGGACGACCTTTCGATCTCTTTTTGCGCGGCCCAGATGCCAACTCTGGAGCGTCGACTCCAACAGGCATTGAACCGCGTCTCTCGCTATGCCGAAGCGCACAGGTTTCGGTTTTCTTTGGCCAAGACTAAGGTGGTGCACTTCTGCCGTCATCCACGGCTTCACCTCGACCCAGATTTGTTTCTTAATGAGGTGCGCCTGGATGTGGTTGAGTCGCACCGTTTCCTTGGTCTTGTATTCGACCGACGCCTCACCTGGGAGGCTCATATTCGCAGCCTTAGGGTCTCTTGTACCCGCGCCATGGACATTCTCCGTTCCGTGACGTTCAGCGCTTGGGGCGCAGATAGGGCTACTGCCTTACTTTTTTATCGATCCTTTGTTCGCTCGAAGCTCGACTACGGATGCGAGTTTTATGCATCCGCAGCCGAGCGTTTATTGCGGAAGGTGGATTCGATCCACCACACCGGCCTTCGCCTTGCGACCGGTGCCTTCCGCACTTTCCCCATTGAGAGCCTGTTGGTCGATGCTGGGGAGATGCCACTCGCTCTGCGCCGCGTGCAGTGCATCACTCGCCTGTACGCGCGAGCCCGGCGCCTCCCTCAGTCACCAACAGCTCTCACTGCATCCGCAGCTGATCTCGATGGTGCCTATGCCGCCGAGAGACGCCAGTCATACCCTAAACGTTGCCCAGGACGCCACCCTGGAGGGTACCACATTTGGCTATTTGTCGCCACGCCTCTGCTCCCAAAGCTTGTACTGCGCCGGGAGTATTGCGTTCGACCTTTTTGGAGCACACATCGTGTCACGCTGGAACCGTGCCAGTGTATACTGATGGCTCCAAGTTCCAAGAGGGGGTCGGCTTCCACGCCGTATCCCCTCTGTTTGAAGTCAGCGGGGCTCTACCAGGCGCTGCGTCTGTCTTCACGGCCGAGCTGGTGGCAATACACCACTCGGTACGGGATATTACGCGACGTGCCCGGTTCGGAGACCGGATTGTGATCTATAGCGACTCACAAAGCGCCCTGAGTGCTCTCGGGACATTGGAATCTCCGCATCCCCTGGTTTGCGATATCCGTGACGCTACGGTTTTGGCGAGCCGGGCGGATGTTGATATTATCTTCTACTGGGTTCCTGGACATTTAGTAATTGCAGGGAATGAGGGCGCCGACGAGTCCTCGAGGACTCTGCGACCGGACCAGCGTTTCGCTCTTCCTCACACCGACTACATGGCAGGAATACGGGCAGCTCTTCGGACTGCTTGGCAAAGAAGATGGGAGACGGTCGAAGGGAACTTAAAGTTGCTTGCCATTACGCCGCGACTGTTCCCATTGACCTATCCCCCAATGCCGCGGCGGCTTCAGGTTGCTTTCTGTCGTCTCCGAATCGGACACACTCGTGTGACGCATTGCTATTTGATGGAGCGCTCGCCTTCGCTCTATTGCATGGACTGCGTCGTCCCCCAGACTGTTCGGCACATTTTTGTCGAATGTCCGAGTCTGGGTGATCTTCGCGCACGATACCTGTCCCGGTACCGGGATGGGTGGGGTCGCTACCGCCTGTCCCTTGTACTCGGACAGATTCGTGCACATTGACTTGTTGACCTTTTGGGGGGAGGCCGGGCTTCTTCCCTTTATTTAAGGTTCTTTTTTTTTGTTATTGTTTTGTTTTTAGGTTGCACTCTCCTGCTCCGGGCTGAGGGTGACCTCCCCCCGCTGCCGGAGATTGCTTCCTGATTGTTAAGTTTTCATATTTTTACTTTAAAGTAGCCTAGTTCTACGCTGTCGTGTTTTTGCGTAACTTATGCCCAAGTGGGTAGTTGCCAGATGGGCTCTATAAAATTAAAAAAAAAAAATCCTTTATGCACAGCCTTTCAAGAGAAGGTTTTGGATCTGGAGAAAGTTTATGATTGTGTGCTGCTACAGTATCCTGGAGGCCCTTCATATTATGAGAATGAGGGGACCCCAGCTAAATCAATCTGAGTTCCTGTGAGAAAATGGATTCTAAATATGGGAGGTGCAGCTGTTTCCGGTTAAACCCATTATTACTCCCTAAGCGAATTGCTTTGAAATCGCCCTCAAACAATTTATCCTTGCTACCTCGTTATAGAAAATAATAAAATAAAATATTTAAATCCTTTATTATAAATCAAATAATATATCATTTTAATTGCAAAGAATTATTCTATTTATTTAACCTAAAAATTATTAAGACTTCTACATATTTAGAATTATGATTGGAAATATTTGCTTGTTGCTCAGTTATTTCTTGTTACCTAAAGAAATGAATTGTTAGATTTTAGTTAAAGTTTCTAAGCCAACGCTATTTTATAGAAAACTTTGCTTGTATCTTATGGATAACATTTTTATAAAAAAGGATTTTAAAAATTCTGCAAAATATGGGAAAAAAATGTTCTTATTTTTTGACTGAATGGGCTTTCCCACCTTAGTCCTCTGTATGCCATGTTCGACATCTAGGTGTGCCCGTCATTGCCTTTCTGTTAGATTTGTTCAACAGCTTCTGGACAGATGGCAGACTCCTTGCAAATGGCTAATATGATCGCTTTTTGCAAACCCGGGACAGATCACTTTACCCCTGCCAGTTTCCGCCAAATCTCTCTAACCTCCTGCGTGGGCAAGTTGATGGAGAAATTGGTAAATGTTACACGCCTTTTACCTGGACAGTGGACTCCATCTGTCTGCTCACACCCCGGCTGCCGCAAGTTACACTTCATGTCGGATGCTCTCCTCCGACTGGAAAATGCCGTCTGCGATGCCTTTCTTCCTAGACACCACCACGTCAATCTTTTTCGATCTGGAGAAGGCCTATGATACTGCATGGCGATACGGTATCATGGAAACTCTCAACACGATGGGGGGGAAGAGGAGGCCTCCATTTTTTTTTTCATTTTTTAAAAGTTTTTTGCGAGATAGTCGATTCCTCGTATGGCTTGGTGCAACCCTCTCTGGCCCAATGTAACAGGAAGAGGGTGTCCTCTCAAATGGGAGAGTCTTCAGTATCGCGCTTTTCCCTGAGCATCAACCGTATCGCCTCGGTGCTGCCGGAAGATGTGCTCTCTACGCTCTATACGGACTACCTTTCGATCTCTTTTGGTGCGGCCCAGATGCGAACTCTATAGTGTCATCTCCAATAGGCATTGAACCTTATATCTCGCTATGCCGAAGCCACAGGTTTCGGTTTGCCTTGGCCGCCAAAACTAAGGCGGTGCACTTTTGCCGTCATCCACGTCTCCGCCCCGACCCGGACTTTTCCTAAACGGCGTTCGCCTTTTGATGGAGCGCTCACCTGTACCTTATTGCGACGACTTCATTGTTCCCCACACTCTCCGGCACCTTCTTGTTGAATGTGCCAGTCTGGATGATCTTCGCGCACGTTACCTGTCCAAGTACCGGGATGAGAAGGGTCGCTACCGCTTGTCCTTTATACTCAGGACGGGTTCCTGTACACAGACTTGTGGACTATATGACTTTTAGAGGAGGCTGACCACGTCCATTTTATTTGACTCTGTTGTATGTCCCATGTTCCTGCGCCCACGGCGATTTGCTCTCCTGGCCGCCGTGCTGACGGGACTCAGCGCCCCATCCGGCCCCAGCCTGGCATCCTTTTTCTCCTTCTGCTAACCCCCTACTTCGTCTTCTGTACCAATTCTCTTTCCTGTAAGCGGCGCGGTGATTTGCCTTCCTGGCCGCCGTGCTGATGGGACTCAGCGAACTGTCCGGCCACAGCTTAGCCTCTTCTCCTTCTTTTCTTACTTTTGCCTCTGTACGGGTGGATGAATGGGCCCACTGGGGGGCATCGTCTGCAGGACCGTGGCTTAAAGGAGGTTTGGTTGCCCGGGTCGTCATTTTGTTTATGGCAGGTCTTAGCACCGCAGTCCAGAGAATTTCCGTTTTGCGGCTCCGCTGTTTTTAAAACGACAGTAGGAGTCGGGGGCCGAGTTACCCCGTCTGGGCTGTATGGGCGCTCTTTGGACTCACGATGACGATTTGGTGCATGCTCTCGGCTGCAGGAGCAACCCAAAATAAAATAACGGTCACGATGACGATTTGGTGCATGCTCTCGGCTGCAGGAGCAACCCAAAATAAAATAACGGTCTCTGGTCATCGTGCCTTGGACCCTGACGGTAGAGGCTTTGATCCTTTTGGGACAGAAGTCGATCCTGAGTTGGATTACAACCGATTTTTAGTCTTGAAAGCGAACCATAGTCCTCTTAGTAAGGCTGACATGTTCGACCTCTATGAGGATTTTGTTGAGAAATGTGGCGAACCTGCCCAAATGTGGCCACGTAATGATTGCGCATTGATAGTCGAGGGAAGCGAAATCAAGCGAGCAGCATCAGCGGATTAAAGACCCTACAGTCTTTAGCTTCTGTAGACATGTCCTCTGCTTCGCACCCGACATTTAACACCAGTAAAGGTGTTATCCGATCGGGAGAGTTAATAGATTATGATGTTGACCGTCTGGTATTAAAACTTACCAATCAGAAGGTTGTAAATGCTCACCGCATTTCCAGGTTTGTGAATGGCGCCTGGTTACTTACCGCCACCATAATCTTGACCTTCAACAGATTCGAACCGCCCAAGTACGTTAAGGCTGGCTATCTTTACATCCCAGTCAAGCCTTACGTTGAAAACTAACGACGTTGCTTCCATTGCCAGCGCTTTGGCCATGTAAGCAAGTTTTGTAAACAGGCAAGGTTGTGTGCGAATTGTGGATCGGATTATCACGGGACGCCCTGTTCTCAACAGCCGTGTTGCCCTAACTGTGGTGGAGAACACCCTGCAACATCACAGCAATGCACCTTCTTTCTCTATGAGAGGAAAGTCTGCCATTAGAAACGAGAACAGGGTCAGTTTTAAAGAGGCCAGAAGAAGAGTAAAGGAGATGCATATCCAACCTGGTGTGAGCTTTTCTGATGCTCTGCGTTCTACCTGGCTAAAGAAAGGGAGAAGCCGGAGACCTCCTCCTGGTTCTCCTGTACCTGACCAGGTAAAACGTCCTTCCCATCCTAAACGTACATCTCCTCGTGATGAACACTTGCTCAGCACCTAACAGTGCTTCTGAGGTTACCAACAAGAAGAGGAACCTTCCATCCTCTCCTGGTTCCCCAAGGGTGGTTAAGCACCTTGTTACCGCTCCAGAACATGTGGATGTTGATCATGTTGGTCCTCGGGTGGTATCCATTCCACCTCTGGACATTCACCTTGCCCCTAAAGGACCAAGGTCTTCTTCAGCTCCAAAGCCAGTTATCACTCCAGCCTTCCTTATTGATAGTGCTTTGGAATTCCTTCGATCCCTGAATGAGAAGGAACCAACCTTTGCTTCTTCCCAGGAGCCAGCTGTTGTGGAGGTTACCCCCTCATCTGGTGAGGACTCTCAAAAACTGACTCCACATCCTTCTTTATCAGCATCGAATTCACAACTTTTGCCGATGTCCTCGCCACCACCATCGCCTCTACCATCCCAACCAATACCACCAGCTGTGTCAACATCGTCTGTTTCCTCGACACCTGAACTGACCCCTGGAGTTGCTTCCAGCTCTGCTTCTCCAGTGAAGACAGTTCTCTCTTACAGCCACTTATCAAAATTTGATGCACCACCTCTTAAAGAAAACCAAAGGCAAAACTCAAGCTCCCGATGCCTCCTTTGTCATACTCCAAGCCTAAGGCTCGTATGACACGAACTACTTCCGCTGGTAGTTCAAATGCAAAATCTCCTATCCCTAAGGGTAGGAAGAAATCTACCGTTTTGCTTAAACGGTAAAATGTTTCCAATTATTCATTGGAACCTCCAAGGTCTCTTTCCTAAATGGGAAGAGTTCAAGCTCCTGCTTAAGGATTACAATCCTGATTTTATTGCTTTACAGGAGACTTGCTTGGGTACTCGCAGAGTACCTAACATTTCGAGTTTTGTGGGATATTATAAGAACCCTGGAGAACCAATTCATGGTTCTGCTGTCTTTGTTAACAAAAGGGTCCCCACAACCAGCTCTCTCTTAACACAGACCTGCAGGTGATTGCTGTCCACCTGTTTTCCAGTCGCCATTATTCGGTCTGTTCGCTGTATCTTCCTCCTGGCGAGGAAAGAGATACAGCTGTTTTAGCTACAAAGTTAGCTAATTTAATTTCTCAACTCCCTCCTCCCTTTTTATTGATTGACGACTTTAATGCTCGACACCCCATTTGGGGGGACCATGATAACAACCTTAGAGGAAATATGATTGAGAGATTTCTGGGGACTAATAATGTCTGCTTTCTTAATGATGGCAGCTACAACACATCCTTTCACATCCAGACGAACTGCTTTACATGTGTGGATTTGTCTCTCTGTTCACCAAACTGTAGAGCTGATTTTGACTGGGCAGTGGATCCTGACTTGCGAGTCAGTGATCACTTTCCCATTGTAATAACACCATGTACAGGTAGTCCTCCTCCACCACCTAGCAAAAGATGGAATACAAAAAAAAGCAAACTGGCCTAAGTTCAGGCACCTCTCGAGCCATGATGGATCCTTCCCTCATGAAGATATTGAAATGGCTATTGATGCTCTTCTAGCCCACGCCAATGATGCAGCTAATTCCTCCATCCCGCTCTCTGGCTCAATTGCTCGTGGACCACAATTGCCCTGGTGGTTTGCTGAATGTAAACATGCTTGCCGACGTTACCATCGGGGCCCCACGATGGTAAAGAAACTTCTCGTAACTGAGCAAGGGCAGCACGGCGATGCACCCTTCGGCGAGCTCGAAAGACCTCTTTGGATGGTTACCGCATCGATATGTTGACAGACCCCTGTAGACAAAATCTAGAAGAGAGTCGAAAACTATTGGGGGAAATCCCATGGCTTTACAGCTCCCAACATTGTTCAGGCCGGAGAACTGTTGGGAGACTTGTCGAATATTTCCGATGTTTTGGCCGGATCATTTGCTAATATTTCAAGCCCAGACAACTATTCCATCCAATTCCAGCGCTTTAGGCTCGAACAGGAGCAGCATGCTATCAACTTTATGGACCCTAACATGGATAATGAGCCTTATAACCGGCTCTTTTCCATCCATGAGCTCCATAATGCACTGAAGCACTGTGGATCCACTGCACCCGGATCGGATGGCATTTCCTATGATTATGATTAGGAATATGCATCCATCCCTCCTCTCACATTTGCTGGACATCTATAACTTCATCTGGATTAGGGGCTGCTTTCCTTCTATGTGGAGGAAGGCTGTGGTTTTACTTTTCCGAAAACCAGGAAAAGATGGGACGGAACCCACCCATTACCGCCCCATTGCCCTTACTAGTTGTCCATGTAAATTGTTTGAGAGGATGATAAATACAAGACTCGTCTGGTTTTTGGAGACAAACCATCTTATATCTCCCTCTCAATCAGGGTTCAGAAAAAAACAGTACCATCGACCTGTTTGTTAGAATCGAGTCTTATATAAGAGATGCTTTTTCAAAGAGGCATCATTCTGTTGCTGTTTTCTTTGATATTGAGAAAACATATGATACCACTTGGAGGCGTGGTATCCTTAAGCAATTCTTTGATTGGGGCCTGCGGGGCTTTCTTCCCAGGTTTGTTGAGCAATTCTTCATCTGGCGCACACTACTTGTAAAAGTAGGAAATGCCCTATCAGAGCCCGTAGAGCAAGTTGAGGGTGTGCCACAGGGAAGTGTCCGCAGTGTCACCTGCTTCTCTGTGGCCATCAATAGCATTATCGCAAATCTCCCAGCTGAGATTTCCTCAACTCTATATGTGGATGACTTAGCGCTTATCTGTTCATCGCCTAAACTTCCATTTGTCATGCGTAAGCTACAGCGGGTTATAAATACCGTAGCTGATAATGCTTCTTCCAAGGGCTTCCGCTTTTCCACAGTAAAGACAGAGGCTGTCCACTTTTAGAATCATAGATCGGTGACATGGGACCCTCCCCATTTGTCACTCTATGGTTTCCTGTCACCTTTGAGACCCATTTCAGATTTCTAGGGGTGATCTTTGATTCGAGGCTTTCTTGGAGGCCTCATTTGGACGCTTTGAAAAGGTCTTGTCTGAAGAGAATGGACATAATGGAATTACTGTCACACACTTCTTGAGGAAGTGATCGACCTACCCTGTGGCTTCTGTATTCAGCATTGGTCCAATCGAAGCTAGACTATGGATCACAGGTGTACTCCTCTGCCTCGCCATCCATCCTTGAAAAATTAAATGCTGTGCGTAACCAGGGTGTGCGCCTGGCTTCTGGAGCTTTCACGTCCTCCCCTGTGTGGCGTTTCTATGCAGAGGACGGGGCTCTTCCTCTTCCTTTTCACAGACTCAAGTCTAACCTCAAATATCTTTTTAGACTTGAGCAATTACCATGGTTGCCAGTATATGAGCGCAGGTTCAATTTACGAACAGTGGCCTCATATGATAGATTTCCATCCCTGACTCTCCCCTTTGCTCTGCGCATGGCTGAGCACACAGGACGTCTAAGGGAGTTTTCATTACCAAAGATTCCCCCATGGCTCATACTACCTGTAGTGGTATGCAAGGGGCTTACTGGTAGGCCCGAGGATCAGTTCTTGCCTGTAGCCTTGAGAACCATGTATGATCAACTCCTCCAACTATCGGCCTAGCACCTTTGTGTTCACCGATGGGTCCAAGTCATCGGACGGAGTTGGAGCTGCTGCTGTCTTCCCATCTCAGACCGCATTGGTTCGCCTGCCAAGTGCAGCTTGTGTTTTCACAGCAGAACTTGTTGCCATTCTTGCTGCACTCTTTGTTATTGCTCCTCTGCCATCTTGTTGTCTTACGATTTTCTCTGACTCCCCTAGTTCTCTGGAGGCACTGAGTGCTTTTGGTCCTAGCCATCCGCTGGTTTCCAAGATCCAGCGGTGGCTTTATCTTTCTCCTATTCATAAGATTTCTTTTTGCTGGGTGCCCCGTCACGTGTGCCTCCCAGGTAATGAAAGGGCGGATGTTTTGGCCAATGAGGCGGCATCATTGGGGACACCCCCATCAGCCCCAGTCCTACTTCGTGATGGCTCTTCCCTCATCACCGAATATGTAGTGGGCTTATGGCAGAAGATGTGGGACGAGCTTCCTCCCACCAAGCTCCATTCCATAAAACCTTCAGTCCTTCCATGGCCACGTACCATAATACCACGTAGACTGGAGGTTATTTTGTCCCGACTGAGGATAGGCCATTGCCGCCTCACTCATGGGCACTTGATGAATGGGCAGCCCCCACCTTTGTGCATCCTGTGCGGGGTGCAGCTGTCCACCCTTCACATCTTTGCCGAGTGTCCCCTTTTGAGAAATCTTGAGAGGAGGCTCTTCTCTTTCATTACTGGGCAGATGGCCCCCCAACAGGTTCTGCTGGGCATCTTGTCTGAGACTCTTATCTCTTTTAGTGTGAATAGAATTTTTAAATTTTTAGAAGAATCTAATCTTTTAGCCAAAATTTAATATATTGTTTCATGATTTTATATTCTCTGTTCTTGTATCTATTGTTGATCCATTTATAATCTACGTTTTTATCCTTTGTCGAGTTCTCAATAGTTTATTTTTTATATCCTTTTACACCCCTTGATGGTTTTAAATTCATGCACTTCCTTTCTATTGATCTTAATTTCACAGCTATATTTTTGTATATTTTTCCAGATGTCTATATTTTTATTGAGAACACTCATGCGAATTACCCGTCCTTGAATTTGGCTGCGAGCTAGTCCGTTTGGGCTTTGCAGCATTTATTTTCGGCACTGTTCATTCATTCATTCCTGCACCATTGGGAAGTGAGCCTACCCCCGGCCTCAGCGCGCGTTTCCTTTTAGTTGACTTTGGCTTGACTTGTTTTTATTTGTTGTATTTTTCTTATCTTGTTTCTGTTTTCATCTTTATTTGTTTTTTTAATCTAGATCTACCGATCCTTTGTTCATTCGAACCTGATTATGGATGAGAGTTTTATGCATTTGCAACCTATTCCGTATTGCAGAAGGTGGACTCGAACCACCACACTTGTTGCCTTCTGCATGTCTCCATTGAGAGCTTACTTGTAGATGCCTTCGCTCTGCGCCGTGTACAGTGCATTATGTGCTTGTATTTGCGATCTCTGCACCTACCTCAGTCGCCAACGGGTGACCCGTCTGTTCCCTTGGACCTATCCTCCAATGCAGCGACGGCTTCGGGTGAATTTGTCATCTTAGAATTGGGCACTTCTGGAGCGTACCACACTGATCGAGTGCTTTCCTGTACCTCACTGCCATAATTTCGTTGTCCTCCAGTGTTGGGTACATTTTTGTTGCATGTCCCAGTATGATTGATTTTCCCGCATGTTACCTGTACCAGGACGAGCAAGATCTTTACCGTTTGTTAGTTTTACGCGATGGGTTCGTGTACACAAACTTCTGGACTCGTTTACTTTATGAGGAGGGGCCTCCATTTTATTTGATACTTAGGTGGTTATCTCCTGCGCCGGGCGTGGCGGGCATCCCCGCGCCGCTGGAGTGTGATTCATTCTTCTTCCTTTTTTGTTGACCTTTTGTTCTTTTTATTTTTGTTTTATATTTTAATATTGCCTAGCATTAGCCCGAAACTTTGTGGCATTGCCAAATGGGTGTTATAAAGAAAGAATTGCTTCAGTCTCCTCATATGTCAGTCAGTCTTGTTGGAAGACGGTGCTCACCATTTTTTTTTAGCCATCACACTTCTTTTGGGTTGCTAGAATGAGCAGGCTGATGAAGGCCTTTCTGTCTGCACAAACTAAGCAACCGGCCAGGATCAGATCAGCTCTATCTGCTGTATAGCAAAGGAGGTGGGAGATGATGTGTGAAAACAAGAAACTGCATAGCTCCACAACTGTTCTCGCGGATTTAGTGTATGATTTGGAAGAAGGTCGTTCTCCATAGTATTTATTTAAATTGTTGACTCCTAAGGGACCGGAAGTTCCCTCCGGCACATCAGCCTGCTCACTATATTTTATTTTCCTTGACTTGCTTTTAATATGGTTTTGCTTTTTGTAATATTTTCGGTGGCTGTACATTCTGATGGCCACCAGAACAGATTGTAATTTTTTTTCTTAATCCCCCCCAAAATGATTAAAATTGTTCTATGTTTGAAATTTTCAGGCCAGGGGCGATCCTGCAGGTCCAAAACAATCAGCTGCGCCTAAGTTAGATGGTTCCCAACCTTCAAAGAAAGCTTCGAGCATGGATGATGCCAAGAAAGACCAGGGAAAGCAGCAAGTATTGAAGGAGGGAGGGGAGGGGAAAGTGAACGAGGGGAAAACGTGTAACGAAAATGACCTTCGAAACAAATTGGAGCGGCGCCACGAGATGAAACGAAGCCTCTCCTCCAGCCAGCGCCCACCCTTGAGGAAGGTTGTTGATGGCTACAATCGGGTGAGGAGCGAGTTTCACATTTTGTCCCACCCTTGGAAGTGACCTAGGAAGTTTTGTCTTTTTCTAGAAGTTTATAGTCCTTTAAGCCATCAGTTTCTGTTTATTGGTGCCTATCTGAACCTTGAACTATCCACACATTTCCTAGTTTTGCTAGGATCTGTTGGTATTGTTATATAATAATGAAATTGCTTTTTTATAATTCATTTACTTAATGAATTTATTTTCTTGTCTGTCAATTAAAAAAAATATATATAGCCTTTGTTCAAATTATAGAATATTTTTCCAATTCATATCCTTAAAGTTTATTTGTAGAAACAACCTAAAGATTTTCACAATGGGACCCTCTTCCCCTCAGTCCAGTCACTCCTATTTTAGTTGGCTATATATCACCCCCTCAATCCATTAACTACCCCGATTCCTATTGAATTTAGACCAAGGTTCTTAACGCAGTTAGATGTTGACAAATTTAATCTCTTCTCACAGAATGTCATTGTAGCGGGAAATTCTATTGCTGGAGTGATTGGTGAAAGATATGATTTGGCAGCTAAGCATAACATTAATGTGGATCTTCAATGTTGGCCGGATGAAAACATTACTACAATATTGAATAATTTGCGCTCCTATATAAACCCCACTCACGAAGTTATTCTCCTTTTCGGACTTACTTTTGAAGCCTGGAACTACGTCCCCCTCCTGGAAAATCAGGCTGAGCCCAGTATTGTCTTTCCCAATCCCAATTTTGTTCTGGATTCCGTTGTCTCCCAACTGGAAAGTTTTATCCAGTTTTGCAAAAACATCAATCCGTTAATGAAAGTGATTCTTGTTATACCGCCAATCCACGATATGTTTGAGTATAATAAATCGAGGGTGAAAAAGTACTCTCGCAAGCTCCTCAAGATGTTGCACTCCAGTCCCTCATTCACGAGATCATCCATGGCGCAGAATTGCCGTCTGGTCTATGAGAAAATTTCTGCTCTGGCCACCCCCGAGTACAAGTGGACTGAAAAGTTTGTATTTTCTTGCCAAAAAGTGGTGCAATCGATTTGCAACAATCCATCCAATGTAAATAATAGAGAACCTTTCAAGGCCCACTTGTACGTTATTGGAGATTCTGACACGCTTGGAATTCCCGAAGCCATGATCGACGGGTTGCATCCGTCTGCACTTTTCATTGAGAAGTTCTGGGTGAAATATGAGAGCGCGTGTAAACCCTTCAAAGGCCCCACCCAGAACTGGTGCCCGATGCCAATGCCCTCTTTCCAGCAGCCACTTTTGCCGCCACCGCCGATGGGCCCAGAGGCTCCAGGTTTTATCCCTCCGATAATGATGGAGTCATCGTCAGGCTTCCAGTTTGATGTCGAGCGTCCTCCACTTTGGGGTGCTCCGGACATGGCACCGCCCATGAATGCAGCAAACGATTATGTAAGCGTTCCGAGGTTATGTATTTTAGCTATTCTTTATCAGTGCTTGCGGATACCCTTATGGTTCATAAGTCACCTGTTATTGGTGTCCAATTTAACCATTTGATACTCCATTCATTTGAATGGTTGAATAGTTCGACATACTTGTCGCACCATTTGTGGTGTATCCACATTGAACATACCAGTCGCATTTGACTGGTTGCGATTCTGGATGGTTATGAGAAACCCAATATCACATTTTGTGACGATCTATTTACAGATGAAGATGAGTTTTTCCTCTTGTTCATTCTGTTATTGTCACGTGGTTTCATTTCTAGGATCTCTAGCTAACTTTGAATAGTGGTAAAGGGGGGTTGGCAGGGGCTCACTGATATATGTTTAATCTTAATCTAATCGATCTTTAGTCCAGTTGAGATGACCTGATTTTGTTTTAGGAGAAACTGCAACACTTCAGTGATTGCTTAAATGGGACTCGATCATCTTGCTAACTGTTGCATGGACCTCTAGCACAGGGGGATGCTATCAAATTCCCATAGCATGCAACAGCCTCCCTCCACTCTAACCTAGCCGTTTAGGACAGTCTCACAGAAGGCGTGGCCCCACTTAATTGTAGTAACGTCAATCGTACAGCCCGTGCTGTAGGATTCAAAGCTCTCCCCCTTAATCTCCCAATCGACAGAGGGAGCAGCTGTCACATGCTCCTGAGGAGCATTGCAACAACAACAACCATCTAAGTGAATAAAATAAAAATAAATATTTCCGACCACTGCTTAGCGAAGTTAAGTAACATCGGATAGGCTTAGTCCCCAAATGCAGCCCCGAATCAGGTCTACTTTGCGATAGCTCCCATATGATATAGAGACCCGTGGTTCTGATCCCCATTAAATTGATGCCGCTCATTGAGGCCTCAATTAAAAAAAAACAAAAAAAAACAAGGTGGTAAATATTGTACCAAAAAGTCTCTATTTTGATTTTTGGTATCAGTATGAAGGTTAATCCACTAAACTTGTTTTTTAATACACTTTTGTAAATGTTTAGATAATTGTCCATTTTTTTGTAGTCTGAAGGTTTATGTTTATAAGGGTACACATCATGTTACGCTACTGTTAAATTAATCATTTGAGGGGAAAATCTCCCAGTGGCCTTGATTTCACTTCTTTTTTTTTCTTTATATTTTCAGTCTTCTTTCGCTAACATTCTAAATTCTCTTTAACAAGTCCTCAGAAATAGTGCCTGAAAGAAGCTGTTAATATGAGTCTAATTATAATTTTCGTTTCTTCGACTTTAGAAGTATGTTGGCAATGGTGTTCATGGCAGCACCTTTGAAGGTTGCTGGCAGCTATACCTCTCTTGAGGCATATTTTTAGAGTAATATTTTGTTGCTCCAAGTATCATCTGGAGTAAAGAAGATTCCTGCATACATTTTTCAATATAATTTTATTTTTGTTATATTTTGGGTGCCAAATTCTTTTGTAATCACCACGCTGTTTGCCCTTTGAGGGATAAACTGGGAACTTTACTTCTGTTCCTGGTTTAATAAATCAGTTGGCACCCGATCTATAAATGAGCAAGTTTCTACCACATTGATTTGTATGACGCAATTCATCTTCACCATCGCCCAGAAGTTTTTTTGTGTTCTCATATCATTAATAAAAAGACAAACAGAAGTTAAATGCCTGTTTTGTATCAATCCTATGGACAAATTTGAAAAATAGAGCTCATATTTTTAGCTCATTTCAACATAATATGAATTATTGGCCACCGATCCTTGAAACCCCCTATTATTTGCCTACTGCCCCTGCATCCCTTGGTGCCTAACCCGAATTTCACCTTTAGAATTTTTTTTAACGAGTTGGCCTTTTTCGCCTATTTTAACTTGGAGGATTCATGTTTCCCCACGCCTCTTAACACATGACTCAATGAAAATATCACAAGGTTCGTATGTGACCTGTTTTTTGTTTTTTTCATCCTTGGGTTGGCAAATGTGCTTTTACCCTTGAAATGGTCACAAAACACACTGGTGCACTTTAATTTTGAATGATTATTCATATCGGCCATTACCTTTGATTTGTTCAATGTACCTTTGAACATTTCCCTCAAATTCAAATGTTGCATTTGAAACAAATGCCCTAGTTGCTTCCAACCGTCCAGAATCAGGAGGTTGAATGTGTTTGTTCTAATGGTCACTGTCGCCTTTTCTTTATTCTAATTGAACATATTTGGTAACTTATTGTCAGAATGTACACGATAGAGAAAGGCAGAGATTTGGAACCCAGGATCGTTTCTTTAGAGAAGAAGAAGAGATTATGCGCCAAGAGGAGATTCATCTGCGCAATCTCGCTAGGAGGCAGAAGGAGGAAGCTGAAAGACTTCACAGGTTAGTAATTTTTGTTTGCGTGCTTAATTTATTGGACATTTCCTCATTCCTGTTCTTTTTTTGTTATTCTTACCTTTCGTTTGGTTACTCGATCCCTCTCTTTTTACACGCATTTTACTTGATCACTTTCACCACAACACTTCAATCCCATTACACTCTTTCTCTTCACGAGTTAGAATTTTTTTATGGGTGAGGGCAACTTCATTTATTGGACAATTTTCCCCTTGAATCCCAAGAGCAATTGGTGCTCTCTCCCTGAGTCAATTTTTTGCACATACTTTTTAATCAAAGTAGCAAGAGCGCCGAGCGGAGCCTCAATTACGTCTGGGCTGCTAATTGAGAGGCTATTTGGCGTTTTCGAGTCCGTTGGCTTCAAACGCTTTTTGGTTATTCGTTCCACTGATGGCAGCATGTTTGCCAAGGGCAACATGTTCCATTAGAGGAAAGCACTCGCTAGCCTGATTTGTAGAGAGCCGAAGGTGACCCGTTTGTTGATGGCAGCCTTTTGGCGAATGCAACGGACCCCTCCGAAGCGGCCATTTCGCGAGGCTAAGGACTTGGTACTGGCGCGTCCGGTGCCGCCTGGGACTTCTTATGCCTCAATGTTAAAAAAGACACCCTCTGCTCCTGCCCCATCCAGGCCTACGAGCACGGTGGTTTCCGCTCCCTTTCGGAACCCTCGTGCGGGTTCTACCCACCTCGGGCACTGCCCTGGTAGAGCTGGTGGCACAAAGGGTCTAAAACCAGCCCCTTTCCCCTTGCCCCCAGCATGACGGTATCTCGTAAGGCGAAGCGAACGTGCGCCTCCACCGAGTCGTGAGAATCACAGGAGGCAACACCCCTGAAGGTGGTCGTGAGGCCGTTTTCCCCCTGTTCCTAAAGCTGCCTCCCCCCCCCCCCCAGAGGAGGACAGCACGAAAAGTGCTTCGGCTCCTACGCCCACAAATGATGCTAGGCTAGGTGACTCGAAGACGTTGGATCCTCCAAAGGAGGGACCCTCTTCCCCTCTGAAGTTTAGAGGCGGAGGGAAGAAAAGACTTCCATGACGAGCCTAACCTCCGGAAGGCGACAGCGCCCGGCGTTCTACCTCCGGGAAGCGTACAGCCATTCCCGTGAGGGTCTTCTCTTCGAAGAGGCCTCCCCCCACATTTCCTGTATGATACGTCTAGGGGGGGGGGGGCATATTACTTCACTGGATTTCCACCACACTCCAGGCCAACTGGGGGAAGCTGCGGAGGCTTGTCTCCTCCTGGTCCCCGTTAGCTATCTTTTTGCAGACCATGCTGGGCACGTGTCCCCTACCCACCCTCCAAGGAATAAGGGTTTTGCGACTCCACCACCACAGGATGGGGGCGCGATTTACACCCGGCATGTCTCCATTCTTCTCTCTGCTTTAAATACCTCCTTTCAGGCAGTAGCAGTGCACTTGCACCTGGATAGGAATTATACTGTTATTTGTGCGTACATTCCATCATCACCCCACTTCGAGGCAGGGGACTTTCGCCGCATCATAGGACGGTTGCCGTGGCCTTTTCTAGCTCTGGGATTTTAACAGTAGACACTCCCTCTAGGGAGATTACTCGATCAATCCCAGAGGTCAGGTCCTTGCTGTCCTGATAGAGGACCTGGAGATAGGTGTCCTAAATGTGGATGAGTTTACGCATCACTGCCTGAGAACTGCTTCATTTTCATTCTTGATCTATCCTTGTGCTCTCCGGATGCACAGCCTCACTTTGGTATACACTGGCACGCTGGAACCGTGCCAGTATATACAGATTGCTCCAAGTCTCAAGACGGTCGGTTTCCACCCCGTATCCCTTTTGAAGTCAGCGGGTCTCTGACAGGCGTCTGTCTTCACGGCCGAGCTGGTTGCAATTCACCGCTTGGTACTGGAGATAACGCGACGTGCTCGTTTCGGAGAGAGATCGGATTGTTATCTTTAGCAACTCACAAAGCGCCCTGAGTGCTCTCGGAGCATTGGAATCTCCGCATCTCCTGGTTCGCGATATCCGTGACGCCACGATTTTGGCGAACCGGAGGGATGTCGATATTATCTTCTGCTGGGTTCCTGGACTTGTAGCAATTACGGGGAATGAGGGCGCCAAAGAGTCCGCGAGAACTGGGCGACCAGACCAGCATTTCATTCTTCCTCACACCGATTACATCGCAGGAATCCGGGCTGCTTTGCAAAGAAGATGGGAGACGGCTGAGAGGAACTTAATGTTGCGCCCGCGACTGTTCCCATTGACCTACCCCCCAATGCACCATGGCTTCAGGTTGTTTTCTGTTATCTCTGAATTGGACACACTCGCGGGACGCACCGCCATTTGATGGAGCGCTCACCTGCGCCCTACTGTGAAGACTGCGTTGTCCCCCAGACTCTTAGGCACATTCTTGTTGAATTTCCCAGTCTGGGCGATCTTCGCGCACGTTACCGGTACCGGGGCGAGCGGGGTTGCTACCCATTGTCACTTATACTCTGGACTCGTTCGTGAACAGAGACTTTGTAGACTATAACTTTTTGGAGGAGGCCGGCCTCCTCTTCCACTTCATTTGACAGGGTTTTTTTGTTTTGTTTTGTTTTGTTTTTAACGCTTTTTCCGGCGTTATGGGGAAGCTGGCCTACTCCCGACGCCGGAGCAATCTTCCTTCTTGTTTAGTTTAGCCTTTGTACATTTTATTATTATTATTTTTTTTAATATAGCCTAGTAGTAGGCTCTTGGGGGAGTGAAGTACAGCAACTTGTGCCCTAGTACGCAGTTGCCAGATGGCACCTTAAAAAAAATCTGGAAAATTGAGGCCCCTCTTTGACCAGTCACATGGCTGTGAAGGAGAGTAACGCTAATGGGATCCTTGATGCCTTGGAGGGGAATGGTCACACGGAGGCTTCCCCTCTCCTCCTGTGATTGACTTGGTCCCGGAGGAGACCCAGCCCCATACGGCAGAATCTTCTGAGGTCAAACCTGAGTCCGCCCATGTACAAGCTTCTCCTCAGATAGATCGGGACCCAAAAGACTCACAAGGAGAGAAGGATCCTCCACCTATAGCTGGTGCCCCTCGAACAGCTAAGACCTTCTCCATCTCGGAGAAGGATCTTGCTAAAGCCAATCTCTCCGGTCTACGGGGTCCTTCTGGTGGTGGAGACGAGCGGGTTTCTTCCCCACCCTCCTCTCCTATTAAGAAAGGAAACAAAAAGAGGACTAAACGTTCCTCTAACTCTGCGTGGGTTCCAGGGACGGACGGGTCTACTGCCCTCTTGGAGAGCGACCGGTCCCGAGGCGCCCCCGGGCCGTGGGTCCCAGACTAAGACCAAAGTCGCAAGTGCGCTGAGCATCTTAGTAGTCGTGAGGCAGTCTTCCGGGGTTCCTAAAGCTCACCCTGAAAGGAGGCTAGGTGGCTCGGAGACGCTGGATCCTCCAAAGGAGGGACCCAGCATGATGTTTCCGTTCTTTTACTCGCTTCAAGTACCTACCAGGCAGCTACAACGGGATAGGACGTATACTTTTATTTCTGCGTACATTCCACCCTCAGCTGTCAGCCAAAGCTTGGGTAGTGCACTTATCCTGCCATCCACGTCTCCGACCACAACCTGTTCCTAAACTGGTTTCGCCGGAAATGGTGGATTAGATCCATTCCTTGTTCTTGTTTTCGACTCCAGGCAACGTTTTAGTCCGCAGCGGCCGATGGAGTAGTCGAATCGAAAGTCACAGTGCCAACTGTAAAGCATAGTGTAATCCCATGGGGCTACATTTCAAGTTCAGAGTTGGGTCGTCTCACCGTTTATGATATCATTATGAATTAAGAACAGTACCAAGCTGTGCTGAGAGATTAAATGCTGCCCTCCACCCGAAACTTCTCCGAAAATGCCCCGAATGTGATTTTTCAGTAGGACAATATACCCCATCTCACAAATCTATGTCCACCATACAGCGGCTCCGAGACAACAATATCACTGTGATAAACTTGCCACTCCAGTGTCCGGATATGAATCCAATGGAAAACCTCCGTCAGGACCTGAAATCGGCCGTAAGACGTCAAACAGCCCCCAAGGAGCGACCGAAGGTAGTCATTACCGAGGAGTGAGCCAGCATCACCCCTCTCGGGTCTCGCACTCCCACGGGGAGCATTCCCCAAAGAATAAATGCTCTCATCACCTGCAAGAGACTCGGACACATTACTGAGCCCTCTGTATTAGTTTGCTGTTGCTGTAATTTACACAGAGCTTCAACTTCTTATGTTATATGTTGCTGATGTTACAGGTTTGGGCTCATTCTGTATTTTTTTCAATCTTGTTGATTGTTTGGGGGCCTATATAACTTATTTCAATTTATTCCTCCTTATTTCACTTATATTCATATTGATGTCCTGAAATAGCCGATGTCTGAAAACTTTGGCCACATCTGTATATAGTAACTCAGAGTTCACTTACTGACATTGAGACATTGGAATCTCTGCAACCCTTGGTTCGGTGTCTATGGTTGTACAATTCAGTATCCGTGATGCCCACCATTGCTGCTGCTAGCCGTGAGGATGTCGAAGTTGTCTGGCGGTGTTCCTAGGCATGTAAGGATTGCGAGAAATGAGCGCTTTGATGAGGCCTGCCACACCGACGTTTCGTTCTTTCCCACTCTGATTAGTTGGCGGAAATCAGGTCACCCCTTCGGGGTGTATGTCCAAAGAGATGGAAGACAGCCGACGGGAAGCTAAAGTTGACGTCTTCATGCCTTTTTTTTTCAGCTTCAAATCGGGCACACTAGCGGGACGTAGGGCCATCTGATAGAGCGTTCCCTGAACCTTTCTGCTACGACTGCTTGGTCGTCGTCGCTCCCCCCTCCCTCCCCGACTTTCCGACCCATTTCTGTCGAATGTCCCAGTTATGGGGAGCTACCCTCATGTTACCTTGCTCGGTACCGGGACGAGCGGGGTCGCTACCGTTTGTCCCTCTTAACGAGTCCATGTGCTCTCAATTGTGGATGGGGGTTTTGGGAGGAGGCGGGTTTCCTCCATAGTATTTGTGTATTGGGTGCATTCTCAGACCTTTGGGGAAGCGGGACTCCCTCCCTCACCTTCCTTTTCGTCCTTTGGTGTTGGTTAATTCTTTTGTTTCTTTGTGGCTTTTTGCCTATTTTATATTTCTTCCAATCTATTCTAAAATTAAACCGATCAATAATTACCGCGTCTATGCTCCTATTGGCCTCTCCAAAGGAAAATGCTATTAATCACTTTCAACTCACCTTCCCACTTGTCCTTATCTATCCTTTCCCTCTGTCGAATTCAGTCATGTGATTATTATACTACAACTAATTACAAGCGCATTTTTACGCAAGGATTCGATCACAGTCGCCACCTTCGGACAGATGCCACGAGTGCGACGTTACAGAGATAAGGATACTAAAATTGCCCTTCCCACCCCTTTGTATTATTCGGTGTTAGCGTTAGGAAGTAAATTCATTCGCCAACGCTCCGTTGCAGGGAGCGGGAGAAACTGCGGATGGAGAGGGAGAAGATCGAGCTCGAGAAGCAGGAGTTGCTCCGTCTGGAGCGGGAACATCAGCGCGTCGAGCGAGAGATGTTAGAGCGGGAGAGGGAAGCCCTCCGCAAACAGCAATTCAAGTACGAGGAGGTCCGACACAGTTTCAAACGCCCTGCGCCCCCCTCAAGCGACCGCGATCGGCACGATTACTTCGAAGACCGCAGCAAAAGAGCAGCCCCTGACAGGAACGCGTTTAGTTGGGGCTCGGATCACATTTCCGACCGAGGTGAGATGATACAGCCGGCCGAGCGGGTCGGTTCGAACCGTGTCTCCGACCGTGGCTCCATCGCTCCCATGTCTTCAGGCGGCTTCTTTAACGACCGCCGCGAGAGGGATGACCGCCGATCCGGTACTCGTGGGGAGACGAGGAATCATCGCGGCCCTCCATCACCTCAGCCCATCAGGAAGACTCATCCTCAAAGGGGTTCACACAATATAAGTGGTGCGGGGAGCAGCCGTGTGCCCATGGATTCTTGGCGCTCGGGAGCTTTGTCCTATACACCCAAGAGCTGTGCTCCGGGTAGCTATGGATCTACCTCGTCTGCCCTGATGGCTCCGAGCCCAGGGGTCACTTCTCAAGGTAGCTGGCGCTATGGAGGCGAGTCCATGAGCACTGGTGATCGCTGGGTTAATAGCAACTCTAGCGTACACAGCCGAGCCAGTTCCATGATGGATATGTTGGAAAAGGCCGGCCCTTTTCACCAAGGTGGGGGTCAGGTGCCCAATAATGTGTCCTCAGAGCGAGCGCTTTGGAGACGTGAGTAATTTCTGAAAGTATATGGGTACCATACTCGTATCTGAAACTATTTCTATTTACAGTCGGCTGGCCATGTTCCTAAGTTCTACCCTTAAGTTCCCGTCAACCAAGGGATTTTTACTATTGATATATTTGCTGAACTTGAACTCCGGCCAACCACTTATCTGGGGAGGAGCGGGGTGCTTCTAAAGTGGCTAATTTTTTTTTTGCGAGTACAAATAGGGTTTTCTTTGATTGTGTACCATTTTTAAGTTAAAATGTAGTGTGGTGAAAACTTTACAAATCTATTTTGTACATCAGTCTTTGTATCAATTGTAATTTTTGGTTTTGTCTTAAATTTAATTATAAGCAAATTACTTCACTGTTTTCCTGTACAAGCAGGAATAAATTAGTCTCGCTTTGTAAATATGTATATTTTAAAAGCTAGGCACAATTTATGTTGGTTACTCGTTTGAACATTCCCGATTCTCTGATGTTAGCCTTAATGTGAAGCCCCTGAACTCTCAATACCTCTTAGTTGGCATTCAAATAAAATATCAGTGAGAAACTTTAATTATTTAGCTCCATTTTCCATATCAGTCACTTCCTTCCAAAATGACTTATTGTTCTTATCCCATTCATCTTTCCTACAAACCCTTTATATGCAGCTTTCTTAAAAGCGCTAGTTGTATCGAACTCATTGAATACTGGTAGCGTAACAATTGCAAAGCGGGCGCCTTATAGGCTTGTTTCGATTTGAGTCCTAGGGTGAGGGCTAACTGAGTGGATTGAGCCTCCTGTCCCTTGAGTTCGACTCTTGTGACCACCTTAATGCTTTTTTTTCTCTCGATCGGCATTTTTGTCCTAAACATTTTCGCGTGACACTCACAATGTCAATTTCACGCCAATAAAAGACGATGAAGCTTAATGGTTATTGCTGGCATAATTTTAATCCACTCGAATCGAGTAAGCAGTCCATTCTTTCTTTGCTACATCATCCAACACTCACTAAATTCGGAGATATCGCAGTAGAGTTGGTGCGCATCGATGCCAAACATGGTCTATTGCGCCTCGCACGAACGGAGCCTTGTGTGCGTGCCTTCCCAGGCTAATAACCCATATCCGGACTTATTTCCCTTATACATCGCGCGCTAGAAGAAGACTCAGGTTATAAAACTGGAGGAGGTAAATTGAGACATCGCTTTCGAAGGGCTAGTTTAGAGAAGTGGTTCTTTACATTTTTACTACCATCCTCCCTAGGAATTGATCCTTCCCTCCATCCCATCCCCTCCCTCTGCATTAAAATAACATAAACTCAATATTAGCCCACGCTTTCGTTAAGAGAATAATAAATAAATTAGATAAATTCTTGTTTTTCCAAGGGATGCCGCCCCCCAGGTTAAGAACCACTGGAACTTTAGAGTTTGAAAATTAAATTACCTTTAAAGTAGATTTTTTTTTAACATTTAACGCGAACTTTTTCAATATCCCAGGGATAGAAGTTGAAATCAAGAACTCTTCTAGGACTGATGATCGGATCGATCATGGCGCTCACTATGCCGATCGGGACTAAGCACTTCATGTCAAGGATCCATCCCACGGGGGTGGTGGAAAGCCATGTTTACTCTCCTTCACGCTCAATTTGTACAGTCGAGATCTAACTTTGTTTCTTGGTATGAGGCCGAAGGTTTCCCATTTTCGGACACCACCGTTTCTTGTTAATATGGATTATCGTGCCCAGAGTTGGGATGACTAGTGGGTGCTGAGGGTTGAATGTGTGATGAGGGAAGAGTCTCTTGACGCACTTCGTCACGTTCGACCTCAACAAGCCCCTTGTATCGGTGCGACTTGGTTAGTACCGTTACTGTTTTAAGTCATTTATCTCATTACCATCAGCAACCCTCCTATGGGTTCTACATCCACCGGGTGTCACCCTGGCTGTGTGATTAGCTAACTGGGCGAGCCCTGCTCTTGCCAAAATATGTTGACCTTTTCCTTCCGGAACGGCTTCGAGCCATACGAGGAGGGAAAGCCCAGAAAGTTGGGGGGTTTTGTCATGCAATTGAGTTTAAACTCCGATTATCGCATATTCGTCCTCAGCGAGGCTTTTTCACTGCCAAGGGGTAATGAAGGGGTAAATACGCGTGAAAGAGCAGGAGAACGAATGAGCAATTATATCTACTGGCATAGGGGAAGGAGAGGAGAATTATTTACAGAGATCAAAGGATCATCGATTGGGATTAAACGTGTGTTCTTAGTTAGAGTAGGAAGGTAGAAGAAAAAAAAAAAACCGACAAAGGATGGAAGACGGGGCACTTAGCCAACACGTGGAACAAGGTGCGCCTAGTAATGCAGGCGATAGAGGTAGGTAAGTGATCGTAGAACATAAGGTATTTTTGAGTTGGCTTGGCCTGACCCAGTTGCCGGCAAGTTCGCACCAGTTCTTTTTTGGCTGGAATGGTGGCAGTGTGATGCCCGGATGATTTCCAGTAACAGGGTTGTGGTTTAATGTGCTGAAGTTTATTGAGAAGAAAGATTTTCCAGTCAGCGAACCATTATGCATGAAGGATCTTTACATGTAGAGGAAGATTCGTAGATAGAAGGAATTGGACCGGAGGCCGCCTGCTCATTTGCAAGGACATCCAGGAGAAGGTGACAAGCTTATTGTATAAGGTAGAAAGCGCATCCAAGAGAAATCTGATCATAGCATTGAGATGGGAGTAGTGAGACAATGCTAAACTCGCGCTTCGGGAATCAGCGAACAGCACAAATTCTATAGGGTAGAATATGAAGATAATACGGGGTCTCCTGGGTGGCGTATACCTCCACCGTGTATGATTTGCAGCCAATCGATTTCGAAAAAGGAAAAAAAAAATAGTGCCGAGACAAGTGGAGTGAAGATCGTTCCCTGAAAGAGTAGATGCATGGCTGAGTAACGGTGATAGAAGTAGTAAAGCCGGCTTCAGAGAGGCCTCTCAAGAGACCATTACAGCTTCTTATTAGGGTCATCATTCTAGGAGGCTCACCAGTGAAAGAATTATGATAGATTGGGGGCCAGGGTCCTTGAGAGTTGCCAGTTGTCTTCAATGTCCAATGGACACCAGCGTTAACAGTATATGGTGGAAGTGGGATAAAGTCTGCTGAGGCGAAGCCGCGCCTGGCCGTAAAGAAGAGACCTGCATACTGGCGAGGAATAAAAATACCATGGAGGAGGTCGATAAAACCGGTTCAGAATTGGATCGAGGCGGAAGAGAGTCGAAGGTGATGCGATGCTGAGCTTTACGCCGCACAGCCAAAAGTCTAATTTGGACTATCGATGTGAGTGAAAGAATTGAAGGGTTAGTGAATGGAGTTGGCATTGGAAACTAGGTCGCTGGAGCTAGTGTCTGGACTCTAGATATTGAGATTTGTCAAGAAAGTTTCGGGATAATAGTAAGTGTCTAGTGTCAGGAATTTTACTTTTGCTTAGATAAGTGTAGATAGAGGGGAGTAGGAAAGGGGGCAAAGAAAAAATAATAGCGTTGGCGAGTTGCGAACAGCTTTCTGCGTCGCTGGACCACTGTTAGCCAGCGGCGAATCCACTTCGCCATCCTGAGTCCCACAAAAGACTCATTCAAACGAAGCTTTTAAGCCGCTCGTACGCTATATATAAGCAATGAGTGGATGTCGCGCGCATTCGGGATGAATGTGAGTGAAAATATTGTGATGGTATGTGACTAGTGTTTTTCGATGCATTGAGTGAGGGTTTTTTAAGGGATGATTTGTATGCAAATGGTGGGTTCACTTGATTCTCAAGAGAGTGGAAGTGTTAAGTAACTGTCTTGAGGGAATATCTTATAGGCTGTTTGGGTAAGTAGAATGAGGCAGGTAGGGCTGAGGGTATGGTATTCCGTGTTGCCCTGATGTGACTGGTTTGGTCACCAAGGGGGATTTGTCACTGGGTTTGGTACCACTATAGTAGCCAGATAGATTTCTTGGTTGGGTTTGGTGGCTAGTGGGTCGATTCTTCTATGAGTGCCTTTTACGTGAGGCACTGATTCCACAGTTATCTTCATTCTTAATTGAAGGCTGGGTAAAGATGATCAGGGATTTCTTTGAGGGTAAATCAATCTTCGGCGCTGTATTCAGTATTCTTTATTCGGCGGGAACTTTGAAAATCTTCCGAGGTATCTTTATATGTATTATTCTTCATAGTGATGCACTTTCCAATTTCCCTTATATGCAAACCGTCCGCATACACAGTGATATTTAACAGATTACAAATGCCATTAAATATTTACATTATAGTTGTATAGGTTGTTAGGTGATTATTGCGCCAATACACTAGATAGCTCAGGTCACAATAAACCCCCCAAACCTATATTTTTGTTATTCAAGGGAATGAAAATTGCTACGCGAAGTCTGAATACCAGCAGACGAAATTTCGTTAGGCCTAAATCAGCAACGTCGTGGGAATACGTGAATTAAGAACAAAGAGCTACGAAAAATATATATTATGGAATGAATAGTTATGATATAAAAGTTAAATTATACAGTTTATGATTGGATGGATTACGCGGGTGTATTATAACTTTGCATGAGTTAATGAGAATTAGAGTAAATATATGATGATTGATAATTAGATTGACAAATATTAATTAGATTATACTTGAATGTTGAATGAGTAAATATTATAAATGTATGGTAAATATTTATATGGATTGATAAATAGATTATATGAGCAAATAGATTGGATCAATATTAATGAGATTGATATGTATAAATTCGATACATAAATAGATTGTAATTTGGATACATAAATAGATTAAGTAAAGAGATTATATAAATAGATTACAACAGAGTTGGGAGGGTCTGTAAATGAGAGAAGAACCACGCATTAATTCGTGATTCTTTTGGGACATATTTAACTAAAATTTACTATTCAAGTATTACAGACCTGATACCGATGAGCCGAGCAGCAAAGTGAATGATTCTAATGTTTGATTTTAAAATGCATTAGAGATCGGGCATACCAATCACACGATTTAAGTTATGGTTACCAACCCTTCTTGAAATAATAATAATAATAATATATTTATATATATATATATATATATATATATATATATATATATATATATATATATATATATATATATATATATATACAGTTATGATTAAATATTTCCACTTGTAAGGGTGTAGACCGCTACAATACTGCCCCACCGAGGAAAAGGCTTGCAAAAGATGTTTACAAAAAAAATCTTAGACTATATAGCCGCGAGGCCTCCTTGCAACGCGTCCAGAAAGGGTTATAGTGCCAATTGGCTGACCCGGATTGTGGGTCAGGTGGCGATTAGAAGTGCCACTCGATTGATGAGGGAGATTGTCGCGAGCGAAGACCGGAGCGTTGGGTGACGATTGCCCTGAACCTCCCGAAAAGGCGACAGTCGGGAGTTGCGCGTTGGTCGCTTGATGTTCCCCAGCTGCTGTCGAGTGGTCCTGCAACAAAAAGTGAGGCGGCAGCAGTTGGGAATAAGAATTGGGGGGTTTAGAGATGGTTGGCGGAGGGCTTGCGAGTAAAGAGGTGGGAGGAAGAGTTGTAATTTGATTTGAAAGAGACAAAGAAGGGTTTGGAAGTTGAGTTAGTTGGTTGAAAAGTGTTGAAGGAATAGTTGGGGGCGGGAGTTAGGCTGGGTTAACCACTGGACCTATATTAGTTGAAGAGAAAGGTAGTGACTGTTCTAGGTGAACGGCCTCTATAAAAGCTAGTTTCAGACGATCAATGGAAACCGTATCCTGCTTGGTGCCAAGCTGAAGAACAAAAAATTTCGGCTTCCTGGAGATGACGAGAAAGGGTCCGTCATAGACTGGTTGCAAAGAGGAGCGAGTGGAATCGCGAAGGACAAAAACGTGAGAGCAAGTTGCCATCTCCTTTGGCACATAAGGTTTCTGATTTATAGGCACTTGTGGCGGTCGGCTTAACCTCAGCCATCGTCTGTACTAAAGTGTGTATGTCTGAAGGAAGAGGACGGTCAGTAGAATAAAAGAATTGTCCTGGAAGGCGAAGTTGCGTACCATAAACGAGTTCCGCAGCAGAGCAATTTAAATTCTCTTTCAAGGAGGCACGAATTCCCAGGAGAATTAAGGGTAGCTTGTCCACCCAAGTGATGTTTGGGTCAGTGGAGCGTAAGTTTCCCTTGAGAATCCTGTGTAAACGTTCCACCTTAGAGTTACTCTGGGGATGGTAGCTAGTGGTACGGAGACAAAAAGAGCCAAGCACTGACATGAGTGCATCTCATTGGTGGGATTCAATTTGGCTACCTCGATCAGTCATGATCGTTGATGGGACACCAAAGCGAGCAACCCATGCTGAGACGAAGGCTCGAGTTACAGTGGAAGCTGTGATAGAGGGGATAGGAACTGCCTCTGGCCAAGAGGTAAAATGATCGATCATGGTGAGAAGGTCAGTGCAACCACGCGAAAAGGGCAGAGGACCAACCAGATCGATGTGAACGGAGTCAAAACGTGTCGCTGGAAGCGGAAAAGCAGCCAGAGGGGACTTTGCGTGGCGTTGAACCTTTGTACGTTGAAAAAGGAGACATGCGCGGGTCCATTTGGCTACGTCGCCGTTCATATCTGACAACACATAACGTGTGATGAGCTTGCGAGTTGCTCGAATGCCAGGATGAGAGAGACCGTGAGTCCGTTAAAAAATGTGCCGACGGTAAACAAGAGGAATAAGTCAGGCATTGAATAGTCAACCAGGATACGCCTGGAGGGATTGTCCGACAAGTTAATCTCGCGAACGACGAGTTAAGAAGAGTGACGCAGTGTTTGCGTGTCTTCAACTTGTTCCTGGGCAAGCGCTATTGTCGCGTGAACGATGGGCGCAATTTGGGAGAGTTTCGTTCCCGAAATCGATTAAATGCGAGAGAGCGCATATGATACGACGTTTGAAGAACCAGGAACGTAGCGAATATCGTTTGCCATCTGCAGGATGAAGTCAAGGTCACAAGTATCAACTGCAGAGTGCACAAACGTGGTGCTATTAGAGGCGAGCGCACCAATCAATGGCTTGTGGTAGGTAAAGACAGTGAATTCACTCCCTTCCAAGTATTTTTAGAAGTGACGGAGAGCGAGGTATATGCTCAGTTACTCAGTTGGGAAGGAAAAAGATCCTTAGAAAAGACGGCGATGGGTTGCTAAGAGTCACCAACCTTCTGTTGTAGCGTCGGACCAACCAGAGTAGCGGACGCGTCCGAAGCAACGCTTATGGGAGCTCTTGGGCAAGGATGGGCCAGGGCGACAGCGGAAGCCATAGCCTCTTTGGTGCGAGAGAAAGCCTCGCAAGCTTCGGGGAACCAGGAAAGAGGAAGGTTTTTCTTGGACTTGGAAAGCAATTCGTAGAGAAGTTGCATAATGTGGGAGATGTTGGAAATGAACCTGTGGTAAAAGTTTACCATCCCACAGAATCTACGAAGCTGCTTTAGCGAAGAAAGTCGGGGAAAAGCCCGGATAACTTCAGCTTTATCCTCGAGAGGACGAATTCTTTCAGCGGAAATGTGGTATCCTAAAAAGGAGAGCTGTGTGACACCAAAAATACACTTAGAAGTGTTGAGTACGATATCATACTCGTCTAAACGTGCAAAATTCTGGCGAAGGTGAGAAAAATGCTCCTCTAAAGACGAAGATGCTATCAGGAGGTCGTCTATATAACAAAATACGAAGGGAAGACCTCTCAGAACCTGATCCATGAAGCGTTGGAAGGTCTAACCACTGTTACGAAGTGCGTAAGGCATTCGGTTCATGACGAAGGAGCCGAATGGAGTGGTGATAGCCGTCTTAGTGATGTAATCAGGGTGAATCGGGATTTGGTTGAAAGCGCGAACCAAATCAAACCGAGAAAAAATGGACAACCGAAGAGAGCGGAGTTAAAATCTGATAAGAAAGGCAGAGGATATCTATCCGGAACTCTCCAGGCATTGAGTCGCCTGTAGTCACCTACAGCTCTGAATTCCCCTGGAGTAGACTTAGGTACTACATGAAGCAGTGGAGCCCATGATGAGGTGGATGGGAAAGCGATCCCCTCCTCCATCATGTATTTAAATTCTTGCTTCATTAGGGCAAGTATATCCGGGGCCAGTTGACGGGGACGTGAGAATACTGGCCTTAGTCGGCTCTATCCTATGCACTACATTGTGCTTGATGGGCCTGTCCTTAGAAGGAGGCAGACTAAGCTTTGGGAACTCCCGCACAAGTTGCTGGAAGCGGGGAGCAGTTGCAGGGAGACGAACAGAAAGAAGAGAACTAGTGAAAGGAAAGAATGAACCATCAACAGTTAGTGTCGTGGTTTTGTCGACGAGCTTGCGGTCACGAGAATCTACCAAGACGTCATGAGCGGAAAGAAAGTCGAGGCCCAAAATTGGCATGTCGACGTCGGCAACGATAAAGGTCCATGGGAAAACACGACCTAACCCGAGAGAGGGAGCTTGAGGATACGCCTCCCATAAGTCCTTATGCCCGATAAATTGGCTGCTTTAAGGACTAGATTAGAAGAAGTGCAAGCTTTCTCGACTGAAGAGGCTGGAATGACACTGCATTGGGCGCCAGTGTAAACCAATAAGGAGAAACAAGAGAGTGGGTCATGAACGCTAGAGGAAGGATCGACCTGATGAAGGGATGAGGTTGCAAAGGTGACACACCCACGTATCACTTGCGAATTCATTTTAAAGTTTCCTGTGCTGAAGATGAAATTTGGGTAAGGAAACCCGTAGAGTTTTGTAGGATTTGAGGTGGTGAAGTTAGGGTAGGTTGAGATTAAGATTGGACATTTTGATGGAACGAGCATGGGCTTGAGCATTTTTCTGCTCTTGCAACAAATTTGAGGTGGTACCAGCACGACCAGAATGAGGGTTAAAGTTGTGGGCATGAATTGATGCATTGTAAAAATTGCAAGGCTAAACACAGCGGACAGCGTTGCTCACATAATTAGAGTGGTACCAGCAGCTACCCTGTGAGTTTTCAGGATAGGGAGAATTAGACGAAGGTTGAAAATGAACCTGCCTTGCCGAACCTCTTATACTGGAGTTCCCTCGTTGGTTTTGCCTTTTTGGGGAGGAGGAACGACGTCTGACTCCTCCGTCCTGCTCACGATGTTGCTCTCGGTGAAGACCCGTTCGCATCTTTAGGGCACGAATATCCATTTCAATCCTCTTTAGAACGGATAAAAGACCCGAAACTTGGGAGGATTCATCCTGAGGAAGTCCTGGCCGGTTGTTAGGAGCTCCGGCCGGTGACTTAACCTGAGAAATAGATACATGTGAGTGTTTATTTACATCGCTAAACGCCCCATGGCCTGCATTTCCCCAGTTGATGAAAGGGTTGTTATACACGCCGCCAGCCGCCTCTGCCATTTTCTCCACGTTCGATGGGAAGGACATTAAAAGAAGGAGCTTAATTTGGTCCGGCATCCCACGCATGAATATCTCGGTAATGAGTGGCTCGAGTTGGTCGAGCTGTGCTCCTTTGGCATGCGCAAGAGCTTTGAGGAGGTTAAAAAAATGCGTGGGACGCCTGTTTCCCATTTCCTGCGTATCGAGAAGGATCCACAGGTCCTTTATTTGCGATCTCCCAAATTGCCTCTTGAACGCCCTCTTGAACCTAACCCAAGAATCAGCAATTACCCCATCCAGCAAAATATTCTTAAAAATGGAAAAGATACTTAGAGTTAATTTATAGCATGTTAGAGACAAGAATCATACGATCGATTTCAAGGGAAGTAAAATGTTATTTAAATCGACCAACTATGTTAAGAGAAGAATCGTAGAATCGAGCTTAATATCGTCAGTTCCTAATTTAAATCTATCTGAGGGCAATTTTCTTTTAATCCTGTAATGAGATCGCAAATAAATAAAATAGTAAAATGTCAGCCCTTCAATATGTTTAGGCCTACCCCCCCCCCCCCGATTAGCCCCAAGTAGGGGATTGAGGGGGAAAAGAGGGGATCTTGTGTTATGCTTTTCTCATTTTTCTGCCCAGTGTCAGTTGAAAAAGGGTGTGAGATACACCGAAACTGTTCTGAATTAAATTGTCTTCGGAGAATGTGGTTTAATTCCTCATCTTTTCTTGCGATATTGCATTAATTTTCATCATATATATATATATATATATATATATATATATATATATATATATATATATATATATATATATATATATATATATATATATATATATATATATATATATATATATATATATATATATATATGCACAAATCCAATTCACCCGCTTGAAGGTAAAAAAAATTGAGAAATTGCTAACGGAGAACTTAAGGATGTCAATGCAAACTTAGGATTGAGAAACGAGCACGTGTCGAAAATGAAAGTCGACGCGAGAAAAATGGAAACGAGTGAAGCGGGATGAGTCGTCCGAAAAATGCAACGCGTGACGGTGAAAATTAATTTATTATTACGAATGATTGAATGAATAGATGGGAGAACTAAACTATTATGGGCACCATTTATAGGTTGTTAGGTGATTATTGCCCCAATACACTAGATAGCTCAGGTCACAATAAACCCCCCAAACCTATATTTTTGTTATTCAAGGGAATGAAAATTGCTACGCGAAGTCTGAATACCAGCAGACGAAATTTCGTTAGGCCTAAATCAGCAACGTCGTGGGAATACGTGAATTAAGAACAAAGAGCTACGAAAAATATATATTATGGAATGAATAGTTATGATATAAAAGTTAAATTATACAGTTTATGATTGGATGGATTACGCGGGTGTATTATAACTTTGCATGAGTTAATGAGAATTAGAGTAAATATATGATGATTGATAATTAGATTGACAAATATTAATTAGATTATACTTGAATGTTGAATGAGTAAATATTATAAATGTATGGTAAATATTTATATGGATTGATAAATAGATTATATGAGCAAATAGATTGGATCAATATTAAATAGATGGGGTAAATATTAATGAGATTGATATGTATAAATTCGATTCCTAAATAGATTGTAATTTGGATACATAAATAGATTAAGTAAAGAGATTATATAAATAGATTACAACGGAGTTGGGAGGGTCTGTAAATGAGAGAAAAACCACGCATTAATTCGCGATTCTTTTGGGACATATTTAACTAAAATTGACTATTCAAGTATTACAGACCTGATACCGATGAGCCGAGCAGCAAAGTGAATGATTCTAATGTTTGATTTTAAAATGCATTAGAGATCGGGCATACCAATCACACGATTTAGGTTATGGTTACCAACCCTTCTTGAAATAATAATAATAATAATATATTATATATATATATATATATATATATATATATATATATATATATATATATATATATATATATATACAGTTATGATTAAATATTTCCCCTTGTAGAGGTATAGATCGCCTCAGTTACATTAATTTATTTTACAATGTTATACATTATTATAGAATACCAGTCAATGGCTTCGCCACTCCCCCATCTCCCCTACGGGGTTAGCTTTCGCTTTACTACTAAAATTAAAATTTAGAAATCTAAAAAAAAAGTAGACATGGTTAAATTTTTATTAATTTTCTGAACTTCGCCAATTATAATAATTTTTCAAAGGAAGAACTCTAAACTTAATTTTCCCCCTTTCAAAATATCACGTTGCTAAAATAGAAGAAGATATATAAAAATAAATTATCTGAACTTCACCATTTGTTATAATTTGGGTTTTTTTAGAAAATTCACAAAATTTTGATACTTATATTTATTTCTGAACTTCACAATTTTGTTTTTTGATATTATAAAAAGAATTATTAGAAATAACTTTGATAAAAATTATAAGTCCAAAAGATCCCTCCATCCAAAAAAAATCCCCTTCTTAAATTATAGTTAGTGATGATGATGATTACAATTGTTATTTAATAATTCATGTCATTAATGAGATAGTTTATTTTAATATTTCTTCCATAAAATGAGTTCATATTTAGAGCGTTTATACATTCAAATAGTTTGGGGGAGTTTAAATTATTGTATATGGCTTGTTTTTAATTAAAGATATTGAAGTAGCCCAAAGATTAAGTAAGGTTTCAAAGTTCGGCTTTATTTCACTGAAATAAACAATTACAGAACATAAATATACAAAGAAAATAATACATATAATGAAGACACTCTCACATCAACACACATGTACACTTTCCAAACAAAAAATTAATATATGTATAAGTGGCATAATGTTCGTTTTCACAAACTTAGAAGTCCAGTTAGTAGAGGAACTGCAAGATCTTCATCTTCATACATTATCGTACATTTTCATACATTATATATTTACTTTTATATAATAGTGAAACCTAAAGAAAGAAACACAGGTTAGTTATGAACATAATTAATTATAACTTAATAAATTCTAACAATCTTCCTCTCTACAAAAAGAAAAAGGCTAAAATACAATGGAATACTAGATCAAGAGTCTAATGCGAGTATTTACAGAATCTAGCAGTTTTCAATGTAACGTTCAACAGGATTTCTAGGTCGAGTAGAGCGACGAAGAGTAGGTTCAGGAGGAGCGGCTGAAGCAGGAACATCATGAGATGTATCATTTTCGATAGAACAGTCAAGTTTTCTATATCGAGTAGATCGACAAGGGATATTTTCAGCGGGGGCTTCAGGGAGAGCAACTGGAGGAGGAACATCATGACACAATGAATTGGGATTTCGTTCAGTTTCAACGTTTATAGGAGCATCAAAAAACGGAATGGGTGATTTTGTATCGGAATTAAGATTAGGAATCTCTTCGATCTCATTTAATTGTCTCTCTCCGGCTGAGGTTAAATCTAATGTGTGCATATTTGGGATTGGCTTCGATTAGTTCCACTTCGCCTACTACGGATCATCCTTATTCCATACATGTCGTTTTAACAGTATTTTACCAAGTGAAGCAAGCCAGCTAAGTATACTCATTCCCGTCGTGGTCTTTCGAGAGAATGAAATAAAACCTTCGTGAGGAGTTGCGTTCATTTAAGTACATAATAATGAAAGCAAGGAATGAAGAGCATCCGGGAGGACGTGTTCTCAATGGTTTATTCTCAGGGGTCAAGACTCCAGCGCCAAGATATCAGTTTTCCAAACAATTCCTACATAGCGCTCGCATTGTCCATTCCCGGTAGGACGGTAAGTTGATGAAAGACTCTTTGGAACCCCTTTCCTGTGCAAAAATGATTTTATTTCGGCAGACATGAAATGAATACCTCGATCTGAATGCACGTACCCTGGCAACCCCAAAAGATAAACAACGTAGTAAGACACTGTATGGCAGTTGATGATGAAATATCCTTACAAGGAAAAGTAAAGGAAAAACGCGAGTATTCATATACCAGAATTAATAAATACTTATTGGCAGAAGAAGATTATCGATAGTGGCCCTTTAAAGTCCAGGCTGATTCGATCAAAAGGGCGCATTGCACGGATTAGTTCTTGCCTCTCTGAGCGATAATATCGAAGTTTTAACCTTTGACATGTTTTGTACACTGCCAACACTCGCTTAATATCATTTAAGAATAAGGCAAGTTTCGTACTCAAACAAAATGGTGAAATTGTGTAATCTATGGATGACAGAGATCTTTATGAAGCTCGACAAGATTATTGTCGGTCATGCTTGAGTAGAAAATGTGCGATAGAGAGTCAGCAGCTCTGTTGAGCGAACCAGGACGATGTATAACTTCGTAGAAAAGGGGAATCAATTCTAAATGCCATCTAGCAATCGTTTCATTATTTATTTTACTCTTATGACCTGAATCAAACATGTAAGATACAGATTTTTGATCTGTAATCAAGGTAAACTTACGACCGAGAAGAAAATGACGCCACCATTTGATCCCCTCAACAATAGCATAAGCCTCTTTTTCGACAGAACAGTGATTTCTCTAGGAGGAATTTAAGGATCTCGAGCAAAAGGCAACGGGTCGTCCATTCTGGTTCAAATTAGCCCCATTGGCGCTATTTGAGGCATTAGTTTCCTGTGTAAACGGTAAATTTTCATCTACTTTGGCCCTAACAGTGTTAATAATAGCTGATTTTAATTCCTCGATTGCATTTGTAGCTTCTTTATGAAAGTGGAAACTGCCAATTAATTAGGGTACGAATTCGTTGAGAGAATCTTGAACCCACTGCAAGTAGTATGCAGGCAATCTGACTAATCGAGATAATGATTCTTGGCTGGTTGGTACAGGCATATCCTTGAGAGCAGCAAGGCGTGAAAGATCTGGGCGAAGTTAATTCTGGCGAACCTGATAACCTAGAATACATAATTTGAAAAGGTGCATTTGTTTTTATTTAAGGATATTTTATGTTTCACAGCAGCCTCAAGAAACTTAAGTTTTTATCATGTTCCGCTTGCGTGCGGCCGCAAATAGTAACATCATCTAGGTAAGCATACGTGTCCTCAAGATTATTTTTACGAATGAAATCGTCCATAATTCTCTGAAAGCAGTCAACACCGTTGGTTAGACCAAAACTCAAGCGTGTAAATTGAAAAAAAGCCTCTTATCCGCCTCAAAAAGAGTGTAAATTTTTTCCTTAGGTTGAAGATGAATGCAATGATTATCACTACTTAGGTCGATTAACAAATTCTTCAACATCGGGTAATGGATACGTATCCAAGTAAGTAAATTTGTTAATCGTCTGAAAAGTCAATTACTAACCTTTTCTTTGGTTAATTCGACAAAACATAAACTTGAGCTCGCCAGGGAGAGGTTCTCGGTTCGATGATGTCTTCCTTGTGCATGCCTGCTACTTCAGAACGAATAAATTCAAAGTCAGACGTTTTAAATTTGCGTTAATTCGTAATGTCTGGTCTGCAATCAGATGATAAGTTGGTGAAAACTCTTGGAAGATTCGTAATCATAGAAGCCAGAGAGCACACTTCGAGGTCAAGTTGAAGACCGCTAAAGTTTAGCTTAAAAGACGAATGATTACTTAGGAAGAGGATTCCTAAAATAATATCAGCGCAACATTCAGATAAAACAAGCAAACGTACTGTCCGGTACTCAGGGCTTTCGACTTTTATGCTAACCTCCAAACATTCCTTGAGAGGAGATGTTAAATTTGTAGAGGCCATAGGTATAGTTTCTTCATAAGGTCTAAGCTGGAAATTAAAGGAGTTCGCAACATCTTTTGAAATAAAGTTCTCGGAACTGCTGGTATCTAAAAGAGCCGTGAGAACACAGCCATTCACATCTACTTCTAGAGATGACCTTTTAAAAATTCATGGCACACTAGCGAGAACGGGATTGGAGGTTAATGCTGAAACTTCATTTGTAGATAACTTGCATACCTTCGAAAAATGTGCTCTCTTCTTGCATTTAAGGCAAGTAATGTCACTTGCTGGACAGCGAGCACGGTTCTGGTGTGAGGAATTTCTGCAATAATAACATTTTTTTTTAATTTTACGAAGCGAAGGAGCTGCAGCACAATTCGAACCCTCAGGATTAGGATTAAAGCAGTCGACTTCAGCGTCCAGCTCATGCGATTCTACTGAAGCTACAGGACCAGAAGTGAAGGATGCATAGGCCTCCGAATCCTTTGTGGCATTCTCTAACGCTCTCGCTTGATCAACAGCTGAATATAATGTAAGAGTTTTATTTTCTAGATCTCTCGGTCGGATTTTTTATGATGAAACCCTAATAATAAAGGTATCTCGAATGTACTCGTTTTATACGTTTCGGCATTCACAGCCTTGAAATGGATCCAAACTGAGTGTCTGAAGAGCATGTATATATTCATGAATCGTTTTACCATCTGATTGTTTACGAGTCGCGAGCTTGTGTCGCGCGGCGACATCATTCGCAGATTTAATGAAGGCGCAGCAAGAGGATCGTCGAAAGTAGTACATTCGGAAATAATCTCTAAATTTTCAAGAGAAACACAGTTGACTAGGAGGCCTAAATACGAATCATTTGTACCTTCAATTGACACCTTGTACCTCGAGAAGACTAACAATCAAGGTTTAAATACACGTGCAGCTTCTGATGCAGTTGGAAGAACATCCAAACGATCGGATCGAAGATTACGCTCCATTCTTCTTAGTGAAATAAATTATTGTTATAATTTATGATGTTATAATTAATTAAGTTTATAACTAACCTGTGTTTCTCTCTTTAGGTTCAAATATTAAATAAAAATAAATATATAATGTATGTAGATGAAGATCTTGCAGTTCCTCTACTAACTGGACTCCTAGTGAAATCAATTGAAGTAGCCCGCAGATTAAGGAAGGTTCCAAAGTTCGGCTTTATTTCTCTGAACTAAACAATTACAGAACATAAGTATACACAAAAATAATACATATAGGGAATACACTCTCACATAAGCACACACAAATATAGACACATGTACACTTCACAAACAAAAATTAATATATGTATAAGTGGCATAATGTTGGTTTCACAAACCTAGGAGTCCAGTTAGTAGAGGAACTGCAAAATCTTCATCTATATCCATTGAATTATCTTACATTTTCATACTTTTATTATATTAATTGTTTAATTCTCATATTAATGTCATTTAAGAGATAGTTTTCAATATTTATTTAGCAGACATGGTGGCATCTGGAAACATCCCTTCAATAATTGTTAAATACCATCATATCTTTTTTTCGTGCTCAAAGCACGAATTCTCTTTTGAATCATTGATTAAATTTGATTTAAATTAAATATATATAAGAAAGGGGATGGTAATTATTATCTACACTCTCATACACATATTTTTGTAATTATGCAACCAAAATTATTATATTCCTGTCTGTTGTCTCTTTTTAAAGTGGTAATAAAGTTAACAGAAGGGAAACAATGATTTAGCTAGGTGTACAAATAGAGAACTGCTTACGAAAATGACAGTAATTTGAAAAAAGGAGACTAAGCTGGATATTCTTTTAACGTTAGGATATATATTGATTATAATGTTGACGGTATTTACTGTTAGGAAATTTGCTAATTACCTTTTGGGGCCAAGGTTGAAATCCAAGAGAGCGATGGTCTTAGTTTCAGAGTTTATTGCTCCTAAGTACTAAGTAAGAGCTCTTCTCATTTATTTAAGAGATCTGGTCCTATTTTTAGGCGCTCGTTATAATTTGGTAGTTTTGTATATTTATTAAATGTATTGCACTGCTTGCTCATCTAATGCTATATTAATTTGTCCAAACCGCACTCTTACTTAATTTATTAATATCTGTAGTGATCGGCGTGTACGACCAAAATCGGACACAGGTGAGAGTCACTACATACATAAAGTACAGAGAGAGAAAAAAGTAAAGTTAGCGCCGTTTAAGAGAATGTCACACAGTAGTAAACGGAGCACAGTTATCTCTGTTAGAGTTGGTCGAGGCAATCTTGGGCAAACATTATAATCAAGGCAGAATCCAGAATAACTATCACTATTGAACAAATAAAAATCATATTAGGAAGCTGTCTCCATGGCAACATGCTACCGCCCACAGATAATTTTACCCAATAGTCGGAGTGCCTCCCCTATCAATATGTTCGGCAGTAGCCAATCAAACGTCGAGTTATGTTAATACCCCAAAATCAACAGGCCGGTACATAAGAGGGAGGTGTGGCTTAGTTGGACGAGGAACTTGTAGGGCGTGGCTTAAATTAAATATATATATATATATATATATATATATATATATATATATATATATATATATATATATATATATATATATATATATAACTGTGTGAAGCCAGAACAAAGAGATAATTAGAATTACTGCTTGATATAGCAATATATCGCGTTATATATCGTTCAATCCGATCTCTCGGATTCGCGGAATTTATCTTTGTATATAGTCGTGTACATAACGCAGACATTAAGGGGGAACTCATAAAGGCTTTATTCGTCCGGCCTCTTTAGACTTTGCTCGCACTTGACCTCGAACTTAATTTACGTCATAACTTAGAACTTAAAACTTAATTAAAGAACTTTTATAAAGTGCAATAAGATCTAGCTCAATAATAATTCTATTTTTGCTTTGGTGACTTCAATATCCTGACGTTCCTCAATCTTCCTGCTTCAAAGCCGTATTAATCGGGAAAACAGCCATTGCGCAAATTCCTTCTTAATCGCAATTCCTCGCGATTACATACCTCCCGAAATACCGGTGTTCTACCCTGGTGTGGTCTAGGAGGGGCGGTCAATAAGCTTTGCGAATCGGTAGGGCAAAACAGAGGAAGGGGGATGGCTGTTTGTGGGGGTGTTAGGACAAGTTATGACAAGTCAGGACCTGCAGCCGCACGCTCTTGCCTCGTATATTTATGAAGCAGTAGCTGATCACAGATCGTCAGTCACAAATCTTTCAACAATGGAGAAGGTTGAGCACCGCGCAGTGATCAAATTTTTGACCAAGGAAGGCAAGAATGCAAAAGAGATCCATGAACGCATGGTTACAGGGTACACCGACACCGCCCCTTCCGATGCAGCCATTGTTCGCTGGAATAGGGCGTTCCGCCATGGTCATGAGTCCCTTGAAGATGACCCCCGTCCAGGACGCCGGTCAGACGTGACCAACGAGGACAATGTGGCCCGTGTGGAGAGGATGATCCTCGAAAATCGACGGGTGAAGGTCGAAGAAATCGAGCGACAACTTGGAATATCATATGAAAGTGTTATCAACATCATCCACGACAATTTGGCCATGACCAAGGTCTCTGTCCGTTGGGTCCCTAGAAACCTCACGCCCCATGATCGACTTCAACGTCGTCAAAGTAAGGAGGAGCTGCTGCTCCTGTAAAACCAAGATCCGGCAGGATTCGAGTCACGCATAGTGACAGGTGATGAAACGTGGGTCCATCACTGGGATCCCAAGACCAAGCTCGAAAGCATGGCCTGGAAGCATAGAGCCTCTCCGACCCCCATCAAGTTCCGGACCCAACCCTCAGCCGGGAAGATCATGGCCAGCATCTTCTACCCCTCGTGGAAGGACCATCACAGGCCAATATTACGCCGAGGAACTGGCTGGGTTGAAAAAGTGCATCCGTCAGAAGCAGCGCGGCAAGTTGACACGCGGTGTCCTGCTCCTCCACGACAATGCCCCTGTCCACAAGGCCAGAGTTGCACAAGCTGCTCTGCGCCGAGTGCGGATTCGAGGAGCTCAACCATCCGCCCTACAGTCCAGATCTGGCCCCTAGCGACTACTTTTTATTCTGCCAGCTCAAGGCTGCACTGCGTGGACAGCGGTTTGGGGACGATGCAGATGTCCAGCTCACCGTTCAGAAGTGGATTGAACAGCATTCGGGAATTCGAAGCCTCAGGGACAAGTGGCGCAAGTGCATTAAAGTCGAGGGTAGTTATATTGAAAAATAATAAAACACTTTTCCTCATATCGTTTCCTTATATCCGAATTGCAAAACTTATTGACCGCCCCTCGTATCTCCATTCTCCGGGCTATTTGACTCCGTCGCTAGAATAAGACCGCCCTTCGGTTTAGGGCACCCCATAGCAATCAACAAAATAACTCTCGTGGGAAATAAGGAAGGGCAACGCAAACCAACCAGGGCATCTGTATCAACCAGAGTCCTTGCCAAAAGATTACGCGTTAACTCGGTAATCTATCAGCATTACTGGCAACCAACGTCCCCCTTCCAAGGCTATTGGGTTGTCCTCACGATTACCTGCAAGGTTTCCCCATAATTAGGAACAACCTTCAAGAGCCCCCCCCCCCATATATCCACGCATTCCGGAGTTTTCTATTCCTCCCAAAATTTATCGTGCTCCCTCTTCTTTGACCAAGGCGAGCGAAGGTCAAGGACCTGACCTTGACTTACGACATTTATCGTGCTCACTCTGCCTCGACCAACGACATAGAACTAGAACACACACACACAGAGACATATATATATATATATATATATATATATATATATATATATATATATATATATATATATATATATATTATTACTATTAAACTGGTGTTAGGTTCTTAAGGGTAAGGTTTAGGATTAGAAAACTGTGGAGAACAATTTTCTTCACCTCATATATTATACTGGTAACTTTCCCACTTGGACTGCTTGCAAACCAATTTTCTGTTTTATCCATTTCTCTTTGTTTTGTGAATTTATTTTTGGTGATATTTTGTGACTGTGAATCACATGTATTCCTCAGCGGAATATTTGTCCTTTCAGGCCCCATATTCGTCTGCCATAATTGAAAGGTACAATAGGAATTGTATTGTTGTTGTATTTTCTTTGTGTTATTTGGCTTACTTAAGGGGTAGACGCCAGGCTCTCGCTTTAATCTCAGGGATGGGATTTATTCCTGATGAGCGTACGAAATAAATTTCTCTTCGTGCGAAACAATTACGTTTGTTTTTACGTGTTTTGGTTTTTGTGTGTTGAGATTTTATCTTTGGTGAATCAAAACCCATTGGCACTCCCACTGTGCATTTAAGTGATTCATGTGAATTACAGTTAAATCGGGCTCGACAACCTCGTTACGTTTTTCTTTTTTGTCGTGCTTTGTTTTCTCGCGTAAAAGTTGGTAAAACTCGACAGCATATCTTCCATTGAAATCTTTAAGTCACAAGCTGAGTCTCTTGGACTCAGTGGAAAAGAGTTATTAGCGTACATCCAAGAGAAGGAGAGAACAGAAAGAGAAGAAAGGAGAGAAAGCGAAAATGAAGAAAAAAAGAGATAGAAAGAGAAAGAGAAGAAAGAAGAGAAAGAAAAGAAAGGGAAAGAATTAGTCTTCACGAACTAGAAATGAGCAGGACCCGGAATAAGACGCTTTTCATCAATTTAAGGACCGACATTCAGCAAACAGCGCCTATAAAATTACGCGTATTTAAAGAAGGTGAGGATTTTGAGTTTTATTTGACTCACCTTGAATAGATTTTCGAGGTCAACCATTGAGATATTGAGGCCGACAATGTAGCCAAATTGTTTCCAATACTAAGCACTCAGCTCAGAGATATATTCATATCACTCCCATCAGAGGCAACTATTGACTAAACTACGTTAAAATCCGAATTACTGGCAGCCTACAATATGACCCCGGATTTCTCCCGCGCAAAATTCAGGCACTTTCGTATACAGCCAAACCAAACCTTCCGTCACTTTGGTTATACTTTACAACGCCACTTTAATTTTTGGCTGAATGCATCCAAAATTCCCCATGACTATGATGTCTTAGTCGACTTAGTCCTGAAGGATCAACTTTTGGCTTCACTTCCTTCAGAAATAAGATCCTTCGTGAAAGACCGGAAGTGTTTTACATTCAAGGAATGTATCAAGGAAGCCGATGTATATGCGGCTAGCCATAACAGCTACCCTAAAAATAGAAAGAAGACAGAACCTTCATCTCCTAAATCCAAGGCTAGCAAGAGGCAATTTCCTCCCCACAACGGAAACAAGTTCTTCAAGGCGACTGGCCCTTCAAAACTCAAACATTTCTCCTCGTCCGACCGACGTGACGTAAAACCGTTCTCGTCTACTTTCCCTGCTTCATCATTTCCCAGGAGCCCAATCGTCTGCTAATCATGTGGTGTTGAGGGCGACGTGAAGACCAATTGTCCTCAGAACTGGCAACTTCGAAACAACCCTCTTCATTAGGTACACCAAATCAGTGCCACGTCCGCGCCGCCATCGTCACAACCAGAATCTTCTATCCCTTCGAGCATATCGAGTCACGCTGGCCACCAGGTGAACTTTTTGTTCGATAAAAGCACCCCTGGGGGCTTTAGGTTCGAAATTGGAGCAGTAAACGGCTGCCGTAGCTCCACCCTCTTACGTGAAACAGGGTGCATCTGCATCTTGATTTCAGATAAGCTACTCCCACCTATAGCCCCGAAGCACGACAAATTTTCAGTAGTGCACGACTACTTGGGCCGCGCAAATTAAGTTTCCATTGTCAAGTGCTTTATTGAATGCACTTATTTTTATTTTACAGGCTGGGCAGAAGTGTTAGCGGTCCCCATCAAATTCTGCCCTGTCCTAATTGTCCAGTATCCGCAGGTATCGTCCACCCCCGTGGCTCAACCCATGATCACCCGTTCCCAAACGGAAAAAGGAAATAGAGACGCCCGCACCGCTAGAAACCCCCTGCGTTTCAGAATTCAAGAATGGAATGAACGAGGAATTCGCGAAAAATCAGAAGGGATGCGATTCTCTTCGTCCCCTTTGGACAAAGGCCCAAATAGGGTGCAAGAAGCCGTTAGAAATGATAATATAATCTCTTACCTCGTTAAGGATGGCCTATTTTATCGCGCTTGCTCTGAAAGTAATAACCTCGAGTGCCGAACGTCATGTGTCCCCCACTCCCACTTTCATCTCATTCTTCAATCCACCTACGATAGTCTTTTTTTCGGGCTATTTTAGCCATACGAAAACGGCACAAAGAATATTCAAGTATTTTTATCGGCCAGGTGCAACGGACGAAATTTTACGCTACTGACGTTCGTGCGGCATCTGTCAAAAAACGGCCATAAAGGGGTGAGTTAAGCCCGCACCTTTACATAAGGGACCCCGTATATCCGAATTCTTCTCCCGAGTGGCAATCGATTTAATCGGTCCGATTCACCCCCATCAAGTGAAGACCATAGCTACGTGCGAACCCGGATCGACTTTGCCACCAGGTTCTCCGAGGCCGTTCCCCTTAAGAAAATCGACAGTATCTCTTTCGCTGAAGCACGCATTACGATCTTCTCCCGTGTTGATTTTCCCAAGGATGTACTATGAAATCGTGGCCGACAATTTACTTCGCAGCTAATGGAGTATGTAGGCAAGTTGCTTATGGTAAAGCCCTTTTGTCGAGGAATTGTCTCCTCACTTTTGTCGGAGAATTATTCTTCAACTGTTGGCCGTTTAACATTTACTGCGATACTATACCTCTTTGTCAAAGTATTTATTTACTTATTGACTTTTAGCGAGCCAGTCTGACACCACTTAGGAAGGGAAATAATTCCTCTATTGGCTGAGTGGACTCCGGATTCGTCTAAAGGAGTCTAATTACTGAATTCGGAGAGTACCACAGCGTTCGGTGATTAACTGGGTATTTTGCCTATTTTTTTATTTTTTTATTTATTTATTCCATACTAATCCAATGTACAGTAAAAACATATTACATTTTAAATCTTAATGCCAAGTTACTATAAGTACTTATACATACAGGATTATTTATGGGCCCAAAATAAGTCAGTGACTTTTAGGGCAGAAACTTAAGACTAAGCATAAAATTATCAAGACTAAAAATCCCTTCATGTTTATACAAATAAAAACAACTTAATATTCATTTGAGAACCTAACCATTGTAATGATTGCAAATAACGAATAATTATATAATTTAAATTTAGAGATAAATTAAAAAACTATTTTATTTCCAGCGATTCTTTCAAGAGGTATGTAGTTAACATAGTCAACAGTCTTATATAAATAATAACATATTTATAATGTATAAATCAAAGTAGTAGTACACAGTATAATAGTGTGCGGTAACAAATAAATACACAAAAAAAAAGCTGAATAGAAATTTAGTAAGCCGAAATTATATTGTTTTTAAGAGCTTTTTTGAATTGAGCTAAATTGGTTTGGGATTTGATGTTGTCGTCCATGCCATTCCATATTTTGATAGATTTGTACAGAAAGCTACATTGTGATTTTGATTTTGAATACAAGGGTGAAATAAATTTTTTTCTATTGCGGGTTTGGTGATTATGGGTATTATCAGCTGTTTGTAACATATTAAATATATAGCTATTATAGGAACACTTTATTGTTTTGTAAAGGAATAAGGATGTTTGAAAAACAAAGAGATCATTTAATTTTAGAATTCTGGATTCCTTAAAATAACGATTAGTGTGCTCATTGTAGTCAAGTTGATGGATGGCTCGAATTGCTTTTTTCTGTAATATGACTAATTTATTGAGATAATTTTGATATTTTCAATACCAACTCTCCATGCCATATGTCAAGTAAGGTTGCACCATTGTCATATATAAAGAGTGGAGAATAGATTTAGGAAGAAACTTATTTAATTTATATAATATTCCAATCGATTTTGATAGTTTTGTTGAGATATGCGTAATATGTTGTTTAAAACTCAGATTTTTGTCAATAAAGATGCCTAGGAATTTGATGAGTAGTTTCATAGATTATTCCGTCGCCCATTTTAATATGGGGCAATTCAATAGATTTTTTGTAAGAGAAAAGAATATATTTGGTTTTATCTACATTTATTGATAGTTTATTAACATTAAGCCACCTGAAGACATTTTCGAGTTCTTTATTTATTGTAGATGCAATGTTGCTCGGTTTGTCATATGGCAAGGGAGTTGATAAGGCACTATCATCCGCGAATAATATAAATTTAAACAGAGAAGATGATTTAACAATATCATTAATATAGATTAAAAATAACAGTGGCCCTAGCACGGAGCCTTGTGGGACCCCAGTTGTAATATTAAGTTGGGATGAGTCATGACCATTGACGGAGACAAATTGCTTTCTTTCAGTTACATATGATTTGAAGCAATTTTGACAGTTGCCTTTAATTCCGTACATAGCTAATTTTGACAGTAGAATATTATGGTTGACACAATCGAAAGCTTTTTTAAAATCGAGAAAAATTGAGAATACAATGTGGCCCTTTTCAATGTTATCATATAAATATTGAAGGTGGTTAATTATCGCGTGAATCGTTGATTTCTGACGTCTAAAACCATATTGGTGTTTATACAACAGTGAATTAGATTCCAGAAATTTATAAAGTTTATTGAATGCTATTTTTTCAAATATTTTACTGAGTTGTTCAAATCTTCAGTTAGATGGATTTCTTCCTCAATTTCGCTGGGGCCAGTTTCTTATTAGAGCTGCTTAATGGCCTTTCGCGGCTTTCTTGAGGCGGGCAGATCGAGTCGACTACGCACCGGGCGGGGAGATCAGAGCCATTCTGCAGTTTGACTGTTAGTAAAACGCCTACCCTTCTCATGCACCTCAATTTCTTGCTCTTTTCTCTCGCTCTCTCCGAAGAGGGATCTTAATATATACGAGTATGTCCGTTTGGCCCGCTGGGTGCCGTTACGTTTTAATTCCTCTACATTTACCTCCCTCGTAAAGAAATTAACGGGGAAGGGAGGTATTCAAGTCCGATACTTACAATACTTCAAAAGAGGATATTACTGAACAATATTTCATACAATAAACTTCGAGTTCACCAGAGAATGTCTCGATAACGTCCTCGCCTGTCCATACATTAATACATACATGACTCTCCCAAATTATGCGATTCTTATTTACAATTAAGGGGTCACTCGCCCCTTCTTAATTGCAACTCTACCAATTAACAATTTACATTACACTTATATACCTAAGCTTACCTATCTTAGATCCATCACAATTACTATAATACCTTAGTCGGAATACACCTTAGTCTTCGACAAGATTCCGACTTAACAAGTCGGCCATACAATTGTCAGACCCTTTTATGTAGTGAATGAAGTACTGATACTCCATCAAGATTAAACTCCATCTTAGGAGCCTTCCATTCTTACTCTTATTTTTACTTAAATATGACAAAGGTTTACGATCACATTCCATCTTAAACTCGCGCCCTATTAGATAATATTTGAATTTACCTATTGACCATATTATGGCCAAAGCTTCGATTTAGATGGTGGCGTAGGCTCTTTCTCTACTCGAAAGCTTTCTACTGACATACACTATGGGATAAGCAGTTTGATTATCTTCGTATTGAAGCAATACTCCACCGTTCCCTTTTTTGCTTGCGTCGGTGTGAATTCCGAAGGGCTTGTTGGGATTCGGTAAACAGAGAATAGGCGCAGCTATGAGTTTTTCTTTAAGAACATCCAACTGAGTTATTGCATGGGGGTTCCACGTGATAGGGTCTGACGCTGCCCTTTTTAATAAATCATTCAGTGGGGCCGCGATGGAAGCGAAGTGCGGGACGCAACGCCGATAAAAAGAAGCGGCTCCCATGAACGACCGGAGTTATTTCTTTGTTTTCGGCCGGGGCATTTGGACTAGGGCTTCCACTTTTTCTTGATGGGTAGTCAAGTGTCTTTGCCCTATTTTGAATCCAAGGTAGTCAATAGATTCGTAGGCGAAATAACATTTGGTAGGTCTGGTGGTTAGTCTTTGCTCCTTCAATTTCTCCGACAACGCGCGTAAGGCGTGTAAGTGGGACTCCCATGTACGGGTAGCTACGTACACGTCGTCGAAGTTAAACGACACGTCCCTTGGGCCAGAGATAATTTTCCTCATCATTCTATTATAATTGCTACCGGCGGTGAGTAGTCCGAATGGTAGCCTGGTAAACTACATAAGGCCTATCTCGGTTGCAAAAGCCGTCAGCTTTTTAGACTCGTTAGCGAGCTGTATTTTATAGTACGCCTTACATAAATCCAATTCAGTGATGCATTTAGCGTCTGCAAATAGATGGAGATTTTGGTCTATTAGAGGGCTGGGCTCGGCGTCGAAAACCGTCAATGAATTCAATTTGCGGAAATCCACACACATCCGAAATGATTGGTCAGGTTTCTTAACCATTACGATAGGGGAACAATAATCGGACTCCGACGGCTCTAAAATGCCCAATTTTAATAAATTCAGGACTTCATTATCGAAGGCTTCCCGTAGGTGTATCGGAAACGGATACGGTTCGCTTCGTACCACTGAATTAGTTTTTAATTTGATTTTATGGATAAAATCCTTGGTACATCCGGGGGTTTGTGAAATGACATCCGGTAATTCCTTGAGCAAGTTAAAAATTTCAGATTTCCGTTGACGCTCTAATTGGGGATTTATCTTTAAATCCACTCTAGTGTCTTCCGTGGTGAGTGAGAGCGAGGGCAGTTCATATTCCTTGTCTTGTTCAACACATACTGTGTTTATGACCTGTAGGGGTGTACCCTGGTAAGCAGCATCCATCGGTTCTTCTTCGTCTAGCAGGGTAATATTATTTATGCACGTGCGGCGGTGATATTTTTTTAACATGTTTATATGATAGATTCTTCGCCCTGTTGGGGTATCTATCAAGTAATCGACTGGTCCTCACGCCTCGATTACTTCAAACGGTCCCTTCCATTGGGACCATAACTTATTATTTTCGGTCAGGAGTAATAATAAGACTTCATCACCTGCCTTTAATTTTCGCGCCTTCGCTTTCATATCGAAGTAATCCCGGTATTTGGCTAAATTTTTCTCGGCGTTGTCTCGAGCTAATCCCGCGCAGTATTCTAGGCGCTCGCGCACTTCCATTACGTATTCGAAAGACGATTTAATCTCTTGGTCGAGATGCGCATTGGTAAATAATTGTTTAAGAATGCTCAGGGGACCTCGCACATTTCTTCCCTATAATAGCTCAAAGGGCGAACAGGACTACCGGCAGGTATCTGTGCCAATGTGTCGGGTTGTTTTGACACAACTTCTTCAATATATTTTTGAGAGCCCCATTTAATTTCTCACAGATTCTGTTTGTGGATAGATGAAATGGACTCGTATAAATGAGCCTGAATAGCAGTAGCTTATTAAAGTACTCCATCAATTCTGATGTGAACTGGCGCCCTCTATCAGATAGAATATATTTAGGCAGGTCTACTCGGGCAAATATTGAAATTAGTGCTTCCGAGCAGGAAATAGTGTCAATTTTCCGTAGTGCCACGGCATCTGGAAAACATGTGGCACAATCTACTAGAGTGAGGATGTAGGAGTGTCCTCCGCTTGGAGGGGGGTAAATTGGTCCTACCAAATCGATAGCCACTCGAAAGAATGGTTCGGTTATAACTGGCACTTTTTGTGATGGCGCGGGAGGTACCTTTCCTCTGGAGGGATCTTTCTGACACACGTCGCATGACCGGCAATAGGCTACAATTTCCTTGGCAGCCTGGGACCAATAAAAGTGTCTGAATATCAGCTGAGCCGTTTTATTGTGCCCAAAGTGTCCTGCTAATATTCCATCATGAGCGGTATTCAAGATTCTTTACGTGTATTCTTGAAGTACACACAAAGCTTTGTTGCCATCCTTATTCTCCTCGCTGATAGTACGGTATAGAAGCAAGTCTTCTACAATATACTTGATGGGCTTCTTTCCTTTCACTTGGAGAGTTTCACCTTTAATCGCTTTTTCTCATAGGGGTTTAAGAGTGGGGCATTCCTTCTGGGCAATAGCGAAGGAAGTCAGTTTTACCCCATTGTCTTTGAGGGTAATCCTAAGGGTTAACTCAGCAGGTTGCTCCTTTCTCTGAGCTTCTTGTGCTCGGGTGACTACTTGTTTGGCCACCTCTTGCTGGGGGATTTGAGAATTTTAGCCGATTAGCACAGCGCAGAACTTAATCGGGGCTACTGCAACGTCCGTTCAACCTGTAAAATATCTACACTGTATATGAAATCTCATGACGGGGAACCGGTTGGCGCGTCCTAAAAAGTCGTGGACGATAGCGAATATTTTTTATGGTTTGAGTTTATTGGGGGCAAAAACTTGTCGGACACCATTATGCAAGTACATCCGGTGTCTCTGACTAACGTAGACACTCGGCACCCATTAACTGTGCCATCTTCGAATTGTAGGCCGCCTGGCGAACTTTTGTTGAATAGAAAGTTTACCTGTTGTTCGGGGCCTTCGGATGTTGGCGCTGGGATGGAGGGAGCATCAAGATTGTCCGGCCGGGAGCGCAGCAGTCAGGTTTTGTACCTGTTGGCTTGAGGTCTCCCTCAGTCGGGAGTTCTGTGGACACTGGAAACTAAGGTGACCTAATATCCCGCAGGTATAACACGTAATGGGTTCCCTGGGATAAGTGCCTGTATTAGGGTATGACCCTTGGGGAACCCTAACCTCTTTTTGAATCTTTGTTCCTCCAAAACTTGGCTTATAAGTTCCTTTTGAGGCTGCCAACTTGAAGGGCTTCTTCTGCAATTGCCTTGGGGGCTGCCCATTTTTCTTTGGGGAGGGAGTTTTCTCTTTCTTGTACTCGCTCGGATATACCCGATGATTTACCACGTGGAGGTCAACCTCGTCCAGGCACTCGTTGAAAGTAGAAGCTTTTCTGTCCTTAACAAACGCACGGATCTCTGGGGGTAGTGTGCTTAGAAATTGATCTTTTAGAATGAAGTTGACGACCCCGGCAACCTCGTTATCTACCCCTGCGGACTCCATCAAAAACTCTAGGCTTCGACGAAGCTCAAAGCCAAAGTGTTTGTAAGTTTGTCCATGTCTTATATGAGCCGGCCTGAACTTCATCCTATTTTCTTCGAGGTTGAGGTTTGTTTCTGAGAAAAGTTCGGCCTTGAGAGTGGAATAGTCCACAGTCGCTTCTGAGGGTAGATATATAAATATCTCTCTCATCCGGCGATTGTCTAGAGGTAACAGGGTAGTGACCCTATTTTCTTCTTGGTCCCAATTAATGACTTCGAATATTTTCTCAAAATGGGACAGATATGAGCATAATTCTTCTTCGTCCCTGTACTCCTGGAGTTTCATGCTGGCCGCTGGTGACGCTCCTGTTTTGGATGTCACTGACTGCACCTCTAACTGGTCTTTGTTAAGAGCTCTTTCGTGGGCTCTTATCTTCTCTCTTTCCTCAGCTTCCAGTTTCATTTTACGTTCTTCAGCTTCCAATTTCATCTTAAGTTCTTCGGCTTCCAATTTCATCTTAAGTTCTTCGGTTTCCAGTTTCATCTTTTCCCTTGTTTCTTTTCTTTCGTTTCTCCCTTTCTCCTGAATATACGAGCTTAACTCGGCTCCTTCCAGTCCTAGGCTTTGACCTTGCTTCCGATAAAGGGTCAAACGAGGCCATAGCGCTTATGTCAGTCATCTACTTTGTTGTAAATCGAGCTTGACCTACTCTACCACCGAAACTTACCACTTGGCCTAACAATTACATTCAGATTGATTCCACCCCTAACTTTACCAATTTTCATCTCGTCAATTATTCCTGCCATTCCTTTTACATATTGGCTCTCCCTTAATTTGACGCTGTTGGGTTGTTTCTAACAAAACCTACAGACCTGACACCACTTTTGTCGAGGAATTGTCTCCCCACTTTTGTCGGAGAATTATTCTTCAACTGTTGGCCGTTTAACAGGATTCGAATATTAGCCTACTCCTGACGAGAGCTCTGATCAAAACATAGTAGGCTTCACGTAAACAAACCAATTGCCAGATAGCTAATTTCTGGAGGCCTCTAAGTTACAGAGTTAAACCATCATTTACTCTCCCTAATCTAACTAAAATATTATAGAAGTCATGAAATACTATTTCTCCCTTAGTTAGCTTGGGACAGTTTTAAAAATCCTAATTAACCAAAACAAATATATATAGTCATACGGACTTACATGACCTTGATCGGAACAGGGATTTACGGATGTCGCTATACTGGATTTTTCAGCGAGTATTTGGGAAACTCAAGAATTCACGATGACGGGGAAATTCAGGTTTCCCGTTATAAAGATAAAGGGGGAGGGGGGTGAGGGAGTTGTCACAGAGACAGTAGAAACCGATGTTGATCTCTTCTTATGATTTTATCGATCTGGTTATAAGTCTAAAAGATGGAGAGAGGGGTTGTGCTCTCTGGCTCAAGGAGTACTCTTCTTTGTAGCTCTCGAGTTCTTCTTGTACCCTCATGTACTTCGCAGAGTTACCAAACTGGGTTTTGGTATATGGGGTGATCCCGAAAGTAATTAAAGGGAACTTACTTGGGAATCAATTCTTCTTCTTTCAAAATTTATGAGATTTCGACTTGAGAGACCCTCGAGGGTGAGCTGATAACTTCTTTTATCTTGTTCCCGAAATTCCTGTTTGGCAGTTAGGAATTTTGATCCAGCCAGACCTCTTGCTAAGTCTGCGAGAAATGAATCGGTAAGGTACCGAAAAGAAAACGAGACGGACTTCTAAATCTTAAAAGTCGAGTCCGGAACGGGCGAGGGACTGATCACAAAAATCTAGTCGTCTATCGTCTCTAACAGATTCATTTCTTTCCTTCCTTACGGTGCTTATTTATAGCCCGGGGACCGCCCCAACTAAGGGGGACGGGGTAATGCCACTGAGGGGTGCGCGAAGGGGGAGGGGGAGGGTGACACCGCGGAGCCCAGGTTTGCTTTTCAAGGAGAGGCACCGACAACCGTCCCACTATTTCTCCTCATGGTCTTTTGTTCTTACCCCGCTATTTGGCGCTCTAACCATGGGCCTCCTGACCTCGTAGGTAATCGGATCTTTTGAGTTCGGTGATTAACTTGGTGTTTTGCCTAGCGAGTTGTTCAAACTGTCAGTTAGATGAATTTCTTCCTCAATTTCGCTGGGGCCAGTTTCTTATTAGAGCTGGTTAATGCCCTTTTACGGCTTCCTTGAGACGGGCAGATCGAGTCGACTACCCACCGGGCGGGAAGATCAGTCATTCGGCAGTTTGACTGTTAGTAAAACGCCTACCGTTCTCATGCACCTCAATTTCTTGCTCTTTTCTCTCGCCCTCTCCGAAGAGGGATTTTAATATATACGAGTATGTCCGCTTGGTCCTCTGGGTGGCCATGCTTTTTAATTCCTCTACATTTACTACAACCCGGTTCCACCCCGCAGGAAACGAAATGTGAGAAAAGTTGAACGGTACTCTCAAGGCAATTTTAGAGAAATTGTGTGTCGAACAGCCCAGAGAATGGCACCGATATCTGCCAGTAGCTCTCTTCGCATACCGAGAGACCCCACACCGCACCGCACTAATCAAAAATTGGATCAAGAAATCCATTCCTCCTACGCCTATCTACTGGAATTAAGACAGACTAGATAAATGTGCTGAGATCGCTTACTAAAACGCCAATACTAACTTGGACAAATACAAGACCTACTTTGATTGTAAGTCCAAGGAGAGAAAATTCAAGCACGGTGAAGAGGTATTATTGTTACTCCCGACTGACCATAATAAACTACTAAGTTAATTGAAGGGCCCCTATCAAGTGGTCGAAAAACGTGACCCTGTCGACTATCTAATTCAAACCCTCTCAGGAAGAAAGCTATTCCACGCGAATATGTTAAAAAGATACCACCGTCGCGCATGTGCTAATCATATCGTGGCAATAGAGGAATAATCGGCCATGGAGTCTAGCTATCCCTTAGATCCCTTAATCGTGGTACAGGTTGCCTTCTGGAGCAAGATAATGAATATCCATTGCACGTCTTGCCAGACGCCACTCATTCTCCTTCGGCAGAATTGAGGGTAAACGACCAGCTTTCGTCCACCCAGAACAACCAGCTGTAGGCGCTTTGGGGACAATTTAGTGACGTCATTTTCGAAACTCCTGGTTGTGCATTTCGAGCACAACATTCAACTAACAACACAGGGACCCATCCGATCCATGTCGTATTCTCTGCCCATCCACCTAAGAAGAGCCTTCAATAATGAGTTCGACAAATTATTAAAGTTAAAACTCATAGAAGCTCCAGAGTCGAATTATTGTTCTCCCGTTGTCAAGGTCAAGAAGTAAGACGGATCCTACCGTATGTGCATCGACTGCAAAAAAGTAATCTCAGTCACTGTGTTCGATGCTGATCCCAAAGTCTGTATTTGTTCGAAAAGGCCAAATACATCACGGAACTGGATTTGTGCAAGGCCTACTACCAAATCCCATTAAGAGAAGAGGTAAAAAATTACACGGCTTTTCCAACAGACTAAGGGTTGATGCAACTCCTGGTTGTGCTGCTCATTTCGAGCACAAAATTCAACTAACAACACAGGGACCCATCCGATCCAAGTCGTATTCTCTGCCCATCCACCTAAGAAGAGCCTTCAATAATGAGTTCAACAAATTATTAAAGTTAAAACTCATAGAAGCTTCAGAGTCGAATTATTGTTCTCCCGTTGTCAAGGTCAAGAAGCAAGACGGATCCTACCGTATGTGCATCGACTACAAAAAAGTAATCTCAGTCACTGTGTTCGATGCTGATCCCAAAGTCTGTATTTGTTCGAAAAGGCCAAATACATGACAGAACTGGATTTGTGCAAGGCCTACTACCAAATCCCATTAAGAGAAGAGGTAAAAATTACACGGCTTTTCCAACAGACTAAGGGTTGATGCAACTTCGTCGGTTCCCTTTGGTCTTGATACGGCATGTAGCAACTACAATCGGATGATGAGACGAATATTAGACTGGTATCCTAATTTTACATTCTATTTAGATAACATCTATGTGGCTACCCAAGAATGGGATCAACATCTGATTGCCTTCCAAGCCCTATTGCGTAGACTCCGGGAGCACAATAATCAAAATCAGCCTCAGAAAGTCCCACTTCGCCTTTGGCACTATAGATTATTTAGGCTTACATATCGAGAATGATCAATTAGCCTCCCAGGAGAACAAAATTCGAGCAATTGTGGAAATGTCATTACCAGTGACGAAGAAACAACTGAGATCTTTCACGGGCTCGGCGTCTGTTTATCAACGGTTCATCCGAAATTTCGCCTCCCTTTCTGTGCCCTTCTGCAAATTATTGAAGAAGGCCTCGTTTGGACTCCGCTGGCAATCGCCACTTTTAACTAACTAAAGGGAAAATTAGCATCTGCACCTATTCTTCATTTGCCCAATCCCAATAAACCGTTTGGTATTCGGACATACGCTAGCAATGATGGAATAGGCTGCGTCCTAATTCAGTACGGGGACGGTGACGAGAGTTTCCTCATCGCGTATGCTAGTCGAAAATTTCACCCCCGTGAAAAGAATTATGCGGTGATGAGCAAGAGGCCCTTGCGATAATTTGGGGTATCCACAAATTCAAAAGTTCTTGGTAGGTAATGAATTTATTATAGAGACAGATCATAAACCCTCTATTTTACCTACGTAATGTAAAGAATAATAATGAACGTCTTATGCGTTGGAGTCTGTTTCTCTAAGAATTTCAATTTATAATTTTGTATATAAAATGCTTTGGCAATTGTATAGCAGACAGTTTGAGCAGGAATCCTCTTGATTCTCTTCCAAATTAACCTTGAGTCAATTGCATTAATTTTAGGATTTTTTGTGTGTGTTGCTTGCTGTATATATACTCTGATAATTTTTTATAAGTTATAATAACATGTTTTGGTGGAGCGAATGTGAGTGTGTATGAAGGGACATTCTCCCACCCCTTCTCCCAATACCCTCTCCCTCCCTCTGTAAAAATGTGTAGGTGAGTGGCAATGGGTTTTTTTTTATTATATTTTCTTTTTGTACATAAGTATTTGATTTCATGTTGTATTAAAATGTTTTTTTTCTTTCTCAGCTACTAAGTGTTAAATATTTTTCTGAAACAGCACTCAAGTAAAGAAATAAATAAACATTGCCTGCATTTTGTAAGAGTGACTGGAATAGAAATATTTTGAAGAAATTTAAATCAAATTTGATAAATCTTCTAATAGTAGTTCATTGCGGAGGGCTTTAATAGCCTAATGACGTGACTGGACCGTGAAGAAAATTGAGCTAGGAGGCGCCAGACCCCATAAGACGCACGCACCCAATTTTTGTCACAAGAGTGACTGCCGGCAAGATTTTTCCCCGGGGGCCGGCAAATCGTAAACCGTGGTACCACGTAAGATAATTCCTCCTTTTGTTGTCTCTTCTTTTGTATTTTAGACTGGTAGGATTCTAAGATAGGATTGTTCTTTAGTATTTGTATATATATTTTCGATTGGTAGGATTCTAAGATAGGATCGTTTTATTTATATATAATTAGGCTCGTTGTGTGCATATTTACCCCATATTTTGTAATTATTTTTGTATTTTTTTTGTAAGTAAAAGGACTGTATATACAATCCGTTTCATTCTCCTTCGATTTCTCACTTCTGAATTAGTGTAGGAAGTGGGTTGGATCGATTGGGGTTAGTCTAGATTTTCGGCCCGCTACAATGTACCTCCCCTTTTTTTCAGCATTTATTTTTTTGCATTGTATCCCTTTTTGTATGTGTATAATTCTAGGTCGCTATCGACCTGAGGCAAACGAGCCTCCATTCAAAAGTCACGGTAATAACTGTGGTTATCGTCAATTAATGTTGTTTTTTTTTATTACTTTTGTATGATAATCGGTATACAATTGTAGCCCCCCCCCCTCCCCAAGTCCATCTAGTTAAATTTACTTTTGTATTTGTTTTAAGTATTTGCGGTTTCTTAGAATTTAGTACCATGTATTCTTTATTGTTATATCCGCGTTGATATTGCAAAAATTGAGACGTGTAATCCCCTTTTGTTATTAGTCAGATGTCCCTTCTCCCGGAAGCTCCATCTTGGGAAGGAAGGAGATGTCACAGATAGAGAGAAAAGCGCAACGCGAACGGAAATAGTCGAGCAGCGCCCTGAGAAAGCCAACCTACTTCCGGCGATAACAAGAAAGATGGACGGACTGAGCGAACCGAGGGTAGTGGCGGAAGCTCCACGAGATTGTGTGAACCAAGCTAAGGTTTACTTCTTTCGGCGCCGCGTCTGATAAAGTGGACCCTTCTTCCGGGGCATCGTGTAAGTCTCTTCCGGCGAGCCCGTATAAAATATCAGATGCAGGTCTCAAGAATGTAGTATCAGCCAGCCCCTTGAACGCGACGCGTAAACTCTCGATTTGGTTCCCGCACCCCTCGAGTCCAAAGGCAAGAATTCTTTCCAGATTAATGATAGTTTAGCTGCAACTGATTATAATTCTGGTATCGGCTCAGTTCCGTCCAGCGTAATACTCCCTCGATCCATACCCTCGAAGTTAAATGTGGCGATTGCGATTTCAATTTTGCAATCTCTCTCCCCGACAATTTCCCAAAGCATACCGCTAAAAGTAGGCTCCTCGAGTGACTCAATCGTGAATCCAGTTTCCCGTGTTCTTCGAATTATATCTTAGTTTGTTGGCGCGCCCAGCAGCCTCACAAATGTCCCTTTAACATCCCCGAGTTCATTTGACCTTGAAATTGTAACTTTGCGTATCCATTCTGTTATTTGTAATTTGTCTGTATAATAGTAAAGCGTATTTTTGTTTCACTAGTTTCTATTCCCAGAACCCCTAAGAAGTTATATTAATTTGGCCAACCGCACTCTTACTTAGTTTATTAATATTCACGCACTCCGGGGTTTTAAATTTCCCTCCCCCCCAAAAAATTATCACGCTGCGTCTGTGTAGGCGAGCGAAGGTCAAGGATCTGACCTTGACCTACAATATATATATATATATATATATATATATATATATATATATATATATATATATATATATATATAAATGCAATGTCCCGCAGGAAAAATGAAAAGCTGCTTCCAAGTACTTTTGAAGTTTATTCAGTTCATTCTCAAGGATAACTACAAGAGAAAATAATATAATAAGGGTATATCACCAATGAGGATGTACGAGAGGGATGGGTAAATCCACATTAAGATTTAGCTATGACAGGTAGCAAGGTCAAACCGAGGGGCAAGAACAGAGCCAAAAGGGTTAAAACGATAAACGGATAAAGCGATAGTCTAAAGATGGAGATTAGGAGAGACACAAGAAGTAAAATGAAAGGAAGGGAAGAAGGACAAGGAGAGAGGAAGAGAAATATGATAATGTTAATACAAAATCAATGCAATAATTAAATTGACACATCGAGTTCCCATAAAAATAAAAATGGGAAAAAAATAAATTAGGAACATAACTGAAAGTTAATTTCTTTAAGAATGAATTTTTCATAACAACATCAATTTTAGAAAGGTCAGAGGAAAATGTTAAGGTTATTAAATTTGCTTATACGTGAACATTCAACAAAGCTTCTTTAAATTGAATTTGAGTGAAAAATAAATTTTGCTGAATTCCAATTAATTAAGTGGTTATTTCCGCACATATGCTCAAAAAACGCATTATTATTTACAACTCTCCTAACATTAAATTTATGATGATTAATACGGACAGATAATTGCTTTCCTGTTTGTCCAAAATATTTACTTGGACAAACAGAACATTCGACTGAATAGACTCCCCCAATATTGTTATAATTATTGTGAACTAGAATGTTTTTTATAGGTGACTCGTATTTGAAAGTAACTGAAATGTTAAAGTTTTTAAAAGACGGAAAAGGTCAATGAAACAAACAGAGAAGGGTAAAACCAAAATGTTTTTAACATTAAAAGGGATAGCAGGAGCTGTATTATAGAACGTCTTTTAATGTTACGTGGACTTTTGTAACGGCAGAATGAATCTTGCTATGAATGCCGTCCTGTTATAGCCCAAAGGCGGATAAACGCAAATACAACCTTAATACGCACGTGTCCACACTGTCCAAGCACACACCCTTTTACTCTGCTTAGCAGTCGTAAAAAAGAATAAACGAACACACTTTGACCCGATAGGCTCCCCCCTGCATTCAGATTATGAGAAGAGAAGTCACGCCCCATAAAGGACGGTAGTATAAATAGACGGACAAAAAACATTCCTGTCATGATTCATAATTCTTGATTCTCATTTCTGACTTATACATTAGTAGCATTATTATTATTCGCGACACGAGTTTGGTCCTCATCTTTGATCCATCCACCTATAGCCCCGACAATCTGACGCGGAAGGAGACTTACACGATACACCGAAACTTAACACTGATAGCCAAAGACTCGACAATTTCGCTTGACCGAACTGAGGTAGTTCTAAGCTGAGATTAAAGCCTACATAATTTGCCATTTTCTTCCGAATCCATCTTTCTACAAAGCGATAACCAAGTTACCTTTTGAACCCAGCCTACGAGCGGATTATCCGTTTGTCGTAGAATGACTCCCGACGATATACCATATATCGCTATTCGTTGAGGGAACTTCCTTAATTATCTTTAGAGTGCGTTAATGTCTGGCGGCCGATATTATGTATCTTCGATATGCTTAAGAAGTGGAACTGAGCTCAAGGATGATAATGTGGCTATCATTAATAAAATAGAGTTTTATTAATAATAACTATCAACAAACACAAGACGGAAAATATTGACATAAACAGAGAATGCAAAGGGTCGTGGGGGCTCGGCTAATCCGAGGATTTAAAGGATTTAAAAAGGTAAAACAAATATAGAGTTAAAGAGATGGGATGGTTCGATAAACCATTTAAAGCACAGGATAGAATTGACAAAAGGGTTAAGTACTCAAAGGTGACGTTTGGCTTACGTAACTTTTACACTAGTGGTGCAGTGGAAGGTGGCGCGAAGGAATTTTCGGTCCGCTGGCGAGTTCCAGCCAAAAGGGGGGGATAAAAGGATCCTGACGTGGCGTCTTGGGAAGGAGAACCGTTTCTCGACGAACGGCTTGAAGAACAATGGCTGTTCTACGTTGTTCTCTTCTGAACAAAGGGGGGGTGAGAACCGTCTCTTGTCTACGGGCTCAAGAACAATGGCTGTTCTAATGTTGTTCTCCTCTGAACAACAGGGGGGGGGGGGTGAGAAACGTCTCTTGTCTACGGGCTCAAGAACAATAGCTGTTCTAATGCTGTTCTCCTCTGAACAACAAGGGGGAAGGGTGAGAACCGTTTCTTGTCAACGGGGCTCGAACGAACAATGGCTGTTTTAATGCTGTTCTCCTCTGAACAACAAGGGGGAAGCCTTGGGGACTTGGCGTCACGGAAGGCTCGAACCTTTGGCACTCAAGGAATATTGTCCTCCTTCTGGACAAGTGATGGTGAATCTCGAGGTCGAGGTCCCTTGGCGCACAAAGGGAGAGAGGGTCGTGGTGATGTTTCGCGACGAAAATCTGGATCTCTAATCTGATCTTAGTGGTAAAGTTTCCATATAAATAGCCAGGACATCTCCTTGGCGTGGGGGACAATGGAGTGGAAGCTTCGAGGGAACGCACAGCCGGGCCGGAGAACAATGCCTTATCTGCCCATAAGCCTAACTCAATCTGGCGAGGTCAGCGTATGGGGGCGAACGGGGGGACGATAACCCCCTTGTTTAAACATTGACATCCGGTGGCTGTGATAAGACGCCAAGCTTCGAATCGAAGATGCACGTGGGCAACATCGTGGTTTTAATTAATATGTGATAGAAGTTGAAATTAACGCAGCTTCAACTCGTTCTATCACACCGTTTTAAGAACATTTGGAGTCAGACCAAACTCGACGGTAAGACCTCAACCGCCTTCGCCCGACACACACATTCTGGTAACCCATCGTCACCTAAAGGTGGAAACCACCTTCCGTAAACAAGTAACCAATCGGCATACCACCATAAACCGGTAATCTATAACTCACCCCTATTAACAGGATCAAACCACTATATGTATTGTAATAATTCAAAAAATATCAACTAGAGTATGGCTGAGAGCTAACAGTTTACTCAAAGTAGCCGCCCACTGCTTCCATCACGGCGTCAAGACAGCTCCGGAAACTACCGCATACGTTCCTCAATGTGTGCCTGGGAAAATATTTAAACACTTCTTGATCTTGGCCACCAGCTCGGCCATGGGGCTGCAGGCAGAGCGATTGGTGTCTATCTCAATCGCTCCAACACATAGTAACCCATGGGATAGCAATCGGGCAATGGAGAAGCCCATAAAGTGAAACTGGCGAAGTTGTAGAAATGAGAAAATAATTTTTATAATTGAGTTACTAGTATATGCAATGACCTACTACTGGTAGTTAATATTACTTCACTGGTTGGCTTTCAAAATAGTCGAAACAAATATTTGGATAACACGAGGGTTTATAGAAGCCTGTTTGATAATCAAGTTTGTATATCTGATTGAGACGGGGGAATAAGAAGGAAAATGGTAGGGAGGAACTAGCAACATTATTGGGCAAAATAATGAAAGGACCTGCTAATTTCACACATTATTTTTCTTAAGCTTTTTAGAATAAGCTACAAATTATTAACTATTATTTTATGCTATAAGCTTCACGCCGGATTTTTTCCTAATTTATTGATACCTTAAAAAATATGAAATAAAAAGAAAGGGTTGTAATATAAAAGACTTTTCACACTTTTAATGGTGGCAGATTGTATGCGCTCGATTGGGTGGAGCATCACTGACAAAAACGGCTCAAATGTTTAATGTTCCCAGATGAACTGTGTCTAAGATCTAGACTGCTTATGAGAAACAGAGAAAGACAAGCTCCGACAAAAGTAATGAAGTGAAAGAAAAAAGCAGCGAGAGATACTAGAATTCTGAAGTGAATATTGTCGAAGAACCATAGGATCACAGCTTAAAAGGTGACTACAAGGTTAAATCAGCATCTTACAAGTCCTATTTCGATTAAGACTTTGTCAAAAGCTACAGGAACCCGGCTATTACGGAAAGGCTGCAATTACCAAACCTTTGTTTTGACAAATTTACCTGGAGCATTATAAAACCTGGCGTATAAAAGATAAAAAATTGGACAATTAACCAAGGAAATAATGTGATATAATTGGACGAATCTTTCTTTTCATTATTTCCATTTTCTGATTACGTTTACGTTTAGAGGATATCTAAGGAAACTAATTCTCCTGTTTGTCTTATTTTCACAGTTAAGCGTGAGATGGATCACTGAGGATTTGGGTGGCAATATCATAGCTCCACCTTGGTTCAACAGAGTATTTGATGGAAAAATGAACTTCCAATTTTAACTAACTAGGTTCATACGATGGCGCAAACGCCCTTTCTTATTGGTAGACCAATCTTTCAAGGAGATAATACAGACATTCCCTCCACTGAAGTCTTTTAAAATTGGTTTAAAATGGATGAAAATGCCAGTGATTTCAAGCTGAATGTCTTTGTATACGAAGCCTACCCCTAGCAAAGAAAACCAAACAGGTGGATTTCCTAAAACAACATGATAAAACAGTGTGTAAATGGCAGGTCCGCCAAGAGAATAAATAGTACTCGGCAGAAGACAAAATTTGGGCCATCACCCCAGGTTTAAAGCAAATGGCACACATATACATTATTTTACAGGGTAGCTAATATTTATTTCTTTTTGACTGTGTTTATACTGTATATTAGTAACTAATTTTGTTACTTTAAAAAAAATCATATAAAAAGCAGAACGAAAAATATCATTAGTAGCATTTTTTAAAATATTAGCGCAACTTCTGGGCCATTCTGTACAATAAAACATATTTTGGCAGCAAGTTTTTTATGACATCATCAAATTGGATGTTTCGTGCAAGTTTACATTCAATGCTAAAAGTTTTGCTAAATCCAGAAGCCGGTCTTGTGTCATAGTACTACGAAAATAGTTTTTGACAATTTTCAATTTACTGAAAGCTCGCTCAACTGAAGCGACAGTTGCAGGGATGGGCAGAAAAATACGAAGAGCAATGCAAATATTCGCAAATATATTCTGAAGCTGTAATTCCATAATTTTGTTCAGACACTCTAAAGGTTTCAATGCAATGTTTCCAAAGATGCCTCTTTGCACCATTTTGAGGGACAACAGTTCATGAATGAGCTCAGTGTTGAAGTCATCTTTGTATTTCTCGACGAAATCAAAGGCTCTTTATGGCCAGCTTTCTAATTATTCCGGTTTAGAAGGTAGCATGTAGTTCCACGGAGAACAAAAGGTTTCCGACAAGTCAAACCGAAGAGTCAAACGACCAATGACGTTGTCTAGGATTTTGTAAAACACACATTTCTTGAATATTGCCTCTTCTATAGAATCATCATCTTCATTCATTTCTGTGAACTCTGCATCCGGGCTATGTTCTTCATGGAATCGCATTCTCTTTCCCTGTCTCTTCATATTCAGATTCACCTCAATTCCCATGAGTGATGAAGCATGTTTTGCTTCATTCCATATTTTCTTCCAGTTCCCACGAAGATCTTTCAAACTTGCTATCACGTTGGAATTTGTGACTTCAACATCAACTTTAGCATGTCTCTCTTGTAGAATCTTGTTGCAGATGTCAAAATCTTGAACCAAATTGCTGACATAATCACACAAGTAAACGATGAGACTTACTTAATAGTGCCATGTATTTCAATCCTTGTTTTAGGTGTCAGATTCAATGTTAACAGTACTTCAAGTGCAGCCCGAATGCTGGTAAGGTTTGCTGCAAATGGTTTTACACAATCTATTCTCGAAGACCATCTTGCATCGGACTTGTTGTTAAGCGAATGATTTACGGTCTTGTTCAGAAGAATCTCCTAACGTCGTGGACTAGAGCTGAAGAGAGTATATGTTGCATGAATTGTTCCGAAAAAGGGAATGGTTTCAGTGCAACATTCAGCAGAGTCTGTTCCACATACATATTATGTATGACATCCATAGGGTGAAAAGAGTGCCAAATCAATTTCAAACAGAAGACGCGCCTGCATCCCTCTGTATTTTCCCGCCATATTGGATCAAGTGTCGTGGCTTTTCCCTGTACAATCTGAGAAAGGGATGTTGTTCTCTTTCAACGTTTCCAGTAACATTTTCGCAATACCGTTTCTAGTTTTGTTACTGCAATTCAAAAACTTTCCAAAATCGCTCCTTGATAACATATGCAAAATCGTCTTTCACAAGATATCGTAGTATAAGGCGGTTTGAAAAACATGAGAGGAGTCTGGTGTTGCATCCACCATAATTGAAAAGTACTTCGAGTAGCTTCTTTCAAAGAGAATATGTTTTGCAACAAGTTCCGAGCAAAGAGAAACGAAACAAATTCGTTTTGAGTCTTTGCTGAGAGATAGTGTACCTGTAGTCTCCCTGCTTTCTGCTGCAATTCCTTCACCTTTAGCACATGTTCTTTCAGAACTGGATTCCACTGAGACAACAGTTCTACCAAGCCCCAAAAGTTTCCATTTCTTTCATCTCCAATTCTTTGCGAAGATATTTTAAATGTTATGCCTCTTTACACCAGAAAAAGAACAATGTCTATGATCCACCTCAAAAGATTGTGCCACCTTGCCGCTTCACGATTCATTGGAAGGTTCCAGAAGATTTTCAATGTAGTTGTCTGATTTCAATTATCTTTCAAAATTACGCCAGGCCAAATAACACTCCCTATGGACATTGCATCTTTCGTGTTCAGGAATTCTGTTAGCTAGTTTTCTCCATTTTTCGATTGCAGCGTAGCCCTGTGATGTTGATATACGCGAATGCGATTTCAAAATGGAATATACAAGAAAAAATATCTTTAAAATATTACACATTAATACGGGCCCGTAGAATAATCAAAGCAACCCACACAGGAACCTATTCATAGAATTAGACCCAGACAATTTTACTTTTTCGAGCATGGAATGAAGATTAACAAACAACTTAAAATCTTAAAGCAGAATACAATATAAATTCAACAATGGAGCCCGATATGACAGAGTTACAATAGCAATTAGGAAAGGCATAGGTATAAAGAAGGAAGGGAGGTGGATGAAGCATACACAGCTGTGACAGTGGAGATGGAATACACTCCTCTCACAATCTTACAATAACAGTAGACTAGCCCCTTTCCCCCGGAAACTATGTCCCGATCCATTCTATAATAGAAATGTTCAATAGAAGAGACACCGCCATATTGCTGGAAGACTTAAATGCTAAATTCCAGGAATCGAAATAAGCACTTGCGTCTCAATTAATTCTAACAGTGATAAATAAAACAATTGTTCGTAAAACTAATGTTCACTCTAAAAATACACAACAATGATACGGCATACAATACATTTAATAGGAGATATACGAGGGATAGTCAATAAGTTTTGCGAATCGGTAGGGAAAAACAGAAGAAGGTGGATGGCTGTTTGTGGGGGTGTTAGGACAAGTTATGACAAGTCAGGACCTGAAGCCGCACACTCCGGCTTCGTCTATTTAAGAATCAGTAGCTGATTGCAGATCGTCAGTCACAAATCTTTCAACAATGGAGAAGGTTGAGCACCGCCCAGTGATCAAATTTTTGACCAAGGAAGGCAAGAATGCAAAAGAGATCTATGAACGCATGGTTACAGGGTACACCGACACCGCCCCTTCCTATGCAACCATTGATTGCTAGAATAGGGAGTTCCGCCATGGTCGTGAGTCCCTTGAAGATGACCCCCGTCCCGGACGCCCATCAGACGTGACCAACGAGAACAATGTGGCCCGTGTGGAGAGGATGATCCTCGAAAATTTGAAATCCTTATGTTGTTTTACATTCTTTTTCGATTAATATAATTTTCAAGTCCTTCCAAGGTTAGCCTAGGAATTATTTGGTAATAATATCATAACTATTCAGTCGATTCTAACGAAATCTGAAATCCTTATGTTGTTTTACGTTCTCTTTCGAATGATAAAATTGCCAAAGTCCTCCCAAGGTTAGTTCTGGAATTATTGAAAGGTTTGAAGGTCGTAAGGTTATAAATCAGAATAAGTGAGAGCACGCGACTTTGATCAGTAGACCTTGTTTTTTAAATTTGCGGTAGGGAGGATGGGGGGAGGCTCAAACATCTAAAATCAAGTGAAGGGTATAGGGGCGAAGCCCGCATTACAAAATTACCTTAAAAATGAAAAATAATACAATACGATGCAAGGGCAATTTCCTAAGCTTCCCCCCAAACCTAAGCACTTTTTTTTTAATTTGCCCCCCAAAAAACATTGTTTACATTAAAAAATAATTGTTTTTAAGCACACACACACACACACACACACACACATATATATATATATATATATATATATATATATATATATATATATATATATATATATATCCAAAAGTTCGAGGGTGGACATCAACAATAACCGTGAAGTCATTTTTAGAGCGACCGGAATTCGAGAGTGATCTTTTAATCTCCGGCCAGGTAGCTTCTATTGCGTTCGTATGTTGACCGATTGCTGGATAATCCTCCCTCCAATCACTAACAATTGTCGTGCCAGGTCGAATACGCTCTTTGATTATGTTCAATAAAGTCCCTTGATCTCTACTTCCACTGGAACCAAAAATCTTATCCCTGATCCACGTTCCACTCCCCCAAACACCCACTGCCCCTCTACGTGATAGCCACGGTGGTATTTTCCTTCTGCATCTCAACAACGTGATCTGACCCGCCGATTTTAAAAACGCCACAGTCCTGCACTTCAGTCCAAACGCATATATACATACCTCGTGACAAAAACTAAACCAATCCATCAATGCCTGTTTGGGAATTCCGGTTACTTGTATTACTTGCGCGACCGTTTCCATATTGATAAAAGTACAAATTGACGCAAGTACATTAAAGTAAGATAGTTTGGTTTCCGGGAACCACGTCCCTGCATTTACTCTTACGGATAGTATAGTGTTTTCCACCTTTCTGCCGTCTTCAGCGCGCAAACCAAAAATTTTGTTTTTTTGCGAATGAGTTCACATTCTTCACCGGAGAGTTTCTTTTAAATTGTAAAAACTCTAACAATTCACACACTTCTAACTTTAATTAAACACATACCCAATTCTGACCTATTAAGTCTGAACAAACAAACACTGACTGATAGTTTTACTTCTGAAAAAAACTGACAAAAAAAAATTAACAATACATGCGGCAAATTCACCTACATAACTGTGAGGGAGGGTATTATTGACGTAGGCCATGGGAAGTTCCGTGAACGACGTAGGCCATGGGAAGTTCCGTGAACAACGTAGGCCATGGGAAGTTCCGTGAACGAAAGAACATCGTCTTGAAAAAATTCATCTGAACTTTCGGAGTTAGTTTTTTGTTTAAGCTGTTCGAGACTTTTGCCAATCTTAATTTCGGGTGTGAATTTTGGTACATAGCCATTTTTAGTGAAATAGACCGATACAACGTTTGGAAGGTAAGCCCTAATTATACTCTCACCTGGTCAAATACGCAGGATCTTAGCCGAGCGCCGATTCTCCATGAAATGAAATTTAAACAGTTTAAATTTCGCCATATTTCTTCTCTAACAGCGATTTTTTTAATTAATTTTGGCAAATACAGTTTGTCACATCTCAGTTACGTTGCTTTTGGGTAACTTAATGTTACTTTATTTTACACTCTGATTTTCGTGTTATTTCTTTTTACGCTCGTCTGCATTTCACCTTACAGTGACTCGTCCTTTCAGGTCACTTTTGGTTATTCTCACCCCTTTCTGCACTTCGTGGACGTACTTCTTTGACGAGCCGTTAGGCTCCTATCATCAGTTGAAGAGATACTTAACACTTGCTGAAAGACCGACCACTCAAAATCTCTATTAAACAACACGCCCCAAAGATTCGTCCAGCGCCACCTTTGCGCATACTCTCCTTATCATTGCGCTGACTCTCAGTTACTGGCTATATTTCACAGACCCTCTTCCTTGTTGAGAAGTTTTGCACTCTATAATTATATAGTCAGTAGGTTTTTGGCTAACTGCGAAGGAATTAGGTCAAATTAAGTTAGTTTTTCAAAGTTGGCAATTATTAATGATATGTTTATTCTGGGTATATACTTATTAAAATTTGGTGACACACTTTCATTCATCGCCCCGTTTTGACTATTCTCGGGAGCGCAGAATTTCTGAGCAAGAAAAGAAGCTCATCGATCGGATACTTGCATGGAAGAACCACAAAATTCCATAACACTCCTATAAACATACTTGCCAACATTGGGTTGTGAAAAATAGGGAGATTTTTTCCATCGGTGTATCGGTCCAAGGAACAAGGAAGGTTCCTTCGCTAGGTTTGCGTACCAATTATCGTCATTTTTTGCCTTGTATTTTAAAGTTGATGAAGGAACCTTATTCTGAAAATGTCGTTTCTCTGATATTCAACAAATGATTCTGTTTACCATTGAGTACAATGAAAAAATAGCAGTTTAAAATGGTGAAATGAGTACCAGAAGGCTAAATAATAAGGTGGTTGCACTGCACTGCATTTAGTATGCAGTATTTATTGCATATTAAAAGAAGTACACATAAAAAGTGTACATATATACAATATTGTACACAATGTGCAAAAGAGTTGAAAGGAACAAGAAACAACAGTAACTGGACACTGTATTGTATGCATCTGAGTGTGTGAATGTCCAAGCCTTAATCATTGTTCTCTTTTTCACTGAGGGACTTGTTGTACTCGTAGGTGGTATGCTTGGCGGCGGCAAGAACTTCCTTCGAGGGATCATACTTGTAGCCAGGCGTGGTATAGTTGATCTTCCAGCACATGTGGGCACAAGGAGTAGAGCTGGTGATAGCCGAGCGGATACGGCTTTGGTCTGCCAACGTCGCGGTACCGGGTTCGATCCCGGCCTGAGCGGACACAAACGTCAGCGCGCGTAAAGAGATCTGGCTACCAATTGGTGGACGCGCTGTGCTCACCCTGTTTTCGTGTGGGTAGATCTTACACCTCTGACTTCACACATAACCAATCACAACACTGCTTTCTTTCCTCTCCCGCCTTCACAACACACACACACACACACACACACACACACACACACTCTGTTCCAAGGAATCCTGCCGATGGGTATCTATATCCACTTACCTCTAACGCGGAACAGACCCATCCCCCATGGGGAGACAAAGGTTCCAGCTAAACGCTATTTGGTGTCAAAACATAATACTTCCTGGCATCTCTCCCCAAAGAAGACCGCCCCTGGTGCCCTCGGGCTCACCAGTGATTATCATACTGACCTCAATGTCCATTCCATTATCCGATCCAGGATCCTCCTGGATAAAGGAAGGTTGGCGAACCAAAACCCAGGGGAAGGTCTGAGCCCACGCTGTATTGAAGCTTATCTCTTTTTTTTTCTTTTTCAATTTTTCTTCTCTTCGGAGGAGGGTCACCATCAGGTGTCATTTTTTTCTCCATCCATCTCTGTCCGAAAGCTGAACTAAACCGACAACGAGTGACTTCTTCTTCGTCGTCATTTTCGGCAGTCTCAGCGCTGCTTGGCGTATCCACTGCCTCCAGCGAGTGACTGAGTCACTGTAAAATCGGAAGATTAGCGGGAGAAATTACTAAGCGGGGGCATCGCGGGAGAGAGGGTTAAAAATCAACTTGTCATTGATTTCCTATATATATATATATATATATATATATATATATATATATATATATATATATATATATATATATATATATCCAGCAACGGAATTTTTGCGAATTAGGAAATAACTTTTTCCGAAGAAAAATTATCCCGTTTCTTGGGTTTGCTGGATTCATTTCATTATTCTTTCGCGCTCATGAATGATTTATACATTTGTATATTCGCCGCGTGTTTACCTCAATTCTCCTTTGAATTCCCAATTAATTTCTCTTTCTTTCATAGTCCCGATCGACCTTGCGAAGCGTGCCTTAAAAGCTTGTTTATTAGGCAAAGATTTTCTCTTCCGCGTAGCCGAGTGGTCTAAGGGGCGGTTCAATTGAGATCAAAGCGTTTGCTCGCTGCATCAGTGTGCTTGGTTCGAATCCTAATCTTGTACGGAATTTTTGCGAATTAGGAAATAACTTTTTCCGAAGAAAAAATTATCCTGTTTTTCTGTTTCTTGCGGTTTGCTATATATATATATATATATATATATATATATATATATATATATATATATATATATATATATATATATATATATATATATATATATATATATATATATATATATATATATATATATATATGTTATGTGTGTGTGTGTGTGTGTGTGTTATAAACGGATTTTATACTTGAAAACTGATCAACGTAAACATCTGCAATAAAAAGATGAACGAAATTTGTTTCTTTTCCTTATTTGTGGGAAAGATGAGTATAACGAGAATAAATAACATTGAATAATATGAATTTAAACATCCGTTATCACAGCCAAATCAGATTTTATCTGGGCAACGAAGGATGAAGATGGCGCCACAGTTCCGCTTCGCAGCCAATCGCGAAGCCCGTCCGTCACTCGTCCGCGGCTCATTTCTTCGTAAGGCAAGTTGCTCGTGATGCAGAGACTGAGGCGTTTTCCATTTTCACGGATGCTTACCGCCGATTCATCTTCGTATAGGCTTCCTCGAACAGAACGCCTTGTCGCAATTTCGACGGACCGAATTATGTTAAAAATATTAAAGAAAAGGGAAAATTCTTACCCCCCTCCCCCAAATATATATATATGTATATAACTAAATGAGAAAACGAATCACAATTTAAAATTATGTAAAATTTCTTGACATTTGATGAAAAAATTAATACATATGTGTTACAGAAGGGGCGAAATTTGCGTATAGCATTCAATATTTTCTTTTCGTTTTTCATAATGTGATGTTAAAATTGCTTTGAAGTAGCATAAATTCGTGTTGTTGTTACATATCAAAGAATTTTTATCATTTTTTTAAACATGGGTGATAAATGTAGTGATAAAGAATGCAAATACTGAAGTAGAAATGGATGGGATGCTGCCAGAAAAACGAAAGATAAGAAACGAACGAAATCGAAATCTGGAGACACTTTTGTACGGATACCCAGAAGATGACCTCGCAGACGGAGAAAAGATAAAACTTGTTTAATGACTGAAGTAACATGGCAAATTAAAATGTTAAATTGTGTTCAGTAGAATTTTCTTCTAGATATAGCCTTGATTCCCAACTCATTTATGTTCTGTAACGTCGTAAGGACGAGCATTATCGTGAAATAGCATATGCGACTTTGGTCGTCCAACGTTAGTTGTTTCACGCACTGCAGTTAATGAATTTTATCCAAATCTCGGCAATATTTGGGGCTTGTGATTACTTCTGTATGACTCAAAATGTTAAATTGAACAATATGAGCTGTGTTCATTATACAGTTGCTATGAACTTTTGAGGAACTTGGTCTTTGTGAAATGTTTAGATGTTCCATTTGTACCAAACCATTGTTGAATTTAGTTCACTTATCATCACACATTACTACTACTGTTCATACAGTAGTAGGGTAAAAAGGAGTTTTATAGAGCTGCTATTGTTGTTTTTGTCTCAGCTTGCTATTTATTCATTTATTCCAATTGCGACAAAGAGATTTTTCTGAGTGGATGGGAGAAGAGACAATAGCTATAACTCATCAATATTTCTTTCCACATAAATAAAGGCCATATCTCGTTACAAAGAGTGGCATAACAACCGGAACCTGACCATAGCAAGCATATGGGTGTCAACATCTCATTTGCTTACTCTCGTTTTTCGCAGGATCGGTTCTGCTGTGCGATGAACCGACTCAACCATCTTCTTCACTAGGTTGACACGTAAGGATGGTTTCCTTCTAAGATTGCCTCGATTTCCAAAGCTTTCATTACCATGTTGAAACTCTTGAACCTTACCCAGTACTATCCATTTTATTAAGAAACTGATGGCCAAGGGCTTGGTCGATGTATATATCTGTATTTGAGGGAATTCAACCAAGTTTAAACTCATACAAGAAAATCAGGCAAAAGTCTAACCAAGCCTGTCTTGGGGGTGCCAAGTTTATTGTTTTTAGATCCGAGGACCAAATTTTTAAGGTACCCTGTAAGAAACACCTATTAACTACTTTTGACCATAGGCTGGAGTAGTTGTAGATTCGTCTAGTGCTTTTCCTTTCCTTTCTACTGATGTCTATCTTTTCATTGGGCTTGGATCAGGATGATAACTGTCTAAACGAAGTACATAGACGTACATATCATCCCCAATGTACTATGTAAATGTGTACTCGTTCACCTTTTTCCTTTTTTCTATATTATTTTGTTCATTTTCCTTTGTAGGAGAAATTAAAGGTATAGAGTGTACAAATAGATGACTTATGTGGTCAGAGTTGCTAGAATACTCGGGTTTTATGCGATTGATTTTGTTGTTGTACATTTGTATACTGTTGTTTATTTGTGTTGTGTCCATTTTTAATTTCTTAAAATTCCTAAATTATAACATAAGATATTTAAAATGGCTAATAATTTTAAGTGGTGATATTGAACTCTAGCCTGATCTTCCTTGGGCTAGATTACGTACACTAATATTAGAGGTTTATGCGCTAGGCGCGCTGCTGTTAAAGAGTTGTCTGTGGCATCTGAACGTTATCTTTTTTTTGGATAACTTTTGTCATCATTTCGACATCATAATGAACTGCTCATTTCTCCTTATGACAAGCATAATTTATATTGACGAAATCCATAGCTCGGGCTAGAAAACTTGCAGTCTACAATAGGAATGGATTCAGTGCTACCTACATCACTAAATGTTAATGTAGTTGTCGTGAAATGTAGATTGTTAAGCTCTGCAGCCTCATGATCAACTTTTATACTTTCATTATATACCAGAATCTTGATTTGGATGATAATATATCATCAGATTGTCTTCTTGCAGCCATGTCTTCAATTCAAGAAAATGATTTTAAGTCATTTCTCTTTTGTAGGTGACTTCACTACGCACTACATACAAGCAATGGTTGAACTCGATTTCACCAGGTGATTGTCATGGAGTCGCTGCACTTGATTTTAATAATGTGTCTGGCTGCAATCAGATAGTTTCTGGATCAACTCATCATTTTGGTAAGTGTTTGGAACTTATTTTTTTTCTGGTGTTCCTGCAGCTGTTGATTTTTCCATCCTATCTTCTATTGGCTCATTCGCGATTACTGCTTCAATTGATGACAGTTATTCCATTACCATCTGAAACTTACATATAAGAAGGTCTATCATAAATCTATGTTTAAATGGACCCAGGTAACTCAGGATGCCTCGAACTTACAATCGGGAATCATTTTTAAGGGCAACTGACCTTGTGTGTAGCTGTGAATGGAAGCCTTGTCGACATTGTCTCTAGACGAATTCCATCTCAGCTGATGAAACGTCGTTCACGAGATAAACCATGGTTTAATGAGAATTGTCGCACAGCATTTGATCTTATTATGGTCTCGCAATCGACGTGATATGTTCTGACAGAATTACACCAATTACAGCAGTTTTCTTCGAGCTTATATAGAGACTGAAAATTAATTCAATGGTCACATGAGATATGACCTCACTATTTCAACCGAGTCGATAAATGGTGTAATTCCCTAAAATAGCATTATTTGCCAGTAGTTACTGCCTTCCAACTCTTGGAAAGGACGACGGGTCGGCTGCATTCTGTATACCCATCCTCTAAAGAGTGGCTGTTTTTAGACAACGCACTAAAGGAGCACCTACAAATTTATTGGGAGCAGAGACAGAAGCTGGATGCCTAAGGTCATAAGGATGCCATTCGTTAATATCATCATCAATTACATGCAACGGTAATTGATGAGTTCGGGTAAGGAAAATTAGTACTAAACTTTCACGATGGATGATTTTTAAACTGAAGCAAACAGTTCCTAGATTATATCCTGAAAGAGGGTAGAAGTAGGCGAGAAATACGATCGTATATCAGATCTAATTATGGGTCAATGAACCATCCTCTGGTCAAAGCCCTTCTCCGTATGCTGATATCCCTTTTAAATTAGCGAAATGACAATGCCGTTGAGGGAATCTCAGATCACTCGCGTCCATTAAAAACGATTACCCAGCTACCACCCACTTTAATTATTTAATATCTCGAGGGCAAATCCGTAATACTTAGTTAAACTTAACTTGTCTAGGATCATTATATAGAGGAAATGAAACGAGAATTTAGGAAATATTTCGCAACTTTATACATTATATTTAGGCTAAAAGTTTCTAAACATGCAAGCTACGCGTAATCTCAATTTTCATGTAATTTCTCTCATAAACCGCTCAGAAGGCATAGCACATCAAAGAGAAGAAAATTTGTCTACTGCAATGTACCATAGTCGACTTTGATGTATGAAATTGAAGGCTGTAGTATTACAATCAATTCATCTCATTAAATAACATTTTCATTTCTGTGACGCCACAAGTTACTGCATCGCTACATATTGTCGCAGCTCAACGACTTCGAAATTTGGCGAGATTTTTCTGAAAGGATGAATGAACGTGGACACGGTTTGGGAAATAAATTAGTTTTTGCCTCCCTTTAAAACTTGAATTTTTGCTGTAGTCTTAGCATTAAATTAATTTGGTAATGTTCCTTGAAATGAATTGTTATGGGTATACTGTGTAGTTTAAGAATAATTTCCCTAGAAAAAAAAATGAGGTATGTACATGGGGACATGAGCAATGTTTTCTTTGAACATTGATCACATAAACTGCTTGGCTACTCCAGAAAGGAATATATTTTAATATCAAAGGATTCGACGACGTAAAATATTGTAAAATTTTTCTTTGGCCGAATGATTTAAGGCAAGAGACGATGGGTATGACTCGTATCATATAATTTCCAAGGAAGAAATCTTGCATATTTAGTCTTCGGTTTAGCAAATAGCGCTGATCTCAGGCAATTGACTTGTATATTCATTCTTTTAAATGATTTCTAAACGTCCTAACTGCCCCGATTGGGGGTAATTGACGTAATTTCATTAAACACTAAAAGATAAAAGGAAACATGAACAGCATTTAGATAATTAGATAGATTTCTTTCTCAATTAACTTACGAGGATAGAAAAAGACATTCATATAATTTTATGCTAAAATATATGCACATAATTATTTTACCATTACTATAATAAATATTTCAATTCTTTTATCTTTTAGGGCTATTACTTTGCCATTACTATAATAAATATTTGATTCCTTTGTTTAGATTGTATCATCCTAACTTATTTCTAGAGCGAAAAGTAACCGAAGAAATGATCAATTTCAAAAGTGGACGATAATAATTATACTCACGAGAAAGAGACGACGGCCTAGTCAGAAGGAAAGAGTGAAAAATTGTAAGGCTGAAAAAGACCGGATATAACATCTGCTGAATCCAAGATGGGGCAAGAAAACGTATTTAAGGGCTCCATAATCACTTTCGAACAAAAACGTACGAGTGTTTGGTATATGTGAGAGTGAATTGTTCCTGCAATTCCAGAGATCCTATGATAATTGAATTCCAACCTGATAAAGCTGGGCGAGTTGGAAATGGCCCTGCGCTCTTTGAATATCTGACGAGAACCGTCAATGTTGGGAGCTGGAGGAAGCATTTCAAACTTTCATAACGGGGTTCGTACAAGAGGTTTTAGCACATTAAAGTACGAACTTTCACTTAAGGTTTACATTACGCCTTTCCTTTCACAATAGAGCTATTGTCAACAAGGTTTTGTTACCAAACCTTTGTCGCCATCTTATTCCCGACTTTTTATCTCTCATGTTTATGCCGGTATGTCTTTTTCTGTCCCTCCCCGCACTTTCTCTTCTTTCATTTAAAATATATTCGGCTCTTACCACCAACTACTACATCGTGATGGATGGTAATTTATAATTATTAACCGCATTGTATGTAAAAGGGAATGAATTACGATCGTAGATAATTTGAATGTCCCCTCCCAGCAAGAATCTTGGAGGTTTAAAAGAAAAAAACTTAGAAATGAACAAACCTCAATAGCCTCAAGCTTTGCGGGAAAGGTGTTAAAGTGGCCCCTCTGGGAGGCAAATGTTAGATTAAATCACTTAACCTAACTTAACCTTACCTAACCTAAACACAAAGAAACAAGAAGATATCCGGCAGTAAATAAGACTTTTTTTAAGAGAGTGCATGAATTCATGTGTCGGGAAAAAATTTGTTAAAATGCATTTAAAACTGCATTCATATAAATGAAAATTATAATTAATTTAAATTATATTCATTTTTGTTATTATGATAACAATGAACTGCTTAAAACGGTGGTTAGCTCCCATCATTACGTATTGCATTCAACTCTATTTCTCGTTTGTCCTTTGAATTCATAGTTCTTCTGATCGACCTAGCGAAGGAGGTGTCAAAATCCTGTTTATTCGTCAAAATCTTTGTTCCCACGCGTAGCTGAGTGGTATAAGGCGTTGGTTTAACTGACATCAAAGCAGTGCTCGCTGCTTTAGTGTGTTTGGTTCGATCCCACCCTTAGCACGCATGTTTTCGCAATTAGGAATTTTTTTTCCGAATAATGTCTCATTCACTTTCATCATTCTCTTGTCTTCCCTATATATAATCGAGATCAAAGCGGTTGCTCGCTGCCTCAGTGTGTTTGTTCGAATCCCATCCCTGTACTGAATTTTTCGAATTAGGAAATAACTTTTTCCGAAGAAAAATTATCCTGTTTTTTGCTTCTTGCAGTATACTGGATTCATTTAATCATTCTTTTGCGCTCATAAAAGATATATATATATATATATATATATATATATATATATATATATATATATATATATATATATATATATATATATATATATATATTTATATATATATAAAGGGTCTTTCAATAAGGTCGCTCGATTTTTAATGTAAATAAAACAAGTTGTGTGTGATATATGCACTTAATTTATTTTAAATTTGAAAGTACATTTTATGGCATTAAGTGTGGAATATGACGTCGTTCAAATGTCCGTCGAGGCTTTGCTTGGTGGAACGTATTCGGGAGGCACAATTTTCGATGACTTTGTCGCATAAATCTGGCTGAATTTGCTGGATGGTGTTCGTTATGTTGACTTTGAGGACATCAACTGTTTGCGGATTATTCGCATATACTTGCGATTTAAGGTAACCCAAAAGAAGGTAGTATAATGGCGTTAAATTGCATGATCTCGGTGGCCAGTTGACGTCGCCGCCGCGCGAGATGACCCTGCCCTGAAATCGCTGGTGCAAAATGTCTATCATGGCGTGCGCAGTGTGGCACTTAGCGCCGTCCTGTTGGAACCACATATCGTCAGTATCCATATCAGGCATATAATCCAGTTGAGGCCGCAAGAAGTTGCTTATAATTGAGCTGTAGGTCTCGCCGTTGACAGTTATGGCAATCCCATCTCCGTTCTCAAAATAATACGGACCGATGATTCCGTTAGACGAAAATTCGCACCAAACAGTGTCTTTTGGGGGATGCAATTGGTGCTTGTGTATCTCATGTGGATTGTTTTCGTACCAAATCCGACAATTTTGCTTGTTCACAAATCCATTCATCTACAATGGGCCTCGTCGCTGAAGATGATTTTAGGGGGAAATTTGGAGCAACTTCGAACTGCTCTAGAGCTCAATCAGCGAACACACGGCGTTGTCTATGGTCGTTTACCTTAAGTTCCTGGGTAAGTTGAATTTTGTACGGGTGCAGACCCAAGTTCCTACGCATAATTCGTCAAACTGAAGTCGCAGAAAGGCCAAGTTCTTGTGAACGACGAGAAATTGACTGCCTCGGATTTTCCCGTACACTCTCATTTACGGCAGCGATGTTTTCAGCAGACCTTGCGTTTCGGCGACGTACGGGTGTTGGCTGATTGTTGATCGACCCTTTTGCCTCAAATTTGGCCACCAAGCGTCGAACAGTGGACTCGGCAGGACGATTGTGGCGAGGATATAAATCACGTAATGCGCGGAACGTTTGTCGAACGGAGCACTGATTTTTATAATAACATTTGATGATTTGCACAGCTGTTCAACGCTATAACCTTCCATCGTGACTTGCCAAGTACTACTGACCAGTTCACAGTGAGGTTGCCAGATATCGCTTTAACAACAACGCGACTATCGCCTGACAAAGCTCGAGCGTCCTTGTTGAAAGACCATATATATATATATATATATATATATATATATATATATATATATATATATATATATATATATATATATATATATATATATATATATATAAGCACTGTTTTACTCAATAACGAGTAAATTTAATGTACAAAGAAACCAGTCTTTGGGAGCATAAAGTTTATTAGAACGGGACGAGTTTCGATATGTAGTTTCAAACTACATATCGAAACTAGTCCCGTTCTAATAAACTTCGTGTGGCACTCGAGTTGTTGGTCTCTAGTTCCACCGCGCCCAATACAACAAATCGAAGGGATTCTAGTCAGGTGATTTGGGAGGCCAAATCTCAGGTGCTGGTTTTCGAAGAAATTCTCCGACACCAGGCCTGCCTCTTCCGGCTGGTGTGGCACGGCGCAGAGTTTTGCTGCCACAAGTAGGACCTCCCTACAGCTATTCGGTCTATCCAGGGGTTCACCACCTTGCTCAGAACACGGAAGTAGCCGTAAGTGTTCAGCGTGAAGCCCCCAGGGAAGAAGTTGGGTGGCATGACATTACTTTCACTGATGACGTAACCAAAGTCCATGATGGTAGCTGGAAATGTTCTTTGCGTGACTCTGGGTAAGTCCTTGGGTGTGACAGCAAGCCACCTTTTGTCCTGGAAGTTAATCTTCTTGTCTTGGAAGAAATTCTTCTCGTCAGAAAAGAACCACAGCATATCCGTCTCCGAGTGATTCAATTTGTTGATTAGTTTCTTGGTGTGTTTGAGTCGCTATTCCTGTATCCCCTTGTATGGAAATTGCCCCTTCTTCATCTTGTATGAGAAAGAGCGAATGTCATTATGCACCACCAGCATAGTGATTTTTTCATTCACAACTTTCTCCCTGTCAATGGCATGCAGCGACTTTCTGGGATTATTGTTGTTGATCTCCCTGATTTCAGCGAAGAATTCTTGCCTTCTGATGGCGTCAGATCGTTGACCACGGGTTTTCGTCTCTGCTGTCGCCTATTATGTATGTTTCCAATTCTGTATTTTCCACCCATTTCAATTATCATGTTTCGTACTGTTACGTTTATTTTGTTTGCGTTCGATTAATATAATTTCTTTACAAATATTTGTTTTTGTTTGTTTTTTCATTAACATAACGTTAATTTTAGAATTTTACCGCCGTTTATGTGTCATTTTCTCAGATTTATAGCATTAAACTATAGAACATGTGCCGTAATATAGATTTTAGTTTTAAATTACTGATTTCGAATTTGTTTATAGCTTCTAAGGATGGGTTTTGTAATAACCCGAAACATTGAAATTAAAAATGAATAGGAATCAAACAACTTTCCGAAGGTATTTATATTTAAATAACCAGGCAATGGCTTCGCCACTTTCCCTTACGGAGGAAGCTTGTGCTTCACTAGTAAGATTTAAATTTAAAATCTAAAAAAAAGTAGCCATGGTTAATTTTTTATAAATTTTCTGAACTTTACTATTTGTAATTCTTTGGGTGTTAAAAATTCACAAAATTTTGATACTTATATTTATTTCTGAACTTTGATAAAAAAAACATAAGTCATAACCAAACTAAGAAGAAAATATTATTCAAATACTCAAAAAAATCCCCTTCTTAAATTATAGAGTTAGTGATAATTTATTTATTAGATTAATAAGTCATACAATTTCCTTCAGTCTATATCGAGACTAGTCTTCATCTTTCTACTAACTTTTCGATACCATGTTTGTAAAAATCTTCTCACATTGATGTATAAAATTTTTTTACTGTTGTTTCGTTTCGACCTCTTCTGTTGCTAACATCTTCATTCTCTTCAAGTGATTCGTTAGACCTTAAAACGATAGTAATCTGATGGGGTCAAATCCGGTGAGACTGGAGGATGACTCATTAGTTCCAATCGAAATTGGTAGGCTTTTGTATGGTATCTCTTTGGTATCTCTTGCGATACTAGGTGGCATGTTGTCTTGGTGATAAGAGTACTCTTCTTCTATTGATAAATGCTGGCCTTGTTCTTTAAGTGTTGCATATAAATGGCCCAACTGAGCAGAGTAAACCACTTTATTAATATTGTGATTTAGGTTAAGAAGTTTAAAATGGCTTATGCCCTTCATATCACACTAAACGCACAAGAGAATCATCTGTTTTGGCTAGGGTATTGTTTTTTTTCCCCCAGGACTAATCCATTGTTCTAGAACATTTAATATTATTGCCATAACCCACTTTTCGCCTCATGCTACAATCCTGTTCAAAACTGGTTCACTTTTTAGTCCAGAAAGGAGAGATGAACAAATGTTGATTCTTTATTGCAAGTGTACCTATTACATGTGTTGAGGAATCCATCCCCCATCGTGGAACCATGCGTATCTCCTTTAAGAAACGATACACTGTAGGATGAGTTGAATGTAATGTTTTCACTCCATTTTTCAACACTTACATCGGATTTCCTTCCACTGTTATTTTTAAATGATCTTGATAAGATTCCTTTAGTCGTCCTTAGCGGGGTTCCTTTTTGAGACTAACGTCTCCCGAGCGAAAAACTTTTGCACTGATTCGCACTAATTGTTCCTTCACTGTATACTTGACACAAACTTTCTGCTATTAACGTTGCGATTGTCTTTTTGTGACACTACCAGAATACTCATCATTTAATAATAAGGCACATTAAATTAACAATAATATATACAAAAATTAATTGCCTCAAAATGTCGACCAAGGTATGTCGAAATGTAAGCCTTGGGTTAGACTATGGCATAGAGGTAACTAGGCTTCGCGTTTAGTAGACTAGGCTCGCCTAAAAACAAACCTGCTTTTGATTATTTCTATCCATAAAATAATGATAAACATGAAAATAAATGTCGCTTTACTTATCGGATGGCCTTATAGTTTTTGCTCCCTGCGCAACCAGACGGGTTAGTGTGAAGGGGAGAGGGGGGCGGAATTGAGGGCAGGAGACTGAGGGGAAAGGTCTAAGGAGATTTCAAGTAGGGTCTGGAGAGAGTCCTAGGTGAGCTTACGGGAAGTTCAGGAAGTGTTCATGGAGGAAGCAATGTGTGATTTGGAAGTGATCAAAGGGTGTTTGGGGGTATGAATGGGTGCGGAGAAAAGGCCCAACAGACGTTCACGGAGGGCATCTTCGCCAGTACTTTGTTGGATAAAAGTGGTCAAGTCAAAATAAAGCAAGAGAAAAAAAATGTGGAAGTTATATAACCGCAGACCAATGACTTTCATTATGTTGACATATCGCTTTTACTGCACGATTGGCTTCAATACTCTTTTGCGAACAATTGCAGTCAAAGTCTTAAATCATATTCAAATTTGGTAATTTAGGGAACACTGGATCACAGCCCTCAAATGAGGATTCCGTCCCGGGTTTCCACGCCCTTGCAAGCGAGTGTCATTCTAATCTTTATGTGAATTTCACTATCCGGTCGGAAAACTTCGCCTAGATTAAAACGGAACTGGTGGTGTAATGAAATAATTAATCGTTTAGGTTCTGTCTAGCAATGGTGTCAGTTTTCACAACTTTTTTTCATAGTTTTAACGGGGGACAAATAGTTAATCAATATGGGGCCGAAAACAACAGGCTTACTTTTAAGATTCTTTCACTTAACCACTTTTAGCTAAATTGCACGTGGGGCGGGGGAAGGGGGGGCACAAATGTACGGGATGGTCTCTATTCGGTGTTTTCTTCCATTTTTTATGCGAGCGGAGGGGAGTAATGTGAAACTTCATCTCTTTCAGTTACCATTTCCTCTATTCTAATTTTTAATTCCTCCTACGAACAAATATTAACATTTTTAACATGAAATGACTTTATACGGCAATTAACACAACACAAATAATTCATCAGTCGAGCACCATTAAGAGAAGAGCTTAATCCATGTAACCTTTTTTTAAGGTAAACTGTTTTCTTTTTAGGACTTTTCACTTTAACACTGTCAGACTGGGAACGAGGTGCAGGAGATATGTATATGGACTGTCAAGGCCTATAGTTTTAACAAAGAAATTTCGAGACGGCACAATTATATATCTTAAATATCGTGTTTAGCGATTCCCATACGGTCTGAATTATACCAAGGACAGGTGCAGCCACTATGGCATAATTGGTCCACAAAACGCTTTAGGGTTTGTTTTTTTTTCAACTGGGATCAGTTGACTTTTGGGGGTCTTTTGGCCTATTGTGATTTTAAGATGTCTGGATTTTCCATGTTAAATTAGTTTAGCCCCTAAGATGTGCTTATTTAGGTAATGAACCACAGTGAACTAACCAACCCTGGCCTAAACTAATTAGCATGTCAAATACCTACACCTAAAAATTAAAATAGGCCAAGAGACCCATAACAGCAAACTGATCCAAATCCGGTTCATCCCTGAGGCTATGAGTTTAAGAAACTTTTCAAGTCTATTCCGCAGCAGTGGTAATGCTCTATATTAAATGTCATTAAGGTTATTTCTCAAATTCGAACAATTTCTTGGAAAATTTCTTTTAATCAAGGATCGTGCAAATAGAAGGCTTCAATTTATACTTTGTAGCCTTCTGCTCGAGAAGATGCATCTAAATTTAAAGACAGCCGCACCAATTTTTTTGTAATACATCTAAACTTTATGAGAATAACCTCATTTTCCTCAAATGCTAATTCAAAGTGAATGGATCAAAGTTCGCACACGAGATAAGTGTTTAAGTGACCTGGAAACGTCTGTCTTTTTTTCACGAAATCTTGTCTCTTCTCTTAAATGCCAGGAAATCAAATATGCAATGCAACAAAAGAAACATTATCTCAACTCGAACAATTTTTACATATCAGATCTGAATTTACAGAAAGAGGCAATTTTCCATTAATACCTGACAAAGCCAACGCTGAGTTGTTACTTAATACTCGGAACTTATTTATTTTTAATTCCTTCCTTTGTCTTCATTAAAAAAAAAATATGAGACAAATGAAATGAGGTCAAACTCTGAAATGAGTGTTCTCTACATCTTGTCCGAAAAGTGAAAGAGTAAACAAAGAAACTGATTAAAGAACAACAATGTTGTGTATCAGAGCATACAATTACTAATTTGAGGACAAAAGTTTAAAGGCCGAATTACACTCCAAGCTATATACACTTTTATCACTTTAGGCCTAATGGAGCAGGCCTTAAGATTCCCCTGTCTCTACCCTTTTCCGGTACAAAGCCCCGTGGTGAGATCTATTAAGGAAAATTAAAAAGTGGCAATAAAGTTATTGCATCCGTGAATTGCTTTGTTCACTATCTAAATGGATTGTAAGAAGCAAGGGCTGTTAGGGGAAGTACGAGACACCGGTGCTTTAATTGAACAAAATATAGCTCTCAGAAACTACAGTTCAAGACAACGAAACGAGAGGAGCGGAATGTGACTGGCATGGTGCTGTACATTGCCCTGGTGTACGTTCGCTTTTGGCACGAAGCTCTTCTGTCATCCTACGCCACATACAACGACATCATGATGCTGACTGAACTCCAGAAGTACACGAACCAGATGAACGTCGCTGCAACCGCAAGCAATGCCCTTCAACGGCATCTCTGGTATTTGGTGGAAGACTCGGTCGGCCTTTCCCTGTTGGACGACCGGGTTCGAGACAAGATGAAGGTTAACTGCGTGACTCGGATGAAGACGGAAAATCCGACCGAAGATCACCCACGCCGGCAAAAAAAATCGAAGACAACGGGACATCCGCCTCGATGGCTTCTTCACCGAAAGGTCGCATCTTGTATTCGACGTCCTGAAGAAATGCAGAGACGAGAAAGGGAAGCAGGGCTTCCAGCAGATGGATCCTTTGGCTTGGAAGGGCGACAAACTGTACAAGGACTTTCAGGCCAGAGCCAAAAGCTTGAGAGTGGTGAACGACGCAGCTGAATAAGGAGTGGCCCTGGCAGAGGCGTACAATGCAACGCTGACGAAGGATCAGAAGCAATTCATCTTCCGTCTCATTCACGAACACCGAATGTCCATCCAGACACCCTCAAAGACCAACCTGACGAAGAAAAAGGAAAAAGTGGGGAGACCCTTAAATTATGAGATAGAGAGACGAAATTTTACGTGTAATTCCTTTTAGTGAAGTGTAATAAAATGAGCCCTGTGGAGAGATAGAAATATCATTTTCAGCTTTTAGGACCACCATAATATATATATATATATATATATATATATATATATATATATATATATATATATATATATATATATATATATATATATATATAACGTCCAATTCATCAGTGCCCAAAAGGACTGCCTTTCCCTCCAACCCTTATGGGAAAAAGCTAAACGAGGAGAGACAGAATCGGTTCGTGGAGACCGAAAAGTGAGGTATGTGATAGAAGACGCTTTGCTATTTCGTACTTCCTCGGATCCAGTAGGCTCCCCGTGCAAGGCCTTTTCCGTGCCTAGGGCCTACGTTGCGAAGATTTTACAAATAGCACACGAAAGTGTGTTTGCAGGACACTTCAGCCATAATAAGACCTCGCAACGCGTATTTAAGTATTTTTTTGGGCCTGGTGCAGCCAAGGAAATCGCAGAGTTTTGCAGGACCTGTGATATACGAGTATGTCAAAAGGTCACTGCCAAAGGACGAGTACAACCCGGTTCCCCGAAGCAGTTGCTCTAAAAAAAAAATTGATAGCATCTCGTGTGCTGAGGCATGGCATTAGTCTCTATTTTTTCACGGGTAGGGATCCCTAAAGAGGTCCTCTCTGACAGGGGCCGTCAATTTACGTCCGAATTGATGCAGTATGTGAGTAAGTTGCTCCAAATTAGGCGCATTTTCACCACGCCCTTTCACCCCTCTGCAAATGGTATATGCGAAAGTTAAACGCTACCTTGAAAAGCGTGCTTAAAAAGTTGTGCCACGACCAGCCCCAGGAATGGCACCGGTACCTGCCAGTAGCTTCTCTATGGTCGCAATGTCCCAGGCCCACTAAGCATTCTCAGGGAGCTCCTCACGAACTCTCGATTGGATGAGAAACTAAATACCTCCTACTCGTATGTTCTGGACTTGCGTGACAGGCTAGAAAAATGCTCGGAGGTTGCCGTGCAAAATTCCAAGATCAATCTAGAGAAGTATCTAGCATATTTTGATATTAAATCTAATGCACGAAAATTGAAACCAGGAGATGAAGTTCTGCTTTTACTCCCCACGGACAACAGCAGACTCCTATCCCAATGGAAAGGACCGTTCCCGGTTATTGAAGCTAGAGGGCCCGTGGATTATGTCATTCAGTCGTCATCTGGCAATAAGTTGTTCCACATCAACATGTTAAAAAGATATCACCCGCGAGCTTGTGTTAACAATATTGTTGTCTTCGACGAAGAAGGGACACTGGAAGCATTCTTTCCTTGGGACCCATTGAATATTGTTCAGACAATATGCGTCGAGGCGGATAAAGATTATCCTTTGCCTGATCTGCCTTCCTCCCCTTTTTCCTATGAAGACCTGGCCACCACAGTAGACGTGAATCCTCACCTCGGTTCAATGGAGACATCTCAGATTGTCTCGCTGCTGAAGGAATACCCACATGTAATCTCTGAGTCTCCAGGATGCTCTACACAATTTGAGTATGACATCTAAACACAACGACGGAGCCAATTAGAAGTAAACCCTAACCTCTTCCAATCCACCTTCGCAAGGCCTTCAGCGAAGAAGTTGAGAACCTCCTTAAATTAGGAATAATTGAACCCTTCTCGTCGATTATTGTTCCCCGATAGTGATGGTACGTAAGCCGGATCAATCTTTTCATATGTGCGTAGATTTTAGAAAGTTCAATGCTGTCACGGTATTCGATGCCGAACCCATCCCTTTTATCGACCAGAACCTGCACTTATTTGAGAAGGCCAAGTACATTTCTGAAATAGACTTGTGCAAAGCCTACTATCAAATCCCGCTTCGAAAATCCGTGAGGAAGTTTACCGCATTTCCCACCGAAAAAGGGTTAATGGAATTCACGCGTCTTCCTTTTGGTTTAGTCACTGCCTGCAGTAACTATAACCGGATGATGCGAAAAATTGTAGATGGGTTGAGCTATGTCTCTTTCTACTTTGACAACGTATACGTTGCCACACGCACCTGGGAGGAGCACCTTCAATCCCTCCGCCCACTCTTAAACCGGCTTATGATCCATGGATTGACAATCAAGCCGTCCAAGTGCCACTTTGCTCATAGCACTATCTCTTATTTAGAGTTCAAAGTAGGAGAGGGGCAATTAGCCGCCCAAGGGGACAAAGTTAAGGCAATAGAAGGCATGCCACTCTCTAAAACCAAGAAACAGCTTCGTTCTTTTCTGGGCTCCATCTTCTTCTATCGGTGGTTCATCCCTCAATTCGCTTCCATAGCGTCACCCGTTAATGACCTTCTTAAAAATGCCGCACCAGACCCCATCCTATGGAACCCCGCCGCGAATGCGAGTTTCAGCGAGCTAAAGAAAAAAAATGGTCTCCGCTCCTCTCCTCCGTTTGCCCAATCCCCAGAATAATTTGCCGTTCGAACTGATGCCTACAATATGAGGAAGAAGAAACCCCATTTCGAGTAGCATACGCGAGCCGAAAACTGTTGGTTCGCGAAAGAGCATACGCTACTATACATAGAACTTAAAGCTTTAGCAATCATTTATGGCATTCAAAAATTTAGGATGTACTTTATTGGTAGACCTCTTACTGTCGAAACGGACCATAGGCCACTAGCCTACTTAAAAAAATGTAAAAGTCCGAACGGCAGACTTATGGGATGGTCTCTTTTATTGTCAGAATACCAATACAATGTATCTTACGTAAAAGGAACGGATAACGTGATTGCTGATAATTTATTACGCCATCTGATAGATGAAGGCCCTAGTTGTGGCGACTAACCGGAACTGTCCAGCCATTTTTTTTTGTTCTTGTGTATATATATATATATATGTTCTATTTATTTTTTTTACTCGTATGTATGTCTAGTTATAACTGTAATTTCTAAGACCTTGTTGCGAAATAGTGCCATTTCATTATGTTCATTTTTTTGTTTGTTTCGCGTATGTATGTTTTCTAGGATCTCATTTTGGCTATAGATTGTAACTGCGAGTAGGTTATATCTTGTGACATTATCCCTCGTTCCACCTTAGAATAATGTCCCCTCGGGACGGGTAGGGATGTAGGAGAATAGCATAATGCTCCCAAGTTTTGCCCACCTCACTTCCGGGCGGGCCGCTTATCAACCCTTTCCCTTCTGGCCCAATATCTGGTGGTCTTCAGCCGGAAGAAACTGCCGGCCATTTCAGCTAACCACCGAGTTCCTTCCCGGACTGTTTATCGATAAATGGGAGCCCATCTTCGCTTCCGATAGTTGCCGGATGTTTATAAAGGACGAAATGGAGTAGCTTGACATCTAATCTACTTCCGGCGCCCTGAGAACCTCTCCCGAGTTTCGAGTATAAAAGACGAATTCTTTCAACCCTCAGTAGTAGAGCTTGCACAGCGTCTGGCGGGGGCAGGAATTGCCATATATCGGTGTAGTGGTAATTCATCGAAGCATCAAGTCTTCAAAGAGAAGATCGGTCCCAGTTATGGAGGCGCCTTACCCCGTTGGCCTGCAAATCAGTGCGGACCCAAGCTCGTACCCACGTCTAAGAGCCGAAGCTACAAACAGCCTCACTATGCTTCCTTAAGCGAGAAAACTACATCTCGGCTTTTCTCTGTGACCTTACGCGTCGATAGGTCACTTCACCCCCCCGCCCAACCCTCACAGAGGCACCCTAGATTCCTCGGAGTTCACGAGCGTGAGACCCTCTGTAACAAGAAGCTCCCGTCACCGCCTTTATCGAGCAAAATAGTGACGGAATTGTGAGATCAGGTCGGTTCCTGGAGAACCTACCTCATCATCTCCACCCCTTACCTCACCACCTTCACTCACCAGCGCCACCCGAACACCAGGTTCCAAGGTAACCCTTTCCTTTCACATTCCCCGACTTCACTGCGAAGCTTACCAGCATTACAAGTGTATTGGGATTTGCATAGTGAATAGTTATTTACAAGCCAAGTGAGATATCCGAGATTCACTTATTAATTTATCTCTCAAAGTACATTATTATATATATATATATATATATATATATATATATATATATATATATATATATATATTTCTTGTTTAGTGTTCATTAAAACTTTATTTTCATATTGTTGTGGATCTAACTCCCCTTGGGTCGCTTGCTGGCAAAGTTCATTCCAATCCCTCGGTAGCCAACCTCTCAGCACTCTGAGTCAATAAACCCATTCAGGGCACGGGCCGAACGAAGTATAAGGAGTAGTACGACGACTACTTCGCATTCGGGGAATATAGGATATATATATATATATATATATATATATATATATATATATATATATATATGTAAAAACTCACAAAATGGCACGTGAGGAAAGCAATAATATGAAAATTAACCTACAGGAAAATGAAAAGATTAATCCAAGGACTTTAGAACTATATTTGTAAATGAACTTGCAAATATAGTTCGAAAGTGCTTGGATTCATCTTTTTATTTTCCTGTGGGTTAATTTTCATATATATATATATATATATATATATATATATATATATGACGTGGAGGCATTGGCAACAACAGGAGATTAGCAAGGAGTCTAGCAACGAAAAAGACCATAGGGAAAGATTGTCTGACGATGGTTTGTTGCTAAATTAAGTTCTTTTCTTTGTATGACGATAAAGAATCACCAAAATAACTTAACTGTTTGTTTGCTTGTTGGTGGCCAGCTTTAGTTAACTTTACTTACTTAAAACTAGACGCGAAAACCAACGAGGGATATTTGACAGAAACTTTTAAGGAGAGATCTGTAAAGAAAGTAGTGAAGTGATAGAAGCGGAAATTTGTGCAAGATATATAGTCTCAGATTCAGCAACTGGCCTTGGGGCCCAGATGGCATAGCACACCCTTACGGGAAGTTCAGAGCGGTTGCTATGCCCTCTGCACACATGGGGTCGATTGCCTTTATTACCGCGCAAATCCAGGCCATTTAGAAGACCAGGAATGGAGCCGTTTCTGATTAATCCCAAATGGTAGAGACGCCATGTTGCAGCCTTTTTATGATCACGTCCTATTATCAATCCACCAATTAAATTTACATCGTTCTTAAAATTTATGATCTGGCGCTTGAATTTCTTCATAGAAACGTTAATTGTGGCTTACGGAATCGACCTTTAAAATAAAGTAATATTTATAGCAAAGAGCTCCGTAGAAGCTGATTTGATAACGTTTTTTATTCACCCTCGAAGGCTTAAAGTGACAGTATAATTTTAAAAAAAATTTCACTATTCGTGTTACTGCTATTTACCCCCTCCTCTATATGTATGTACCCCGTTAATTCTTTCCCAAAGGGTAGAAATGCCCTCTTTCGTTGCATTAGTTGCCTTTTTATTCAGTTTTACTTTCTTGTCTCGTTTCTTGGACCTTTCAATCCTCCTGTCGTTGATCTAAACCTCCTCTTTCGTTGTAAAATAAATTGTTGAGTAAAATCAGTATGAAATCGGAGAATGATACCCTTATTTATGGACGTGTGATGATAATTCACCATTAGTGATGTCAAAGAATTATTGGGATGAAGGTAGGCTCATGTGAGACGCCGATATGGGAAAATAATGTAGGTCATCTTGAACGAGACGTCTCCAGCGCCAGAAACAGTTCATTAACAAAGGGCTAAAGATCAAGGTTGACGTCCTTGAAAATAAAACAAAATACAGATAGACAAATGTCGCACGCTCTTTCTCACCTTCCTTATCTACGTGTACATGTATGCGCGAATAGAGAATTTTCTGCATAAAAGCACTTTGGAAAGCTAGCCGCTTAACCACACCCTGTTTGTTTTTTTTGTTGTTGTTTTCAAAATTCAAAATAATGCTTGTCCCATTTAGGTCAGCAAAATACCCGTTCCAATAGAAACAATGGTGACAATGCCAAAAGGTAAGGTAACACTAAATGTGGCCTTGGAATTCTTAGGTAGTGTGTTTTTTTGTCGAATACCCATTATCGGCTTAATATCGAAATAATTTCCTCCCCTACAGAGATAAACCCCCTTCCTCCCCAATTTCTCTCCACATCAATAAAATATACCCGAGAAGAAATTAGTTCCATTAATTACATTGGGAAGGTATTTTTTTTCTAAGATCATCTATATATGTTTGCCATAAAAATAGGAAATCAATTTGGTATTGATTTGGCTTTTGCCAATCTGGTAAACAGTTTGACAGCGTTACTCTATTTAGTACTTGTAGTGATTTGTAAATCTAAACGTGTAAAATACATCACCTGCTCTCCTTGAAGGTAAAATGCGTCTCTTTGATGCTATGCCCTTGTTATAATACCTGACCTCCTCTTTACAGGGTGCTTTCTGCATCTTACTTTGTGGTAATTTATGTTTTGTTTCTTTCTCTTTCCAGTCAATTAAAGCAGAATGTTGCATGGAGTTTCCTTAAGTTCCTAACGGTCGCGACAATTAAATTGACTTAGAGATGGAATAATTAGGCACAGGTGTTTGCGGCCTCGAAAGGCTGGAGGTGTTCTTCAACTGCCCCCCCCAGAAGCGCTTGATGGGCCTCCGAGGAGAGCAGGTGCTATCCAGGTGCTACAGAACTGATGCATTTTGTGTGGACAAGAAATTAGGCATACTCTCCAGAAGAAGTTAGGAGCATTGCATCAGCGTGCGACACCTGTCGCAGACTTAAGGCTCGGTACCATCGTCCATAAAGGCAAGAGCTCGTTTGAGCTCTCGGCCCATTCGATCGGTTGGCCGTTGATTTCAAGGGACCCCTTTCTTCCTCTTCTGATCGTCATCGATGTGTATTCGCGTTTCCCCTTTGTTCTCCATATTGGGTGTCCCAACATACGTCCACTCCGATCGAGGGATGTGCTTTAGGTCCTCGGAATGCATATCCTTCCTTCATGAAAAGGGGAAGCTACGAGTCGCAATCCTCCTTACAACTTGGCTGGAAATAGATAATGCGAGCACTATGTAGTCATCATTTGGAAAGCAATGACTCCCGCATTGGACTTAAGTAAACTCCCAAATTTCGGCCCGGGAAATGGTATTCCCTGAAGCTTTGCATACTACTTGCTCTCTTCTTTGCACTTCGAACAATGTCACTCCTCACGAGAGACTATTTTCCTTCCCACGGAGAACTTTGTCGCAACAGACTATGCCTACTTGGCTTTCTTCTTAGGCTAGTGTTCTTCTCTGTAGGAATAACCGCCGCAAGGACGAACCTTTGGTGCAGGAGGTGGAGCTTATCGAGGCTAACCCCGGATCCGGCCACATTCGTTTCCCCAACGGTCGCGAGGATAAGGCCGCCCTCCCTGACCTTGCCCCAACCGGAGAGAGCACGGAACAAAGGATAGACGATCTAGAGAGTGACACTATGGAGACTCTTCCCTCAGACGACTAGCATCCTGAGATTTTCCCACTAGATGACGAAACTGAATCCACAAAAAGACCTCCATCCCCGACGCTTGGGAAACCTTGGACTCTGCCTCCTTCCGTACCGATTGCGGCCGCTTTGGAATCTTTTGACTTTGAAGGCTTTCCCCGTCGCCCGGGATCTTAATGCTCACTCACTATGTAGATCTCTTTTTTTTCGAGACGGGGAGAGTATAGTGATTTGTTACTAATTCTCTGTTATTCCAGAAATTGTATAGACGTAAATCTAAATGTGAAAAATACAGTGCCTGCTCCCTTGAAGGTAACAGGCCTGCCTTTGTTGCAAATGTCATTGTTGTTATATTAAAACTATTCTTTGTACGATGCATTCTGGATCTTGCCTTGTTATAATTTATCTTTTGCTTCTTTCTTTTTCCAGTCAATTAAAGCAAAATGTTGCATCGAGTTTCCCAAACTTCCTAACGGTCGCAACAGTAATTCGATTCCTTAAACTTTCCATTTGTTGTGAATAAACAAATGGAACGAGATTAACTGAAAACTATAGAGAATTTCAGCGATAAAAATTTCGTGTATAGGATAAGGCATCTTGTAATTTGAAATGGATTTGTTTGTTTGTGTCTTTGTTTAATATACGTGAACTCTTAGGGCTATAAGCACAAATGGATTTGCCACAAAGATTGATTATCTCGCTATTAATAATAAATAAAAATGAAACAAATAACCGTTGAACTTTGTTTTTAAATATATTTTTAATTATTAGCGTAACACTGACTAGTGTCCTCTTATGCTACGGGGTTAGTTTTGAACAAAATAACAGTGTAATGGATATCAAAGTTTGTTCATGTTCATAAATAACTAAGAAATTTGAGAACCAAAATATAAAATTGGTAGTTACTATAAAATGAGTATTTTGGTGGTATGGGATTCGATATTGACCACACCACTTTTATTGCTAGAGAACAAGGATATAATGTAGTATTATTACTGAAGAGTTATAAAATAAAGACCACCAGACCCGTTGTTATTATTATTTTTAACATTTTTATTATTACTGTGAGGAATGGTTCGGAAAAAGTGAAGTTAGGAGAAGTTAGTTGGCCCCTCGGGACTTGTAAGTCCCCTTTCTATACCTGGCACCCCCTTAAGAGGCAGCAAATGTCCAAAATAACCCAATTATCCTCTCAAAGTCAGCATGAAAACAAATAAGAATGTCTGAAAGCCCACTTATGCCAAGTGAAATTGACTTGTGTAAGGGATGACCAGTTGATCGGACTCGAAGATGGCATCGCCATCCCTCATTCATTTTATGCTATTTGCCATTCTGTTCTCTGTTATGCGTCATTATTCTCCAGACTAAAACAGCTATTAGGATTGCCACTCATAAAAGGGCACAACATTGCAAAGATTCAAACTCTCGTCCTTGAAATTTTTAACGAGCAAAGATTTAGAAGGAAGTAAAGCTACAAGGATGCTATTATTCGACTGCAAAGGGATTGCCTCACTTTCCTCACGCTCTACAAAGGATCGATTTTGGACGACTGATTAATTAAGCATAAATAAGAAAAAATCAAGTTAAAAATTTTCCTGCAATAAATGTGGAAACAACCCTAAAATACTCGCCGCTATCTGAACGACGTTTACGATTTGTAATGTTACTACCTCGAAAAGCAGGGGGGGTTTTATTTACTTATAAATAACTTTACTACAAATGCCACTTATTAAAAGCTAATTAAAAAGAGATATTTGACTATAAAACTAAATAATTCATACAACGGAAACTTCAAAAGGTGTAAACAATGGTCTCTTATATCTCTTTCGCTCGCTATTTAAAGGGAAACTTTTTTGGCCGAATCTCATTCAAAATATTCATTTCGAATGTTTTCCTCGCTATTTATGGAGAAGAACCTCATTTCCTCTTATAAACTTATCGTGGATGAAAGATAGTCCTATTTACCCATGGATAGGAAAGAAAATGAAAGAATTAAATGGGAAATACTGAGGTAAACTTAAGTATGGAAAGAGCAAAGAAAATAAAGAAAAATGATTGATTCGTAAGGACTGAAATACTAGAAATAGAAATATGATGAGGTACTCGGAAAATAGACCTTAGGCATTCAAACACATGATTATGAGTCCCTTGCCTGATCATGTTTATTAATTGGCTTAAATTTAGCCAAACGCATCAAATCACCGGGTCTAAATTGATTCCGCCCGAGGGCGAAGAAGATTATAAACATGTCTCTCCGGTGGTTTGTTTTGGTTTACTGGTGATTGACACTTTCGTCCTAGCAACCAAAATGAACGGTTCCTGTAACCTTCATTATCCACTTCTCCTTAACTGCCTGAGTTCTCTGTCTGATGCTACAGTTGATATATATTAATTTTATTGATGCTGATAAGTTTTTACATTATTATTATTATTAACTTACAAAAGCATTGTTATTATTAAAGCCAAATAATGAAGACAGACGAAGGATCTCCTTCAGAATGTTTGTAATGAGAAGTTTCGTAAAAAAGTGTTGAAGTTAGGGGAAGTGAAAATCCATGGAAGGTATATTTCCCTAGTGATCTAAAGACGTCACTACATGGGTGCTCGAGGCTGGTAACTCTCTATACTTTGCCCAATCCTTCGGATGTCAACTGCAGTATGGTTCCCACGTCAAATCTGATACCTACAAGCGATGGGGGGGGGTTGTATTACTTCATTATTTACACAAAATAGGGGCTAAAATAGTGAAAAGAACTACTGATTTAATTGATTCATTAAAAGACAAGAAAGTAAGAAAGAGGAAAATATATAATTCGAGAAATAAAGAGAAGATATAAATAAAGAAGAAATGAAATATTCTCCAGTTAAAGCTTGGTACTCACCAAGAACAACCATTGAAACTAGACAGACGGGAGGAATAAGAGCAACAAATAGCGAATCAAGTACTGAGGTAACCATTAAACCAGGCGGCAATTTAAACTAATTAGCGTGAAAATAAACGTAACAATCCTTCCCCCCCCCCCTAAAAAATTGGTAAGGGTTTACCAATGATTTGCATTTACTTATGATCCCTTTTTATTTTAAATTGGGAGGGGAGGGGGTCCCGAAAAGGTACGTGCCCTGTTACTTTTAAGAATTGCAAGTTGAGATCGTTCATACTGTAAGCAATGCTCGTACGACGCACTAAGTAACGATAAAATAGTGAGGGAGAAGTTTTACTATCGATCACCATTCTTCTTTTGTTTCTGACATCTGGACCTATCATTTGACGCGTAATCCGAACCACGAGTATGTGCAGGGTATGACAGGCGACATCAAGTCGACCAGAACTAGGACTCCTTCCGGTGTGACCTAACTTTGCTCTAATGTGATCCGATGTTTCTACTATGCCCGACCGTAAGAAGATAAAATATTGCCATTGCAATTTTTTTTTATAAAAATTACCTATAATATTTCATTTAAAACAACTTAGTTTCGAAATTAGGCATTCCAATTGGCGTCATGGTGAGAAATGAACTCTGAAACTTACTGCAATTGAGAAACTGATCGCCTGACGAAAGACATATCACCGAAAGGACAACAATTTTGCGCAAGAAGAATATTTGGCTTTAAAATAATCTCCTTTAAATGATTTCTTCGAACCAATCAATACAAACCACTATTGCAAACATAAAAAGGCGATTTTGTTTAAGATCTTAATATTTTAAGTTTGAGTCACCCATCTTAATACTTTTAAGTGTTTTTTATCATGTATTTTTTGAAACGTTCAATTTTCTGGACCAACTTTTTCGAATTTAATGACACAACCCGAAACCTATGTTGGGAAGTCTCCTTGAGATTATTTCCTTTAGGGAGCAATCGATGTCGGTCCAGAGAAAAAGAAAAAAAAGGGAGGAAGTCATTTCGCAAGGGTTTTGGTCACTTTTTGTATGGCCTCTGCTCTTTTGAATGTGATTAAAGAAATCAAAGCGACAAACAAGCCCACTCCCTCTCTATCTTTGCTTTCTCCATCCCTCCAACCCTGTGAACTTTACTTTGACACAACTTCGAGTAACTTTTCCCTCGTGTCCGCTTGACTCTACCTACTCCAAAGTGAAGTTGCCTGACGACCTGATGACCTTGTAGCGCCTTTTTGGTGTGGAGTAAAAGGTCGTCGAAGTAAATGTGTATATACGGTAGGGCGGGGCAAGAGAACACTCTACTTTAGTGAGCATATAAATATTTAAGAGAAAGTATATCAGTCTTCAGTTTCATTGTGATCTCACCAGCCTCATCACACCTCTGGACTGAGTTTAATTAGTATTGTGTACCATATCAACAGTTCGCTACTTTTTCAGACATGAAGAACATTGTGAGTAGCACGTTCCTTCATTTGTGATTATCACTCAGACTTTGAAGGATTCATATTAAAATCACGTTTATCTTGAGTTCATCAAAAAAGGATTTGGCTGATAAAAAATAACTACATGCTCTAATAAACCGAATTAGAAGAAATACAGACTAAGTTATTTATTATGATATGAATGAATCTGACACATAATCTAAATATCAACTCATAAATGCGACTTTATAGCACTGTATTCATTCAGTCGTAAATTTGCTCAGCTCCTTTGGATTCTAGTTCAGCAAGGGACAAGCGAATATTTTCGTGGCTAAAAATGGCCAACACGTTTCCTCTAGTTACCCTAAAAAATTTCTGTTCGTATCAAAGTGAAAGTTTTTTTTATTTTAAATAATAATAATATTATTGTCGGGGGTTTTCGGCTATATAAATAGTAATGTCTCAATAATGCTCATGATTTTTTATGACGGTGATTTGGCCAAATATCACCGTAATGGGACTTTGAAAAGAATAAAAAGTCCCTAACAAATATGACTCGAATTACAGTATTATATAGAAGAAAAATCTCTTTAAATAGTAGCCAAGGTCATAATAAACTATTATTTCGTTGGTTGAAAGTTGAAAAATGTATTCCAACGTGCGATGGTTTCGCTGAATACCTAAAGCGTCCGACGGAATCTAGCAAACTGCCAGGTTTCGTAGATTTGGGTCACCCGTGTGAAGCATGAATGCGGTTTTATTCCTGGGGGTTTCAACTGTCGTGCTGCTTTGTTCGTGGCGTTTTGAAAAATAATTCAGCTTTAGCATTTAAGGGTTGATGACGCTTGTTCATGTAGTTATGTCAACTTGTTAGTTTTTTATGGTTCCTATCCTTTCTATTTATATCTGTAGATTCTTATATTTACCCTTTCCCCACTGAATGATGATTAGATGGAGTTTAAATTCGTAGTCTCAACTATGTCCTTTGTACGAACTTCCCCATATCATAGAGATTCATAACTCCCTCTAGTCTTCTAGAGTTATGAGGTTTTCCTTCGCAATCAAGGTCATCCTTAAACTTCCCTTTATTCCTCTTTTTTCCCCTTTCTTCCTTTTCAAATTTCCCTCCTTCGCTATTTATTTTTTTCAAATCAGCGAAAATACCTTCGTTGATTGAACCATTATCCTTTATTGTCTCATTTAGAAATATTATTTTTAATAAAGGGTATCCGAAAAGTCCCACATCCTAGGATAAATGTAGATTCAAGATTCTCCTACGATGCGGGATTTTGCAGAACACTCCATAAAAGGTAGGTCAAAGAGATCATCCAAATCTTGCTTCTGATCGGCATCCCTCGACCCGTTTATTCACGGTCGCTGACTCAAGTGAACATTTTGGGGGGGAATGAAAAATTAAAATGAAAATAACGAGCAAATGTCAGAGCAACCAGAAAATTAAAACAGGTGAAATGGGGACAGAAATAATTTTTAATTCTATTTAAGATTTGACGCGATTTTCTCGAGTCTAAAAATTGCGACCATATTTTGTTACGCTTGTCTTCAAATAGATACAGAAAGATTGAATCAGGCCGGTCCCCATTCACTTATGACGAGGGAAAATGAAGATAAAGCAGGAGGGGAGGATAAAAAGATTAAAGCAAGGGTTTAAAAAAGAACAAAGATTAAACCTCCGCAGATTAAAGCTAGTTTATTTATTACCTCCACCCGTAACTTGCATTTGGGCGGGTTCTCTTGCTAGTATAACGAAATAAACATAAAAATAAGAGTGACAATAACTGATATGCCTTAGGGTACCAGGGGATGGTCCTCATAGGGCGGAAGAAACAGGAAGAACGTCGATGCTATGCTGTTGCCACCAGCTTGAAAGCGTGAATGAAAAAAAAAAGGAAATTAATAAAATAAATTTATAAAAGAGGGGAAATTTATGAAAAAGCCAGAAAATTAATTAAAAGTAGGAAATTAATAAAACTAAATTTATAAAAGGAAGGAAATTAATAAAAAAGAATAAATTGATAAAAAGGAGGAAATTAATATAAGGAAACCTATAAAAGGGAGGAAAATAATGAAAAAAGAGAAAATTGATAAAAAGGAGGAAATTGATAGAAAAACGGAAATGAATAAGGGAAGAAGAAATTGATAAAAAAGAGGCATTGAATAAAAGAAGAGGAAATTAATGAAAAGAAGGAAATTAATAAAAGGAAACTTATAAAAGGGAGGCAAATAATGAAAAAGAGAAAATTGATAAAAAGGAGGAAATTGATAGAAAAGAAGAAATGAATAAAGTAAGAAGAAATTAATAAAAAAAAGATAAAGTGAATAAAAGAAGAGGAAACTAATAAAAGGAAATGGATAAAAAATATGAAATTAATAAAAAAAGATATCAAGAATTATTGCAGTAAATTAATACAACAGATTGTGGCAATTCTAATTTCACAACCCCACAAAACAACCCAGAAATGGGGTTATTAACGCCAAATTATGACGTCAAACCCCTTCGATGAAATAAAAACAAAACAAAAAAAGAGACGTGAATATTAGGAAAACAGAAACCTCAAGAACCATAGGAAATGGTCGTATGAGGATCTGCGGTTATATATCTCGAACCCAATTTTTACTTACCCCATCTTCAGCACTTTCTTTACAGATTTATCTTTACCCACTTTCAGGTGCAGATGCCCCTCTTTGGGTTTCGCCCCCCCCCCCCCGTACTTAAATATAAAAATAATTTTGTAACGAAAGCGGTGAAATTAGTCGAAGTGAAAAAGACGCCCTATTTCACATTAAGAAGAGACTCCAAAACCTGCTTCATTGAGCAATGAGACCTCGCAACTCTCCCAAACCTGCTCCATTTAACATTGGGAGGCGGATCTCTTGTGAATCATTGAAACATGAAAACATGATGTAAAATGTGTGGATAGAGGGAGGGCACGCAATCATGATTGACTATGTTGCACCTATCCCCTCCCCTTTGTGGAGGATAGATTAATGAAAAGGTGGGTGGTAAGCACCGCTATCGAAATTTGAACCGACGGTGGGACGTCTTCGGACAGTGTCCACAATGACTCATTTAAGGAGGGTCGAAAGATAAGAATCCGGACGGTTATTATTATTTTAATGCGCTGATCCGGCGTCCCCGACTGAGGCAGGACCGCCGAAAAAGATGAAAAATTAACGAGAGATTAATTAAAAATAAATGAAGCAAACAACAATAATTACCAATGGAGGATCTATATAAAAAAACCCCCACTTCCTCGCCCGCAAAGAAGAAATTGGTCTTTCTTCATCTTCATCTCGATCGAGGGTGATCGGTTGGAACGAGGGTGATCGGTTGGAATGATTGCAAGTTAAAGCGAAGAAGCTCCTTCACCCAAGCCCCCAAAACTCAGCCAAGACGGCAAGAGCTCGGTCTCCTCTCGCTAGACACTCGGAGCCTGTGTGGTCATCTTGATTGATTGATTTGTCTATGTATAGTGCATATCAACCACAAAAGGTTATTGATTGACACACTATTTAAATGGACCTATATTGTAATAAAAACGATGACAAAACCTTCATGATACAAAATGGTAAAGAGTACTTATGCTCTTATATGATGAATGATTTGAAAAGAGCACTACTTATAAAAGTGTCTAAAATCCTTCGTGGGCCAGGGACTAGCGACCATCGGAAGTTGCTCAAATTTATTCAGAAACCCCGTTGGAAACTGGATTTAGTGACATTTCGAGTGGTGAAATGGATGCACCTACCTCAAAAATATGGCAGCTGAAATTGGGCAGAGCTCAAGCGAGGAAGGAGTTACAAGTAGTTCCTCTCCGCTCGGATGCTTGGGAGGTTTCGATCACTCTTGTGGGCCGGAAAATGTGACGGAAAAACACCCAGGGTCTCTTCTCTCGGGAACTGAATGGGGGACCTTCATACCCAACGTATCTCCTCGGATTTGAGAGAGTCCTTTGTGGTCCTGAATATCCTCGAAGCTCTAAGAAGCAAAATTGCTGGCCTAATGGATACCGCGTTAGATTTCTCTCGTCGATCCACGGGTTTGAGCTCAGCGAGCGTGGACACAAAGCTCTTAGCGGCATTACGAGCTCGCCGCCCATTGTCGGACACGCTGAACTTACCCCCACAGGAGTAAGAGCCCCGCACGCTTCATCGCGTACATAGCCAATCACAACACCGTTATTATTTTATTTTCTCCTCCACAACACAACATACTCGCGCTCACCTCTGCTACTGAGCCCTGCAAAGGAGTACTAGTATCCCTCATTGGGGCGCCCATATACATATACTCCTGACGCGGAACAACGAAAGGTCCTGTCATCACTGGTTGTTTTAAAACACCATACACACCAAACGAGGCCTAGCCCCTGCTGTCCTTTGGATTGTCATTCTTATCTTAACATGCACACCATCATCCTGTCGGGGATCTCGTCTAGGATCGATGCCAGGGGCAGATGGCGTAAATTAAGTGAACGGAGTTGGAATTATATTTGTCATAACTGTCACGTCATCAAGAAATTACAGTTATACCCCCATGCCCCCTCCCCTCAATATATGTCTATGATTAATAGGGCATAGAAGCTTTGGTATAAATGACCTCTAAATGAGCAGGCTGGGGCAACTTGCTCTCACCGGTTAGAGTCGTCAAACACCAAGGTTGGGTGAGGATTTTGAAAGAGGGATGTAGTGTTGGTTGCGATGATTTTAAAGTCATAGGTGGCAAATGCATATTTGTATACAAAGGTTTGTCAGATAAATAACATTTATTAAAGAAAATCAAACATAATTCATTTTCAGGGGTAAAAAATGTTTAAAAGAATCGCCCTTATTTGCAATATATTTTTGCCATCTTTCTGGTCATTTCTCGATGCCATCTGCAAAGAATGTCCGGAGCTTAGTGTTAATCTTGGCATTTAGAACCGCGTCAATTTTTTCCCTATATGAAAGCTTTATACCACTAACCGAACGTTTAGGTGGAGATTAATGGTAGAAATCAGACAGTGATAAGTTTAGTGAATAGAGGGTATGTGGTATATGTATTTCCTAGCCATACAAGGCAATACAAAGGAAAGAGCAAGCAACAAGAGACCCTTCGATCCTTCCGAAGTTGCATACAAACACGTCGTTAAGCTAAGTTTACTGAACTTCGTCGTCTTGATCATTGATGTTCGCTTTTCTGATGGAAGGGCGAAAAATAAAATATTACTCCCTTATAAACGTAGTCAGTCTTAGGTTAGAGGCAAAGTGTTTGTCTAGTTTGTGTTTAAACGAATTAATTGTAGTGTAATTAATAACGTTGCGGGGGAGACCATTCCCTAATTTTAAAAATCGGTTGAAGATTTATTTTTTTTTAGACTTGCGAGTTAAACAGTTTACCTAGAATTTTACAACCGTTTCCCCGTGTGTAATTAGATCTGTCCTTTATAAAGCATTTGTTATAGTTCATATTAATGCTGAAATTGACGTTTTTAAATACTCGAGACCACTTAGTTTATGTATAGCGTTCGATATTAAATAAACCAACCGAATGATTACAAGAATATCTCCATTTATTCACCAGAAAAAACTTGGTATACAAAAGTCTGTAAAATGAGGTGAACTTATAATCTTAAGTGAAGATCTACAAATGTGTTCATGTAGAAGCCCCGTAATACAAATTTGTTACCGAATTTGCACAGTACGAAGTGTGGTATATCCTATTTTTGTGGCAATCTAGAATAAATAATAGAACTTTGCCTCCATGAGTGAGTGAGGCGGGAATTTAATGAGACGTGTATGGCAGAAATTTTAACATTTCTTTTAATGATATTTAAACGAGCTTTTTAATTAATTTTTACAGTCTTCTATATATATTTGAGACTAATTTTCAATCTGGTATGGATGAAATCGTGATAGGGATCTTGAAAGATCTTTGTGATAAGGGGGTAAAATGAGGTGAAGGTATGAATGAGAGAAAAATTGTGGGGTCTAATATGTAACAGGCCTTCAAGTGGCTAGTTCACTTGAAATAAAAAAGTCAAGAGAATGATTTATTTTATGGTGAGCAGTCAATCATAGCGAATTTTGTAACACCGTGACCTTATGACCCCTGAAAAATGTTTGGGTGAAACAGTAAATTAAAAATGATTTTGAAATGAAATTGAAAAAAAGTGAAATTACTTCCATGATAACTAGAGCTCTCACATGGAGAAAAGACAGACATAATTGGATAAAAGTGAAAAAAGTGTGAGAAGGAATACGTTTGTCACAAACATACTCAACCTCGGGCCAGAAGAAATGCCGAAAATGGTGCCCAGACGTGTTAAGTACACGCTATCAGTATCCTTTCTTCTCTAAGTATTTGTGGATAATATATGTGTTTTCCTTGTTCTTTCTCCATGCTCTCTTTCTCACACCCTGATTGACACGTCTCTGGACAAATGGGGTGTTAAGTAAAACCTTTAGACAAATAAACCGGAGTGATAATGGCGATGTACAAACTAGATCTCATTGGACATTGGACATAACAAGTTAGGAAGTAGAGATTTGTAGAGCAAAAGGCAGAGAGTATAGTGGTGAAAGGGATTTGATAAGGAGAGTAAAGGTAAGTTTAGTATAAGTTTGAAGTGGGTATATTTCCCTGGTGCAAGGGTACCTCAAGCAAAAGTAGGTAGTATAGTAAAAATAAAGCACGCAGGAGCAGGGATGTATAGATCCCTGGTCAGAGGGTAGCTCTGGCAATCTACTAGATCTCCATTCAGCGGTAAAGTCGAGGAGCTTGAGTTGACAATTTCTCCCCTTGAATAGAACAAATGAGGGTAAATGGAACTTATCAATCGATCAAAGGGTGTTGATGTTGAATTGCTCCCCAGGGGCAGATGATATCTGCCCCCCTCCGCCCGCTTAAGGGAGATTAAGGGAGAAAGCTTTGATTCTACAGCAGGTGATGTAGGATCCCGTCAACGTCACCACAAATATGTGGGGCCGCAATTTCTGTGAGTCTGTCCTGAAGGGAGCGTGTTAGAGTGGATGGAAGCTGTTGCATGCTGTGGGAATTTTATAGCACCACCTATGTGCTAGCAGTCCATGCAAAAGCTAGGAAGTGGAAATTCTAATGCAAATTATCCTCATGCTGGATATATCCAAGTGTGGTAGTCCCACATCAGGATTGCTTCCAGGTGTGTTGGTCGTGGCATATCTACTTAAGGAATGATTAACCACTCTTTATATTACCATAAACAGGGTGACTAGAGTTAAACAAACAGAAATAATTGATCAATAACTCCTTATAACGTTTCCCAAACCACTCACTTCCTTTAATCAAGTGAACGCTATATTTCATCCGATTTCGGTTCTCGCTTTTGTATCCTGTTTTTAAAGGATTACAACTCCTACTTCACTTTCTACACTGTGCTATAAATATTGATCAAAATTCAAAATACCAAAAGTGGTAAAGTGATGTGTAATTATAATGAATTAAAATCCCTTTTCAACGCTTCCAACTTTTAAAATTCCCTTAATAATTCGCGATGGTATTACATATTTCACGAGAAAAGAATTGCGTGTATGAATGACTACCTCAAAATACTCTACTACTCTACTTAATACATTTTTCAACTTTTGTTGAATCTGCTGTTTTACTGCTTAATTTAGACCAGTATCGATTGTTAGGGTGTTGCTGTATGAACTTTAGCTTATAGCTTGTTAAAAAGAAATTACTAATATTGTTTTTCAACGAAAAATGTTAATATTTCTCTTTGTTGCTCTAACATTTAGAGGATTTAATCAAAATCTTCGTTCTGTCCAAGAAAACTAGTTTAAGCAGGATTTCAGCCCATAAATTTCAAAGGACGGAGTTGTATGGTGACTTTTTTTTCTATGTGAACCTGGGTTTATTTTATTTACTTCCAGACTCTTCTTGTTTTGCTGGGAATCTGCGCTCTTAGTCTTGCAAAGCCAGCCAATATCCTAAATGTCTCGGGAGACGGCTTCAGAATGCACCAAGACGTAGATGATGATGATGATGACATCATTACTGGCACATATTCGTGAGTAGTTTATATTATGGTTAATAGGACTTGGTATTTGTTGAGAGGAGATAAAAGATGATGAAATGATTGAAGTGAGGATTTCCTTTCAATGAGACATGATCAATGATCAGCCTAAATGAACGATTTTCTTCGTTGCCCCAATATTTAACAAAGATAGGAAATATAAAAGGATAAAAAGCATGAATGAATCGATAAAGGTAGAGAGAAAGTGCACGAGAGTAAGAGATAGATTGGTATAATAGACACAATTAAAGCATGGAGTAACTATAGAATTTCGGCTGGAAAGCTGACATAAATAGAGAGGAACACGATGAGGAGACTGGCTTGGAAGACTAAACGTACGTGCACGGGTTTCCAAAAGGCAGATGTCTATTTGATGGCGGGCAGCTCAGTCAAGTGCGACTTTGAGATGGAAGCCGTTATGACTCGAGATGCGGCCACGTCAAGATCAGAATTGCTCTCTCTGGATTCATAGTGTGGGAATCACAAGAAGATGCGCAAAACGGAGACATGTTTTCTTACTGTAATTGGGACCGACCTTTCTACACTGCATATTGCTATTGCGGATGAACCTGGTATTTGTAGTTATTTATGTCTAAATAGGCTTTGACTGGTCTCAAGAGAGGTAAACTAGTGAATCAGCTACTGAATAAAGAGTAGGTTTGTTGATAATGTACAGAGGTGAACCGAAAGAATGAGAGAAGGCATAGTTTATTGGGCATAAGATAATGTCATTTAGTTAGTGCATAAACCAGAGTGTGAGTCGTGGGTTACATCGGCTCGCCTGAAAAGGAGCGACCACAAGTGTTTTGGGGTTCGCTTATCTTCAGGATTTAAAAAATCGGGTCGTTTATCTTAAGGCGAGAAATGTTCGAATTGTTTTGATCACCGCGGAGGTAACAAGTTACCGGTTTATGCTGTTATAATTTAGTTTAAAAAATAAATTCTCTTGATAAAAACACCATCATGTGTTGTAATGTGGAGGAAAACAATTTGTTGTCCGTTTTAAGAGATCACCCTTTTGCATTATACCCGCAAGGATGGCCTTAATTGTGAAATCTCCCTTTTTTGATAATCTGTTAATTGTATGTATATGTGTTGTTACCCGAATGTGTGTTCATCGACTGAGCCACCAGTCGATGAGTGAGAAGGTCAGGCCTATTTTTCTTTCTCCTCAGATTCAAAATTAGATTATTACCGTTCTTGGATAAAATGTTAAAAAAAAAATAGTTGAAATCAAACGGTCAAAATATTTTGCAATGATCTTTGATAGTGCGCCAGATTTATCTTACACTGACCAAACTGGTCAGGCGCTTCGCTATGCTTTGATTAAAGGGTCTAGTGTGAATGTGATGGAATCGTTCGGTGATTTCATGGACAGGAAAGACGGCAGAGTAAATTTCAAATATGATTCAGTGCAAGAGAAAAAGCGGCAGGTATTGTGAAGAAAATACTTTTATGAAATAATTGATGTACCCGAACAGCTTATGGGAATAGAATAGAGCATAGCGACAATGTCAGAGGCTGGCCTGATTTTGAGTTCATTACAATAGTTTTCTTTTCTATGTTTTCGGAGTTTCTGGGGAAGGGGGCAGTTCTCAATTAAATATATGATATACAACAGTAGAGGGAGACTTCAAAGCTGAATATTCACCAAAATGAAATAAACATGGCTGCCCTTAAGGTATTATTAGTTCATAATAGAGAACTGATTGAAAATTCAATCAAGTACTCGTATGTAAAGGTAATTTATGATGACCTCGGTATTGACACAGAACGTTGTGATAGCAAGAAGAAGAGAATGGTAAGGAAAATAAAAGATATTTATATGCCTCGTTCGATAGTGTCACTCAAGAAATAAAAGACCGATTTAAGCAACTGCATTTTCTTAGCCGTATGATTTTCTGATCCCAACCGATCTAATGGATGAAGAATTTGAATTTGAAGTTGAAGAGGAGGAAGATGTCAATATGATCAAGAGGAAGAGACTGATGAATTTTCTTGAGTGTCCTAACGAGAAAAATTGGAACGTAGAGCCTCTAGATTTATTGTGGTTCTCCATCAAATATACGCCATGAACCAGGCTATAGCTTAGTAAGGAAAGTTAGATTTTCTAGGTTCTCTGTGAATCAATTTTGATGAAACTTTTTCCAGCTGGTCTTCACAATATGGCAAAACTAATGATATGTCTTCATTATGCTTTGTTACGTCCTTCAATTATTATTATAGATTCGTCGTTTTGGGGTGAACCACGAAAAATGCATCATCTTTAGGAACAATAGGACTTTGCAGAGGCCTAAACGATGAAAATAAGTCATTCATCATCAAGGAAAGTGCTGAAGGCGCCTCTGTTCATGTTATTTCGACATGTTGACACGTTTAGACGATTTCTGAAGGAACCTTTGCTAAGGAAGAAGCGATCCGATTGTGGGGCCTCCAAGACAGTGACAGTGAAGAATATTGTCCACCAGTTATGGTGAAAACCCGAACAAACAAGCAAAGTCATTTTCACCGCCGCTGGTTATCCCCATGTGCCGAAGACAACCAGAAACTGTATCCTACGGACCATGGCTTCCGTGCGAGCTCCCTTAAAAGTGACACCTTTAACGCCTGGTCACAAGACTTTGAGGCTTCAATGGATTCGAAAGTACATAACGTTGGACATGAATTGCGTTCTCTTCACTGACGAGACCAGATCGAGCCTTGATGGACCGGATGGTTGAACAAGTGGTTCGGCCTATTTCGGAGATGAATGTCACCAACGTTTGTGACGTCAAAAGCAGGGAGTAAGAGTCATGTTGTGGACAGATATAACTGGATGCACAGACTTATTGGCCCAGTCAGGGTACCTGATGGGGTTAAAGTGACCGCAACCGCCTACTGCAATCTCTTGAAGCAGGTCTAGGATCCTTGGCTAGATGACATACCGTTGTCACTTCTAAGAACTCTAGTTTTCATGCAGGACAACGCTCTATCTCACTCTACCAGGGCAACCCAAGCGTTCCTAGGCTCTTTCACCATACAAGGTAACAAGTTGATGGTGTGGCCGCCAGCCTCTCCGGATCTTGACCCAATCGAAAATTTGTGGTCCATCATTAATCAAGATGTTTGTGGCGAAGAACCTCAATTTTCGTCTAAATAAGTCTTATGGGCGACCGTCAAAGCTACAGCAGAGGCAGTCTAACCTGCTACTATTAAGAAATTGACAATTCCATGCATAATAGAGTTTTTGAAGTCACCCGTCGAAATGACGTCGCGAGGGTAAATAACCCATTAAGTCTATAAATCGTGTATTATAATTATTGTTTTCTGTTAAATATTTAAGCAATGTATGCTTAATGTGCATAATTATCCTTCGTTTTTTCCAAAATATGTCAAAAACTACAATTTGAAATAAAAATTGAAGGAGGTAACACAGCATAATGGAAAAATGACATTAGTGTTGCCATAGTGTGGAGACTAACTGGAAAGGGTTTGATCAATATGGATTCGCAGAGAACTGAGAAATTCTCACTTTCCCTACCAAGAAGCTATTAGTGTGGTTCAAGGTATAGTTTTCAAAATTCGGGTCCAAACTTGACGATATTACGGAGAGTATTTTGAACGAAAGCTGTTAGCGTAGTTTTTTTAAGTTGAAATTAATAAAGAATCATCTTCGCTCAACTATAAGCAATCGTAGACTCATTAACTTAGCGATTCTTTCTATTGAAAGGGAATATACCGAATCACTTGATTTTGAAGAGATCATAAAAGACTTCGCAATTCGAAATGTTAGAAGGATAAACACCTCGTTGTTCATTGTTGTTTTTTTAGATTTTCGTTAAGAATAAATATTTACTTAGTCAAGTGTTCTTTGATATTTTTATGGGGATGAGAAATATCTAAGTTCCTAGTGTTTTTCATAATTTTATTACTTTCAACTTTTCACCTATTTTAGACTTTATTACTGTTTCCTATGTTTTAAATTGAATTACTAATTTTTTTTCTTATTATCTGTCTATACAGGTTTAAATCTTTAGCACTATTACATTGTCCATCAATTAATTAATAAATAAAACTTAAATCCTTCGTATACGAGTGTTTGTAGCGGTCGAAGGGGTGTTGTTCCTTTTAAGGAAGGGGGCTGCCAAACCTCCCTTTACACTACTGCTATGTTAGTTTCACAACACGCCTTATTTGTAGCTTGAATTAATTGTTTGATGTCTTAAGTAAGTTATTAAGCTCAAAGAATGCATAAGAATTAACATTGCCAAAGCCGTTTAATATCCTAAAATCTTGAACCAGTTTATCCTCAATCAACGCGTCTGCGGTGCTTCCAAATTGAGAATCTTCCACTTGTCCTCATACGAGAATGATCTCCGTCGCAATTCGGTGACCATTTTAGTTGCGCGGCGCTGCCTCCTTGCAAAGAGCATTTCCACATTCCTTCGCAGATAATGACACCAGATTTGCACCGTATATTCCAAGTGCGACCTTACGATGCATTTGTGCAATGGAATAACAAACTCTTTAGACTTATAAGAAAAAAATTAATGGATAAAACCGAAGAATTTTTGGTCATTTCGCACGCATCTATATATTGGTTTGAAAATTTAAGTCGTTGTTAATGGAAAGTCCTACATCTTGCTTGTATTGGGGACCGTCTGCCATTTAATTGACGACTCCCCAATTTTGTTGAGAGCTGTTGGAATTTTATTTCGGTCAGAAAATGCAACGCATTTTTGTTGCAGTTTATATTATAGGCAAATTTTCAGATTGTACACAAAAGTTCATCTTATATATAACCTACATTAAAAACAGAAGTGGTCGAAGTGCAGATACCTGTAGACTCCACTAGATATTACCTTGTGTCTCGATTCAATACCGCTAATTATTGTTATGTTTTCTTCCTGTGAGTCAGACATCACCTACGGGGTTTTGCAAAAGTTCAGTTACATTCGGGTTTTTTTTTATTTGTGTGATAGAAATAGTTCCGTCAAACAAACTTAAAGTTCTATTTTTCCAGCACGTGTCATTAAAAAGTATTTTCCATTGTGTGCAGATGTGTCGAGATGGAAGTGAAAAGAATTGAGATCTCTGCTCTCCCACGAACGGCCAAAACAAGTCCGACATAGCCAAGCGGCTCAACGTCAGCCGGGTGACCGTCCACAAAGTCGAGGAGAAGCTCAGAGTAGGGAAAGACCTCAAAGATCGCCCTCCTTCAAGCAGATCTCAGGTTGTCAACCGTTTTTGCTGTGAAAAAGGCCTTCGAAAGTGCCCCGAGGGTCAACATGACTGCGCTCGAGAAGAAAAAGAACATCACGGTGTTCACGGTATCCAGGCCCGTCATGGAGGAGGGCGACAAGAAGTTGAGGTGCGTGGAAATGTCTTTGCTCACCGACCGTATGCGAGAATAACGTCGGGAGCCCTGTTGTCGCCTTCTCAACGACTTGAAAAGTCATGACGATCGAATGTTCATTTTTTTATGAGAAAAAACGTTCTCGGTCGATCCGGTCATCAACAAGCAGGATGACCAGATGTTAAGCTTCAGCCAGGACATCTCCGAGATCCGCTAAGTGTCCACGACCAAACACCAGGCCTCCGTGATTATGCTCGGCTTCGTGGTTTCGAATGGTGAGAAGATGCCGCCGGTGTGGTTCGTGGCCGGTTACAGGCTCACTGCGGCGGAATACAGGGACATCTTGGTCACAAAAGTCCTACCTTGGGTGTGAAAGATCACGATGAAGGCGGACTAGGTATTTCAGCAGGACGGTGCCCCGGCCCATACGGCCAAGACCATGCAAAAGGGGTTTGGGTTGAACTTGAATTGTTGGTTGAAAGACTTTTGGCCGCCACAGTCACCCTCCCTCAAACCCCTCCACGTAATAGAGGGGCTTAACATGCGTGTGGGTGCATGTTGAGGGAAAGGCCTGCAAGGTTAGCCAGAGCAACCTCGACGAACTGAAGTCCTCCATACATCGCATGTGAGCCAACATGAGGAAGGACTTCGTCCAAAACGTGTGTGCGACTTTCAGGTCTCGCCTGGAGCGCGTACTCGCCGCCGATGGCGGCCACACTGATTAATATTACAATTTGAACGCTTTGTTATGTGTTAAAACAATAAAACCGTGTTAACTGCATCAAAACGACTATTCCGTTCATTTTTTTCAGAGCGTCATAACGAGTGTAACAGGGCTTTTGCAATACCTGGTATGTGAACAAGTTTCCACGGACACCTGAGCTTGGAGATTTTTAATCAGTCGCCCATGTGAAACTTTATCAAAGGTTCTCTGAAAACCAATGTATATCGCGTCTACAGTTCAGTTTGAGTCATATTCTTGTACACTTTTATAAAAAATCTCAAGCAAATTATTAAAGCACGATTTTGATTATTTCGAAAACGGTGTTTTGCGCCTCGAATTAGCCTATGGCTAACGAGTGCGACTATTTGTATATTTGACGATTGATTCAAGTAGTTTGATAATTATTGATATTAAACTAATTGGCCTCTATTTTATAGGCCAGTGAGTATATCCCTTTTTGAAAATGGGAATTAAGTTAACTAATTCGAATATTTCTGGACCGATCCCTTCGAGTGATCAATTAAATATTTTTGTCAGAGGCCAAACAATGACCTCTTTTCATTCTTTAAGGTGGCGAGGATAAATCATATCTTGCGAGGTGTTTTCCTAGCAACAATTTCGGCTTAGGGGAGCCTCCTTTAATCAAAGCAATAATGGCTACACAAGTTTCCTTGAAGGAACACCATTGCTAAAAAAAAGAAGAAAAGAAAATGAGGCCAAACTCTCCGTTTCATTTCCTCTGTGATTTTTGGCGATAGTTTCGGTGAGAATGACACTTATCATCGCACTAATGATATGGTAGCCAGGTAGTTGGTTGCCGATTAAGTCGGAATTGCCGAAGACAACTTCAACTGTTGTGCCGACAAGAATATCGCTAAAGTAAATGCTTTGGACATATGTAATATTTATAATTAGTGTGTGCCAAAATTGGTGTATCTGATAAAACATTTGGCCATATAGGTACATGCACACACACACATATACACAGGATAGTTTTCCTCAAGGAAGTATTTCGTCTCATTCTCGTCTCTTCCGTCACAATGCCATATTTGAGCTTCTGATGGCACTTTATTGTCTTCCCCAGGTGGACGTCTCCGGAGGGCCGGGAATACTACGTAACGTACATCGCCGATGACGACGGGTTTCGGGTTGTGGACTCGAACGCGATCCCAGTCAGCTCCCTCGGCGTGAGGGCGGACGGAGCCCAGGGTTCATTCTTAGCCTCCGAGTATGACCTGGATGACGTCAGTGATAGCGACGACTTCCACGATTCCCACAGTCGTGACGAGGACGACTTCTACGATTCCCGCAGTCATGACGAAGACGACTTCTTCGATGACAAATAAGGCGACTCGTCGCCTCCATAGCGCCTAATTTATTTATAATTTTTTTTCATTTATGTAATTATCTTTTGTGTCTAACGAATTTATTATGAATGCTACATATGCGATCCTCAATTTTGGCCATTATTACTGCTTTATTTTTTTGTCTATTTGCCTCTTTCATAATTCCTTTGTCCCTTCCATTGTTTTTATCCTCTAACTGAAAATTTCTCCGCTTATTAACATCTCTCTTTTTTTTCATTGCATCTTTTTCCATTTCTTATTAGTCATTCTTAGTCCAGCTATCCACTGTTCAATCCACGGTCATTTGTATTTTTGTATCCCCCTCTAAGGAGAGGGTTTAGATTCCTTAATTTTTACCTTTTGTTCTTTTCTCTCTACCTCCTTTGCCCAGGACGTTTAAAATACCACTTGCTCTCTCCTTCAGCCTTAGTAAACTCGTAGTAGTAACTTTATCGATCTTATTTCACAATTCGTCTTCTTTGATTTGCATTTGTTTTCTTTTTCACGTCCCTCCCTCATTTTACCACTGCGCGCCTTTCCGACCCCACTCCCTCAGGAGGAACTGCGACTATGTATTTTATACAAACTTTCTGTAGGAATTACCCTCGTTGGTTTTTTTGATGGCTACTGAGTGACAATTGCCCTGTTTGAATATTCTAATTTCCTGCCCATAAAATAAAAAAAAGCTTATAGTGCAATTATATTACTTGATTCCAATACCGGTGAGAGAATTTTGAGAGAGAGAGAGAGAGAGAGAGAGAGAGAGGGGAGTGAGGGGATCTTCTCTTAGGGATGTTTATCAAGTTTTGTGTGTTACTCTCTTTAGAAATTACATCAATTGTGACTTTTTCTATTTCGTTTCTTTACAAAACTTCAAAAGTGTGGGTCTTCTTTCTTCGTTGCTCTTCTCCTTTCGCTTTAGAGGAATATTCTGCATTCGTCATTCTCTCATCTTTTCTTTTAGTATTCCGCACTGTTATTGACATAGTAAAGTTGGATATTATTTTTTTATTTCATTCCCCCCTTTCTCTCTCTCTCCTCTCTCACTCTTTCTCTCTCTTTCTCTCCTATCTTGAACTGTTTCGCATCTTTGTACACAGCCGTCCTGTCTTTTTTCTCAGGCTCTAGTTCTAGTTATTTCTCTAAAATAAACCACTTTGGTCGCAATATTGATATTATTTTCTGTATAAAATATCACTTTGTAACATTTGCCCAAATCATCATTTTATTTCCAAATATTTTAAAACAAAAAAATCCCTAAAAAATCACACAAATAAACTCCCTTCGCTTGTTTTCTTTTTCCATAATGTCACCACTTGGTTGCATCAGATGAGAGTAGAGTCGAAGAACAAGCCTCGAAGATACGAACAGCGAAAATTTGCCCAAATTGCTACCGTTTTTTACTATATGGGGCCTGAAATGTAAGAATACGATGGCGTAGAGCTCTGTACTCTTTTAAAGGTCACGAACTCTTTGGAAGTGCGAGGTCAAATTAGGTCATTCGATGTAAAATTATGCATAAAATCTCCAAAAGGATGATTTAATCTTCCCTTATTTAATGGGACCTCGAATTTCCATGGTTATCTCAACCAACTAATAATAATAATAAGAGTTTTTGCACGGGGCTCTTCAAGACCAGTGCCTTTTCACAGATCGCTCTTCCATCAGCGAAAGATAGGCCGGAGAGAAGAGCTGAGTTGTCAAGGCTGATTAAAGGCAACGAGAGGAGAGGAGCGTATAGGCATGTAAACAAAGAATGAAGGACTACGCGCGCGAACTACCGGCGTCGACCCGCGCCAACCCGCGCCAACCCGCACGAAGAATTAAACAATATAAACAAGCGTAAACGTACACAGGAAAAGTGGCATCGAGCGTGTTAGAATAGATAGCTTCTCTTATGCATGTCTACTTGTTTGGATATTTGGTTAAATTTTTGCCGCGGGTAGTCCCCCCTATCCCAGCAGGCAGCTTCTAGGAACAAATAAAGAGAAAACACGATCGCCCATGCAGCGCAGACGACTACGACGAATAAAAGAAAAGGGGAAGATCCAGTAATAATGTTTCTTAAGAGCCTGGGTAGGGTCAATGTGGAAGACAGGCAGAAAGGCGCTGCGCTGCAGTGTTTACGAACTTATGTGTAAGAAGCAAAACTTTGAAAGCGATTCTGGATCGAATGAGTAGCAATCGCAGGTGGGTTGCATGAGAGAAACGTTCCCAGTGGAGAAAAACTCGGGCCTAGAAGTTTAAAACAGGTTGAATGGGTCGAATATTGGCAGCATACGACACTCTCTGAAGTGAGGTATAATCGAGGTGGGAGGTAACGGGAGCATGAATTCCAACCTCGAATCTATTAGGATTAAAATGGGAGCGGATGCGGCTAATATTACGGAGAAAATTGAGAAAGGATTTGAATCCATTAAAAACATGAGATTTTGGAGACAAATGACTATCAAAATATAACGCTATCACAAAAGGCAACCAATGAGGCACAAAGATTATAAAAAGGAGCAGTAGTTTTACAGCAGGTCACATTCGTTGGGATCCCTATCGGATATGGAATGATAGCCCAAGGCGACGCAAAGAAAAACTAACAATAGAAATAGGATAGAAATAAAACAGGAGTTCAGCAAGAACCCTGCACAAGACCACAACACACCTCTGTCGGCCTCGATATATTGCCCCCTATGTAAATAGACCGAGTAAAAATGATAAATACGAGCAAACTCAGCTACGTGAAGTTTCAGAGAAACCCCCAAATTCCCGAATTCGATGAAGAAGAACAGTGTGATCGAAAGTATCAAATGCTGCCGAGATATCAAGAAGTAGCAGAATGGAACGCTGACCAATATCTGCTGCACGGTCAAGGCGGTCAGTTACACGCAAGAAACTGATGCAGTGATGTGACCTGCATTGAAACCAGACTGGAAAAGCTCCATTATGTTGGAGTAGGACATTTGATCTAGAATGTGGGTTGATACCAGCCTCTCTAGAACTTTGTAAAGGAACAAGAGTTACCAGACTGAGCAGGTAGTTTGGCGGGTCTATTGAGTTCAGGTTAGGTTTCTTAAGGGTCAGGCGAAGAGTAGCATGCTTGAAATCAGATGGTACTACACATAAGAAAGAGAGAAAGAGAGAGAGGGGGGTGTTTAATATACCAACCAGTCAAGCAATTGAGAAAAACAGGGGAGGAACTGAGAGTAGAGATTTCGGATAGTAAGGGTTTAAGGGAGAGCAGCTCTTTTTCGATGAGAGATGAAGGGAGACCAGTTTTTCAATTGCCACTAGGGCGGGAGAAGTAAGTTTCGACTAGGAGAAAGGTCGGGGTTACTCGGTAATGAAGGAATCCCTGAGCAGATATGAACTATCTTCTCAGAAAAGAAGGTAGAAAAAAATTGCAAGGGTGAGTGAGGACGTGAGACTGGGGGAATAGGGGTGAGGAGTGACGAGCAAGAACCTTGAACAGTGTGAGTAGGTTGTTTTTGTTGGCATCAAGGATACCCAGGTGTGATCTTCACTGGCAGACTTCAGAAGGACGGTGTAGGAGTGAGTAACAAGGGAGTAGGCGAGGAGAGCTGTCTGTCTCCCCGTACCCCGAGTTTGGGTCGTCCAAACTCAACTCTCACAGGAGTAACTGTGTTGATTTAGGCTAAACGAAAAGAATCAGAGAGTGAAAGGGCCCGCCCCCGGCGAGAGGAGGTAGGGAGAAACGGAGCCTGACCTTCAAAACAAAGGATGGGCCGGGAAAAGGAACGGAGTGCAACATTGTAATAAAAAGGTGGTTTATAAGCTGTTTAACGAGGGAAATATTGAGAAGATTTTGAGCAGGAGATATGTGAGTGATAAGTGGAAGAGGAAGAGATAAACATAACTGGATGAGGAAGTGGGATGTAATTTCTGTTGAGGTGTTCCTTTTGGGGAAAGGTCTGAAAATTGGAGGAAGAAACAAGGGCAATTGTTATATATTTCCACAAGTGTGGGTTCGAGGACAGTTGCAGATGGAACGAGAAAGCCATATATATATATATATATATATATATATATATATATATATATATATATATATATATATATATATATATATATCAATTAACTTTGACGACTTGGCAGAGAAAGAAAGTGTAAAAATTATTGAGAAGTTGAAGATACAAAGGAGTATAATATATGATGTTAAAATCGCCCAGAATAAGGACAGTTGCAGATGGAACGAGAAAGCCATATATATCAATTAACTTTGAATGCATGCCAGGCCACTAGCTCAGTTTCACCCATTGTCGCCTCGGAGTCCTCATCAGCTATAAGCTGACGAATCTGAAGGCCTACAAATATCACTTCTTGAATCTTGGCATCACTTATTTTAGGGAAGATCGCTTCGAGGTACTGGAAACATGGCTTGTTATGTTGTAGTACTTCAGTAAATTGCTTCATTAGGCGTGGTTATATATGTAGTGGTGGCAAAATGATAAATTTCTTGCCTTTTCTGTTGCGATCTGCAGTGAAATAAAATAAAATCAGACTAAAAATGGATATTACTGGTTGTGATCACTTGCAGAAATAGTGGAAGTACAACATAGTATGTATTTTGATTTTATAATTGATACATCTCTTGAAAATACATTAAAGATCAGGAAATAAAACACATTGAATACCCACCTTTAATATATGTTAAGCAGAAGAAGCAATTCGTTAAAAGGTCCTTTGGCTCCCTCCAGACTATTGGTACGCCAAACATGAGGCGTACAGGGCAAAGGGCCTACTAGGCTCTTTCCAGAAAGGGAACTTGCACACCTGACACAACATATGTGAGGTGCCCAGCATTTGTCCTGGTCACCCACTTTACATCCAAAGCACAGCTCATAAAGTTTCTTCATACGTTTAGTCAACTTTTTCTTGTATTTTCTTAATGTAATTGATCTACATATATAACAGAAACTGCCCGGGGAATTTTTTATTTCTCTAGGCATTTTAGCTCTCTGTGTGCTAGAATAGTACTTCTATTTGTAGTAATCATCTTATTCTTTCACTCTACTCGTGGGCTTCTGGTAGTGTGGGGTGCTGTAGGGCCTCCCAGAGCGAAGCCTTTTGTAGAAGGATGTCTCGTAGAGCTTGAAGCAGTCGTCGTGTAGCTTAATCTTTTCTCGATCAAAGCATCCTTGACCAATGCTTCGTCTACGTTTGAGTCGTAAAACCATTTAAAATGGCCTCTTCGTAATCCTGTAGCCACCTTCTTTAGAGAGATATCCCTTTTCTGCGTGGTGTGAGAGTTTAGCGCGATGGTGATGTTGATCTTTCTACCATCGAGCTTGTACTTGTTTGGTGCAGCTATGGATGGGCACGCTTGTGCTGACCTCCCTTCGTTTCCTGGTCTCTTCCTTAGCTGTCAAACTTTTGGTTTTGGTCGAAGAGGGCACGATCTCCTCGGGTTTGGCAGATTGTAGATGGGCCTGTGCCTCATTTTGCTCCACTAGTTGAGGAACTGGTTTTAGAGGCTACTGTGTGGTTAATATAATAATAATTTTAAAGTTGGTCATCTCTTACAATGGGATCAACAAGGCAGGAGAGATAGGATGAAAATGAGGTGAACTATTTGCTAATAAATGAGGCAAACGTACGGGAAACGGAAAGGAGGCATTTGGATATAAGAGAAAGGATAGGAGTAAATTGAAGATGAATGGCAGATACAAATAAGGTGAACCGTCGTCAAACAACCACGATTTTCTGAACTCCCAGCCCTTCTTAGTCCTAGCTTGAGCCACGACTCTTGCCTCCTCCCACCTCACCTCGTGCATGTGAGTGAGGAAATGGAACGCGACTACCGACAAGGAAGCTCTTCTTCTAAGGTCTTGCAATGCGATTCCATGTTCTTCAACATGCGTCCAGAGCTTCTTTGAAAGTTGACTAACATATTTCACCACGAAACTCACCACACTCGACTTTGTAGACCACGTCCAACTTCTGTTCAAGGACTCTGTCTTTAACTCTTGTGAGGTGGTTGCTCATAGAGCCCGAGGGCAACCTAAATTTCAAAAGGGCAGGGAAGCCAAGACGCGATCTTGAAGGTATTAGCCACATATGTAAGGGTGATCCTTCTTAGGTATGCTATATCGTCAGGTCGTCAAGGTGGTTGTTTCTAGGTAGCGTTATAAAAACGGCCCTGATAACTGTTGGCCCTAAACGTTGACTTGAGATGCTTCTCTTTATCCAGAAGAAATTGAGCATTGCTGCAATGTTCCTGGGCTCTCATGAACAGCGTCTTGACCGTGATCCGTTTGTGGATCAGGACGCATTATGTATGAGTCTTTTTCCTACAAACCCTTGTTCAGAGACTACCGCTAGCACCTCACAGAACTAGGATGGCCCCAAAGAACAAAGATTAGTTCTCCTCCTGTTCCATTGTGAATTGTATCTCATGGAAGATACTGTTGATGTGGATATGGAAATAGAGTAGCTTCTCTTGGTTTAAAATCACAAAGTGTCGTCAACCCAGCTCACCCACATGAAGGGCGTGTGGGGTCAAGTGAGAGCACACGACACCATATATATATATATATATATATATATATATATATATATATATATATATGGATGTCCTAGAAAATTTAAGATAGTGATACACACTCCAGCACATGACACCCTGGTTGCCTCTCGTGTGAAAGTAAATACTGTAAAATTTTATTTAATTTCGTCTATATTTACTGGTAGCACTAATTGTCTACTTCATGTATTTTGAGTGATATTGACCACTTTAAGAAATGATGTTTTTTCTTCTATTCCTCAGATAGCTGAGACGCAATGGCACGTGCTCGGCGATCACAAGATACGCTTTTTGATGTGGACTCTTCTGAGAGCTTTCCCGTGAACAGGCTGCCCTATCGAAAGGAGGTGTTGGCCGTGTTCTTGTTCCGCCATGTAAATAAGAAGAAGTTCGTCACGGTAGCCGCTAGCTCAACCACGATCAAGTTTCTTGACGTCTGGAAGAAGGCCAACATTCCAACCTCTGACACTTCTTACGTCAAGAGGAAAGTCTTTAAGCTTTTCAGCGACTCAAAATAAATCAAGAAACTGAAGAATCGCACGACAGAGAAGGAGGTGGCAAAGCCAGGGATTTTCAAGGATTCCTTGGAAGACATCTTTGACGTGGCTCACGCGGATGCCCTGACCTCAGTAATACCAGAGGAGGACAAAGAGTTCCTGAGGTCCCGACGTGAAGACAAGATGAGCTCTTAAATAGCTGGGGTCGACCAAACTTCATTGAAGAACAGGAATGGACTTGGCTGAAGAGGAAGCGAGAGGATGACCGACGAGAGAGGGAGGCCGCAGCTGTGTCTTCCATGCTGACGAAGGATATCGCTCTCGAAAAATCTTCGGGATCGTCATCGTCCACCGAATATGGTGATACGTTCATGGGTTCAACGCCTGCAAAATCACCTTATCGTCGCCGTCTAGAGAACAAGTTAAACAAGGAGATGACCTTGTCCTGGGATCGGGACAACCTGTCGGTTCGTGCCACCTCGTCATTGGCAGCGTCTGCCATCGTTCTTGGCCACAACATCAACGAACTGACCCTGACAAGCTCCTCTGTTCACCGCGCTCGAGTGAAGAACAGAGAGGAGATCGCGGCTTCGCTGGTCTGAGGCACGGAAGTACCCTTGGTCCTCCACTGGGACGGGAAACTCCTCCCTAATATCACGGACGGCAAATCACTGGAGGAGAGGATCACAGACTTGCTCACTGGGGAGGACACAGAGGAACTCCTGGGCGTTCCTGCTTCCGCTGACGGAACAGGAAGAGACGTGGCCGCATCATCAGCATGGAGTTCGACACCACAGCGTCCAATACTGGCCTCGTACAAGGGACGTGTACGTGGATCGAGCGGGAGCTTCACCGTCCCCTGCTCTGGTTGGCGTGCCGGCACCATGTCTGAGGTTGTGCTGTAGGACGTTCTCAAATGCTGCCACGGTCCTTCTTCTGGCCCGGACATCGTCCGCTTCAAGAAGCTGCAGACACGATGGCCATTTAACGACCAGAGCAAGGCCAAGCCCTTGGACACCGAGTCCTTGTAGGCCGAGCAGGACACCCGACGGCAGTCCATGACCAACCTCCTGCGCTAGCTCTTAGAGGCTGGATCCCATCCACGCTAAGGCTAACAAGAGCTGATCCAGTTCTGTCTCGCGATCCTGGGCGGTGACATGCCAAAATCCTTCAAAGTTCCTGGCGCTTACCACATGACCCGCTAGATGGCGAAAGGGATTCACGCCATCAAGATCACGCTCTTCGCCGATCAGGCCCAACTGACCCGTCAGGAAGAGAAGGGAATGCTGTAAATATCGTTGTTCGCGTCAATGGTGTACATCAAGTACTAGAACGAAGCGCCCATTGCCATCCACGCCCCGAAGGACGACAAGGACTTCATCCAAGACATCGTGGACTACGGGTATCGGAGCGTGTTCGCTTTCGCCGACTGTGCCATGCGCCGCCACCTGTGGTAACTGTCGGATGGCCTGATTGGGCTGGTGCTCTTCGACGAGAGAGTGGATGAAAGGGAAAGGATCGTCATCGTCCAGGCCGTGAAGACACGACGGGAATTAAAGAACAGCTCACGACGACTTCAGGGAAAGAATCTTAACCTGAAGGAGCCCACCTCCCACCTGGGCAATGGTCCGATCATTGAACCTCATCAAAGGCCTTCTGGGAGAAAAAACCTTCCTCGACGAAAATGTGGCGACCTGGCCATCCAACCCCCTGTACCAGCTGGCCCAGAAGCGGGTTGCCACCCTCCGTGTGACCAACGACGTGGCCAAACGTGGCATCGCCCTCGTAAAGCGATTACTCGGTCAGCGGACTAAGAGCGAGGAACAGACGCAGCTCCTCCTGAGGAAAGTCCTGCTTCACACACAGGCGGTGACGAAAAAGACAAAGGAGCAGCTGAAGACCAAGGTGGTCAAGGACGTCTAAGACAGCCAAAGAGGTGGTGAAGGGGCCCTTCCGGGACCCGAGAATTATTAGATGATGTTCTGTTATCATTTGTCTCTGACCCTCGTCTTTGAATAAATTATTTTCCGTTTTCTGCCTTTTTCTCTCTTTCATGATGTTTTCTCTGGAGAAACAGTTATTTTGTGCTACCAGAAAATATGGACCAATTTTGATGAAACTTTCTCTGAATCATTTCCACACATGTACGAGCAAGGGCGAACTGTGCTGGTATCGATACCGCCAAATTTGATTTCTATTTATATTACTTTGGGCCACCCTAATATATATACTCATATATATATATATATATATATATATATATATATATATATATATATATATATATATATATATATATATATATATATATATATATATATATAAGGAAAGAGAGTTACGTTGGACTGCAAATGAGCGAGCGAGACACTTGAACAAAGGAGCTGACACAAGAGAGGAGACATCAGAAGAAACCTGTGGAGCTAAAGAAGAAAGGGTCTCCACAATGGCGGCAATCCAGATATAAGAAAGAGAGGAATAACGATTCGAAAAATCATTGGAACAGGAACGGAGGGAACAGTTGAGTTCAGAACTAGGAGAGAAGCTGTTCGATACGGGAAGAAGTAAAGCAAGATCACTGAGCATCAATTCATTATCGATAGAGGAGAGCCGTTGATGGTAAGACTTTGAAACAGGAGATATTAAAGCGTTTGCTAGAAGAGAACGAGATAAACAAAAACCGATAAGGAAGTGATCGGAAAGAAACCAACATTTATTTACTATAATGGCCTGTTCTAAGTGATTTAAATCTACTATGTAAAGAACACCATGTTCCTGGTAGAAAATAAGCATGAAAAACGGATTGAAATATAGCTCCAGGTTCCCACGTACTATCCGACCACATCCTTATAGGCTACATAATATCATCTTCACCCATTTTAATACCCCCCCTTCCCTTTATGATTACACTAACGCAAACCGGGAGGGAATCAAAGGACACATAACTGTGAACGCGATACAGAACTTCAACCTCCAAAACACTAACTCTACATATATCGAAAACCACTGAAGTACACTCTTGGACATCATAAACACCTCACGCAACATACAGACACCACGAAAAACATACACATGCATAAACACTTCACATTCTCAATACATACACAGACTCATTACACTATACAACAACCGCTAGAACAGAGGACCAAGACAACACAACATCACACTTTACGTACCTGCATCTTACAATGCGTGCAGCTAGATCGGAATCGCCAGCAGCGCAAAGTAACCTGCATTGCGGACGACGCTCACCCTCTCCATCCTCAGGCGTCGCGTAAAGACGATGTGGGCACGGACTTGCCTAAACCTATCCCTCTCCAACATAACTGCACACTTACTGACACTAATGATATCCTAGATGCATTCAGATCGTACTGGGATACGGTGCGCACACACAACTCACACAAACCACACACACAAGAGCATGTCGCTGGTGAGCTTGTGTCTACCCATCTGATATAGTTTACAAATAGAGATACTCGATAGCACTAGTACACTAACCATTCCTACCACAGTCGGGGAAACAAAGCACTACATCAAATCAACACCAAAACACTTACCTTTCGTCACACACCCACATCGTCCCGCCACCCTAATCGTACCTAAAACCACTACCTATACACACAATAAAATAACGCATCGGAGTCTAGCCACCGACCTTTAAGCTTTTCCTATCTCCACTAAAGTTTTTTCGAACCTTTTCCTCTTCTACTACATTATCTCCTGCAGTCTTCTACAGTGATCCTTCTTTTGTTATTTCTATTCGCATTCAATTAGATTCGATTGATATTTATTCCCTATTATTTTTGTTCTTTTGCATATCACTTATGTGTTATGCGCTTTATCTAAGTTGTTTGTGTTTTGTGTTTCCATAGGAGTCTTCTGCTACTCTGGAAACCAAAATGTCATCGTATGTTGTCGTAAATTTCTGTTTCCTCGTACAATTCTGGGATCTTTTCTCTTATTTTTTCACCAAACTTTTATGGATCTATTTCTTATCAGGGAGTTGGCTAATTCGAGCTTTTCGGTTTCGTGTAATTCTCTTATTGTTTTTCTTTCTGCCATTCGAGTACTACTTATCCAATATATTAATTTGTTCTGGATTCTTTGCATTATCTTTTTTTAAGGTGTTTGTTGGTATTGGGAGATATGCTATTACTAGCTGAACAACTGCTTTATAAACTTTCTTTTTATTTTTCAAGAGAAGTTGCTCAGCTGTCCAAGAAAAATTATCCCCTTTGATCCTCTTCTTTTTCTTCCCCTTAAGTGGTCCGCGTATCCAGTTGTACTGCTCCTAAGTCCCACTATAGTTATTCTAGTGCCGTGCTCATATTTCCTCCCTTTAGACCATATTTGTATTTTTTTTCTCCATGAGATGGAGATTATCTTTAGCTTTTTGGGTATTTAAAAAAAAAATTCCATTCATTTTCATATCTATTCAGGTTTTCTGTCTGCAGTTGATGTTCTAGCTTGCTGCATGGGTCTTTATATGGAGTGACCATATACAAACTCTATATTGAGGCACCCTAATGTTCTGACTTTAGGAATATCATCCGTGCAGATCGAATATAAGATTGGGCTTAAGCATCTCCTCTGCGGTACGCCGGCGTGTAGCCTACACTCTGGTCCTTCATATCCTTCGAGGCTGATATACGCCTTACTATTCCTTAAATATTTGCAGATGAGCCTCTCGATATTGCAACTGAGACCTAATTGAAGTATTTTACAAGTTAGTTTCCAAACCTTATCAAATGCCTTTTCGACCTCACGCAGGATGATGTTGACAGTACATTTTTCGGCCTTGGCTTTGACAATCATCTCTGGTCTAATGACTATGGCCATGGTGGTACCTCTCTTTTTTTAAAAACGAATTTAAATAGTTATGATGGTTCTCGTCCAGATGTTCTACCAACCTTTTGTTCAATATTTTCCCCATTACCTTTCAAAGCAAGTTAAGAGGGGATGTCGGTATGCGACTTACCGTACTACTTGCGAGGGAGGTTTGCCCAACTTCGCGATTAGTATAATTTCTGTCGTCTTTAAATATTTTGGGCAATATCCAATGTCTGAGAATGCATTGAAAATTTTTGTAATGCCCCCTAGGATGTTTCTCGGAGCCATTTGATAGTTTATTTTTGTTTACCCTGTTGAGCCTTGTCATTTTTTATTGAGGGAGTTTATTGCTCTCCTAATTTCTTCAATTGTTAAATTGGATATGTCTGTCTCGAATTTAACATTATTTTTAGGGATGGTGACGAAGATTTTCTTTCAGTGTTTCCTGAATCCACTCTCGTCTTCTGTGTCTTCCTGCATTGTATTCCTCTGCCTCCCCTATTTTTCTCTCTTTCAGCGTCGATCCTTTTAATTTCCTGATTATTGCTCATGCTCCTCATGGGCAGGTCTCTTCTTCTATTTTGCTGATTATATCTTCCAATTCTTCATTTTGTTGCTCTAGAGTGAAGAATATCATGTTCAATTTTAAAATGCTGATCCTGTGGTACGCTTGGCTGTGAGTACCGTTTATTCTGATATATTCGTACATTTCTTTGGTCATTCTTGCCTTCCTCTTCATTTCTCGAGTCCACCTTGGGTGATCTAGGGTCTGTTAGTCTATTTTATGGAGGTGCTCATTGATTGCTGCCTTTATCGCACTTATGATTATTATTTAATTCGTTATTTATTGTGGTTTTAGTTCCTCCCTTCAGTGTTATTGTGGTGTAGGTTCAGAATTTGCGGTATAACTTTGCCAATTTGCTTTGGTATAAGATTTTCTGCTTGGGATTGGTATCTAGATACGATTTGTATTGATTCCTGACAGGCTACCAATGTGATAGCTAAATGGTAAGATTGCTGGGTGCATGTGTATATATATTTCTTGGCTCGGCAGTACAATATCTGGTTTTGTAGCCGTCTTTTCCTTAAAGTAGGTTCGGAATTCAGGTCACGCTCTTTTTAGTGTTTCTGTTTAATAAGAGTTGTGAGTTTGTGTTTGTGGGGGAATTCCACGTGGAATTTCTTTTCCAGCACGGAAATGACGTCCATGCGTTAAAGAAAATTCTACAATTTGGTTAGGCTTAAATTGGTAAGCCTTCCCCCCCAACCATCCACAAGCGGTAGCCTCGACTGCGTCCACCCTGGACCACCTTTCCGGGGGTTAGAATCACCTGGGCGTGAAGGTTCTAGACCATTCGAGAGTAGCGCTGGCCAAACACCCCATGTTTGCCCCACCCCTGCGGGGGAAGCCTCGGATATATAGGGCTCGTCTTCCAGGTGGGAGATACAGAGTTGATGAGTCCCGCCAGGATCCAAGAAGCATTCTTCCCAGTTCCAAGTCAAGTGCTTAACAACGAAGCCAAGTGACGGCTGAACTTTTCGTGTCGTTGGAATTAGCCCAGCCAGTGAAGTATTTCCATTTGACGATCGCCATCGAGCGATTTTTCTGAACTCCACTCATCAACTCCTGTAGAAGCCCTCCTCGCTCCCTCCTCGTATTCGAGTGGCCGAAATACTCTCCCCTGGACCGGACGTTCCCGCTTCCCCTTCCTTGGAGAACCGTCATCACGTCAAATTCCCGCTCAGAAGCTCCGAGTGCCCTCGTCCTCACGTTTATTGCCTGCATAAGACATCCGTGAAACCTTACCCTTAGTTCTCACCCGGAATCCTCCGTAAGCCAACCCCTCCCCGCCTACAGCAACCCATTTGAGTTAATCCTCCCCATTGGATTAGTCTCCTTCTGTAACGCATTAATTTCTAACTTCAGTGTCTGATGCATAACTCTGCAATTCCTGCCCCTTCCCTCATTTACCAATATAATTTTGCCCATTGATTCTCTTATTTTATGTAAATATAATTATATTTTTGTACATGCCTCTTTAAATAACCTTGAGCTGTGCCATTGCCCAAATTTTACCCGACCTCGTTTTGCACTCTATTCTCGCTGCTCCGCGCGTCGAACTCGTGGCTTTCCGCCCCTTTGTCGGTTCGCCTTTAAGTTATTAGTCCCTTCCCCATAGATATAATAGGGTATTTAATAATATAATGTCACACCACGACAGTGTTTTTATTTGCATATCCTGATTCCCAGCATCGGCCGTTTATGTCTTCTAATAGCATTACCGGATGCCTTTTGTTAAAAAATTTCATTTTGGGGTGTATTGGTAATTGCACCTAGGTGGTTGATACCGGGAGCTAATGGAAGTGGTGTGTGTTAAAATTGTATCGTCTTTGATATGTAAACGTCCTCTATATTTCATTCTTCCCTGTACTGTATCTTTTTTTTATATTGCGATCTTATTTGGCATTAACATCATAAGTATTCGGCCGATTTTAACAAAATTTGAAAGCCCTCTGTTGTTTTACATTCTCTTTCGAACGATGTAATTGCCAAGGTCATCCATCCAAAGGTTAATCCGGGAATTATTTAAAGTTTTAAAGGTCGTAAGGTTACCAATCAGAATAAGTGAGAGCCTACGACTTTGGTCAGCAAACCTTGTTCTATTTGCAACCTCTCTTCTTTTGGGGAGGTTGATCGCCATAGTTCTGTGTGCTTTCCCAGTTTATGCATTTTTTTCTGTAGCCTCGCATACTTTTCAACCGTGGTTCTTTCATGAACATTCAGAGCAGTTTTTTGGCCCCTTGGGGGCAGTTAGTAATTGTCTTTTACCAGGGCATAGCACTGGAAGAACGTTTATATTTTTATCTGTGTTCGTGGGTATGATTACCGAACCTTAATAACTCTGTTATTGTCAGGTGTTGATTTGAAATTCCATTTCTTCTTTTAGCTCTTCTTTCGTCTGTGATCTGACACAAAGATCAATCTTTCGGTACACGATAGATCTATTTGCCAATATATATTGGGGAGCTTTGGAGAGACTCCGAATTTCGCTAGAACCTCTTAACTTCCTTTGAGACTATTTTTTTCCCACGTTCTCTGGGCGGTGGCATAGTGCTACGTATCCACTGGTAGTATTAGTTTCATCCGTGATACTTTCAGTTCACCAGACTATACTTTTATTATAGCTAGGCGATCTAGTTTTGTTTTCCCTACTTATTTTAAATTCATTTTCCCACCCTGATTTTTTGATGGACCCAACATCAAAAACTATTGTGTTGAAATTTCAGACTTCTAAATTAATATTTTCAGGTTCCTCAACGCAATTGAAACTTTAAAAAAAAGCAAAAATGTCGGAAAATTCTATTTATTTGTTTTCAAACTTCAAGTTGTTACATTAACATTTATGTCCTCTACGGGCTATATTATTTCCCTAAAACTTAAAAAAAAATATATTTCCATAAAACTTGACAATCAATACTTCTACTTCCATTTTATTGAATAAAAATAATCTATTAACTACTCGATAGGTCTTCCTTCCTTTTCATCCGTTTGTTTCCATGCAACCTGTCGATTTTTATCATCATCACTCTGAAATAGAAGAAGTTGAACAATTAACGGTCGAATATTTAAATTTTCACTATTATTCAATATCCATTTATTCAATGCAGTTAAATTTTTTTAGTGTTATTACCTTTCCTTACGAAGTCCTTCTTGATATTAAATGAGGGTGTTTTTCTCCTGGACTCAATTCTACTCCTTATATAGCTGTCCCGTTTGTCTTCTCCACAAACTGCTAGTGACGCTTCTGTGACCAGTTGATGCATCTCCCAACCGCTTGTGTGTGACAAGGAAACTTCGGCATATCCAATTTAGGAGGTTGACGGATAAATTCTTCAAGTTGATCATCAGAGAGCGTCCTCGTCCGCAGAGGTTCGGTCACAACGGTCTGCTGCTAATTAATTAGGTGGATGTAGTCGTCAGCTTCAAAGTTTATGTCTGGGATCTTGAAAGTGCGTATTGATTTCCCTTTATAATCTTTTCGTTCTTTCATAATTCTCCTCCATGTGAGTTGTCGGATATAATTTATTTCATCTTTCAGCATTCAGAGATGAATGTTTTCCGCATGTGCAAAATAAGCATTTCTTCGAATCAATGGGGCAACTATTGTTTAATCTGTTTGTTCATCCCTTGCAGTGATTGCACTGTCTTAAAGAGGTTGAGTGCTCCATCTTGCGAAGAAGAGTTAGCTTTTATTTCAAACTAGCATGGTGCATACACCTTCATGATGAACAAGACAATGGATTTCAGCGTGTCAGAAGAGTCGGAAGTCGAAAGATATAATCGAAGTATTCGATTTGACGTTGTAAGCCATCCCATCGTGCATGCAACATTATTCCAAGACTCTTACGAACCATTTCAGCAGAATATTTACCAGAATATTTATCAAACAGATACTTTTGATCGGTGCTCAGATTTCCTCTCTTAGCAGATGGCAAGTTAGTCGGAATTGGCTCGAATTCAACAACTCTTAGAGTCTCACATTTATCCAATTGTTTCCCTATAGGTCCGACAAATCCACGAGACCCCGTTGTTTTTCCATCCAAATTGTTGATGAGATGGCGCAATGGGAGCTCATTTGCATGGAGCTGGCAAATAAAACAATGAAGTGGTCTATTAAGTTTTCCTTCTTACATTATGATCACACCTCCTTTTGTTCCTGTATTCATTGCCGTTCCATCGCATTCCACGGCAACGAGTTCATCAGTTGCGATGTTATTTGCTTCTAGATACGAGAATATTGCGTCGAATATAGCTTTTGCAGAACCTGTATCAATTGCCAGGTGTCCAAGGTATTCTGAACCAGGTTCTTCTATCATAGAGATGTGCTCTTCCATCCATTATATTGTTATCTCCGTACTTCTATTTTCCTAAAACCGAGTTAGTAGGGATTGTATAGGGAGTTCTCTTCCAGGTGGGCGACCAGTCTTTGATTCAATATTTTTTCCAAGAGATTTCAGCCGATTTCCAGTTGCGAAATTGGGCAGAAGCTCTCCTTGTTCGTTGGTGACTTTCCCGGCTTGGCGATAAAGATTATTTTAGCCGTCTTGAAAGCTTCAGGGAAGTATTTTTTATTCAGACATGCGTTAAATATTCTCCTCATTCTTTCTATAATATTTGCTGGTATCTTTTTTTAATTTAATATTGTTAGTCCTGATTGTCCTTGGGTTTTCTCGAAGAATTAGTGGAGCTTTCTTAGTAGTAGCTATCTTGGCGTCTCCGTTATGATATATGTATACGCGGTGATGTGGGGGCCAACTCTGTCATAGTCCTGATTTTCCTCGTAAGTTATATTGAACATATTTTACTAATATTCACGTAATATTTTTCTCTGATTTCATGCTGCTATCTTGGCATTCGCTATCCATTTTCTTCGTCCTATGTTATGTTCCTTTGAGTTTCCTTATCTTTTGCCAAAATTCTTTGAGAGATGCATCTGATCGAGGTTTTCGATTGCATCGCCCCATTTTCTCTATTGACGTTACAGGATCATTTGGTTCACTTCTTTTATCTCTTTACTTCTTTGTATTAGTCAATTGATCCTCTTCAGATGTTTATTTGATATAATACTTTCAGCTCAAGGTACAAATCCTCTATGTTATCGTTCCATCTGTAGGTTGAAATGGACTTACACGTGGATTTCGGGATACATATTCAGGCTGCGTTGAATAGCTGACTGTTCAGGTCGTCGAGTGCCTCGGCAATTTGCTCGAGAATTGCCTCATCCAGTAAAGGAGGATGGTTATTTCTGAGAAGTTCATCATACCGTCCCCGGTATGCTCTTTTGTAGTATTTTATTTCTAAAGCTTGGAATTGTATATGGTTCCTATTTATTGTAAGTAGAATTCCCATTTGATCAATGCATGGTACTTGGATAGGTTCCATGTAGTAATTAAACCGTACTTGATGATTGGCAAGGCGAAGGTCTGGTTTTGTGGCACTTCTAGCTCTAACGAAGGTGGGAAAGTCGGGGGCTATGTGCTGGACGATGTTTCGGTCCAACCACGTGTCTAGGCTCCTTCTGATTATGTTGAATATTCTATAGCCGGATTACTGACATATGTCGTTGAGGTCCGACAACACAATTGTTCGGATCCTCCTACTAAATAAGCCATTGAGATACTAAATTGGCAAAAAGTCTCTCCTTGACGCTTGGTATCCGGGGGCTATAACCATCTTCCCTAAATCAATTTTGACCTCTATTGTAAAATAGGAATCTTTCACGTTTCTTAGTTGTTTGTACTTTATCGTTTTTTTATTGCAATAACGGCGCCGTCATACAACTTTTGCAGGTAGTTTGTGATTAACACGTTATAATTCTCAATTTATTTTTATTATGCGTGTGAACTCCATGTTCTGACATCAAGATGACATCTGTATCAATTTCTCTGAATATATTTCCGTAAAACGTTTGTTTCGTTATCCAGCCATTTATGTTTAATTGCAATATCCCGAGTACGATTCTTTTCACGATGGTGTGTTATTTCTTCAGGGGAAGGCTAGGAGTCTTCGCAGTCTTCTGATGTGTCTTCTTCCACTTCTGATTCTACCGAATCATGCGAGGAGGGTTCGTTGATGGGTGTATTTACATCGGGCGTCGATCTTTGTTTGATCCCGATCACTGCTTTCTTGAAAACTTGGGAGCATTCTAGATTTTCCGGCATTTTTTCCCGATGGGAGTCCGTTTTCTTTTAGTAGTCGGTTGAGGACCTCATTGTAAGAAGCTGGTCGAATGGTGTTTGCTACGTTTACATAGACGATGCATATGGGAATGCACGCAATAAGGTTGCTTGTGATGTGTCCGAGAGATGCCTCTGTTGGTTGCATCTCGTCGCTTTACGGTGCAACGCTCTCGGTGCAGTGGGTAATTTGCAGCCTAACTTCATTATAAAAAGAAAAGAGCACAGATAGTTCATTTATACAGATATATTTACCAAAATTACATGTTGAGGACTTGAAAGATTGTAATATTCATTTTATTCAATGAAATCTGGGTCGGCCTCAACTACGGCCTTTCGGCGGCGCTAGAACCTACTACAGGCTAGGTAAAAATGTGGCAATCCTAGACCTAGCTAAGCGCCACCTTGGTGCTGCATGGGGACTTGTTCGTTTTTCTATCTCAACCTATCCCCCCACACAATAGTTCAAGGGTTTGCAGTTTGAGGATTTGGTAGGCCAGATGTTCGGAGTGATGTTGTCAAAGAAATTAGCTGAGAGTCAAGACTGAGTCCTCCTGGTAGTGAGACTCGGTGCATAGTTCTTCTGTCACACGTACGGCCTTCCAACAGCCACCTCCTAGATCAGGGGCAACCCCAACTCCTCCAGGCGTGTGATATAGCCCTCCATGACACGTCCCTCGTTACTGACTACCCCAAACACCATGATGTAGACCAGAAACCTGGATTTCACTACTCTTGGTACATCTTTGTAGGGCACATCAGGCCAGGGGTTGTTTAGCGAGTTCACCACTTGGTCCTGGCAGAAATTTTTCTAGTTTGAGAAGTACCAAAGGATGCCAGGCTTGAGGGGATCCTTCAATTTGTTCCCTAGTTAACAGGCAGCTTCTGCGGCAGAAGCTGGCCTTTTATCTTTTTGTATTAATAGTTGTGGATGTCTTCATGCACTAACTACCTGACGAGAGAATCGGACACTCCCGAGTCATTCCCTATGAACCTCATTGACTCGTTGTAATCGTTGTCAATGGTGACCTGGATCTCCGCAACAAATTCGGGAATTCTTTTCGTATCAGAACGATTAAGTGAGGTTTCTGGGCCGCCGTACTCTCTTAATCACAGTTTGACTCAGCCAACTCTTTCCTAATCATCTGCACCGCTCTCAGACTGACACTCAAGCACCCGTAGATCTTCGCATTGAACCTCCCGGCGTAAATACCAAGCGCCACAGCTTGCCTTTTCAAAATTTTACAGGATTGAATTCAGCACAGGATTAAATTCTTCACAGACGATGTTCAACTGAGTCCACTTTGATCCAAAGAAAAGAGAACCGACACCAGACAACATGCATGCGCAGAATTCAGTTGCCAACGGCGACAGATAAGACCGCACCTTGTCGACTGTGGGTAGGTTAAGGAATTTTAATGTAAGGAGGGGGGATTTCAAACTGAGTTTGTGAGTTATGTATTGAGCTCACGATTTCCTATCTTTGATGAGTAAGGCCTCCAGAATCTTTAGGTGACCCGTATCCGAGTTCTTCCTGAGGATGGTGGTGTTGGTGGAAACTAACACAATCCTCAAACATATATACACGAAAATTGGCTTAATTATTATAATCAGTATAAGAAGAAACCCCGCAGAATGAACAAAATAAATTCTAAGCCAGATTCATTTATGCCTAAGCCTCGTCAAAGGAACATATTGCAGGGAAAATAAAATTCTATCGTTGTCTTCAGTAAAGTGACAAATTGGAGCAATTAAGATTGGAGAAGTTTGAGTGCGAGGTGCCCTTTTAAGTATCACGGTATATGATCGTGTGAAGAGTACAGGTGCTCTAATAAACCAACTTGAGACCTTACAAGAAAAAAGTCATGGTTGAGCAGATCATCTCCCACCTTCGAGGTGTGTTGTTTTGTTACTACACACTTACAACTCAGATTACACTTATAGCTGTCGCAAGTGATTAGTTAATTACTTCGTGCCACTAAGTGCCAGCTACCCCGCTAGGGGGTGGATTGCCTAGCAGGGCCAATGCCCCTAGCATAACTGAAACCTGGTCGAGCGACGCGCCCTACAAACCTCAGTGCCCCGAGAGTAAGTGGTGCTCTCTCGCGGGTCGGGTCATCTTTGGCACCTGTTTTAAATCTTGTTCGCGCCTGTTTAGACCTAGCTAAAGGTGAAAAAAAACTAAGTGCCAGTAACTCACTTTCTTGTCATATCTATTTTATTTGATGGTAATTAAGTTAATAATGGTTACGTTATCTCTAATGTTAGTTCATCCAGTATAACTTTAATTTTACTTCAATCTTGAGAAAAAACTTAATACCATCTTTCCCTGAAGAGTAGTTTTGGTTAGGCTTAAAACCAACCCTTTGATAAGGAGTTAAATAAGATCACACAAAAAAATGGTTTCAAGCAAATCCTTCTGAATATAACAACACGTTATATCTATATTATTCGTATTTATTAAGGATTATAGATTATCTTATTCTACCAAATACCTGCCTGAAGATACATTCTTCTGCGTCAAACAGCAGCCGCTCAGCTTTGACTCAGAGAACCGCAAAAAAATCACCTTGAACCCTCAGCTAGAGAAACCAGATGACAATCCAGAGCCGATTTTTAACTAGTGCTAAATGCCTTGAAAACCTCACCTTTCAGATAGCCACTTCAAAGTGAAAGGTACTGGATGCCAATTTTGTAAGAAGAAAAATTATAAACCAGCATTTCCATATAAGGTTTGAAGACAGCCAACGAGTCTAATTATATTAAGTTTTGTTCGATTTTTTTTCGTGTCTTTAACTAATTTGACTTTCATTTTTTACGTGGTGAAATTTAAAAATTGATTATTATTTTGTGTATCACATGAAGGATTGTCCAAGTATAGAATGTCTTTCAGAAATCGCGATAACTCATATAAGAAGAGAGCAAGGAAAGAAGATATGATGGGGCATAGATAACGAATACTTGATTGTTAGCTCAAAATCGGGCGATTTCATAGTCGGGCTAGCCAGGAAAAAACAAAAATCGTTCTTATTTCTTTATTTTTAAAGATATTCACCCCAAATTTGGCAGAAAGCACCCTGGGACCAATGTACTTTGAGCTGTGAAGTCAAATTTTTATTCGACGAACAGATTCGGCGTGACGAATGAAAGTGTGACTTCTTTGATGAAAAAGAAAAAAGAAAAAACTTATATTTATAATCGATGTTGGTTATATTCAATTCAATTTTATTTAATAAGGCTGTGTACATTGGGATTCTTAGATACTACAGGGTGTCTAATAATATCAAATTTCAAAATTTCATAGGTTTTCCAGGTACTTAAAAAAAAATAAATGGCAAAATCTCTAATTAAAACTGTAATGAAAAATGGGTATATTAAATTTAACTACAAACATATTTCAAGGTATATTCTAATAAATGAAATAAAGTAGGTAGCATCAATTAAAGAAAAAAGAAGAAATCCCTCCAGGGCCCACACTTGACCAATCTAGCAAACAATTATATTTCCATTAGGTATCATTTGGCTAGACCCCCGCATTTGATTTCATTTTTTTTAACTTTATAAATCTTTTTCATAGCCCATGGGTGAGTACCGACTATATTATTCTGAAATAAGTATAATAAAGTAATAGCTAGCAAGAATCTAAGGTGTGGACACCCTGTACTAGTAACCTATTTCATGGTTAACCTGGATTCTAATATCTACCCTACAAAATAAAGATACATAACAAATGTCAGTGGCTACGCGCACTTAAATTGACTTAGGACTTTTTCTCACTAGAAAGTTTCTTCTTCTTGTAGTCACTTTTGCTCCTGGTAGATTTCTCGGGTGCATCTGGATTACCTAATTTATGACTCTTCTTTTGACTTTTGCATGGGCATCACTGTTAGCTTTTGACATCATATTTTTGCCCATGACATGGAAGAGGGACCTGGCAATGGCAGGAACAATGGTGATAACCAGCCTGCAACCCTTTTCACAGTCCAGCAGGGACATCCCTAAAGGTGCATACACACTGCGCTGATGACACGTGTTAACACGCCATATGACGTGTTAACACAAAGCAACAGATTGCATCATATAACACAACAACGTTTTCATTTATCTGATGCATGTTACGTCAGAAAGATTTGATTTTTTGTGGAGTGAGCACGTTCTTTCTTTTTTATCCTCTAATTTTGTGTTGCAGATATTGAAAATGAATCATAATATGTTAAATGAACTCGATGAAGAAGAGGAGCAGTTAGTAGCAATAGCTATAGCGCTTTTTACTTCTGGAAAAAAAACTCAAACAAATGTTATAAACGCCAAAAGGGAAAGTTTAGGTGAGTTTCATCACCTATTTCCTCAGCTACTGTCAGAGGAAGATCGTTTTGTTATGTACTTTAGGATGACAAAAGAAGAGTTCTACAACCTTTTACACATTATAAAACCAGCAATTACAAAATCCAACACTCAACTAAGGAAATGTATACCAGCAGAAGAGAGACTTGCTGTATGCTTGAGGTGAGTAAAACTTGCACAATGATGTCTTAATTTTATTTTCAGCTAATTAGGTACATGAACCACATAAATATGTAAGATATTACATAGAAAAATATGGTGTGGCCATTCCTGTAGGACATGTAGAATGTTCCATTTCGGGTAAAGGGGTAGAAGGTGCTGTACTCGAGGTAGAATAGCAATTGGGGTTTGATTCACCAAAGGATGTAATGGAGGATGTGGGAGAGGGGGATGGGATTGGTACTACGGGTGGATGAAAGGGGCCAGATGCAGTGTTTTGATAAAGGTTTTGTTGCTCCATCTCCCGAATCTGGGCCTTGAACACCATATTGCTTATTTCCATCTTTATTCTGGCTTGTTCAATGGCACTAAGTTTTTTAACAGAGCTGGCAATACTTGAAAAGAACATTTCCGTTTCGTCTCTATCCGTTTTGTGGCCTTCTGAAAGTTGAAGAGTTTGGGCCCGCATACGGCTGTTATTCTTCATGATGTTTACTATTTCACTCATGGATGAATCCACCGTCTGCCTTTTCCTATACTTTGGTTTGGGAGTTGATGTACGATCTTCATTTGTAGTTTCTTGATTACCATTGTCATCGGCACCCTTCTCTGATGCTGCATTTTTGTCTACTTGGCTTCTGTTTAAGTCCTCTTCAGTAGTTTCATTGATGACCGCATTAGACACATCATCAACACTTGGACAAAGTGGTTCCACATTGCCATGGGTACTGAAACAATAGAAAAATAAAAAAAAACAATTAATTACAGTATGTAAAAGCACAAATTGTTTTCAACTTTGGGGCTTTCCTCCAACCACTGCAGCAAAGGACATTAAAAGAATGATTAAATTTCACGTGAAATTAGTGTGTTTAAATGATTTATCATAGATACCTTCGTGGTTACAATGTTGGGATCAAAAATGACATTTGGTCTTCATATTTCCACTTAGGAACATTCTTAGCTGCTTGACCAGATTTTGTGTTCCTTCTCTTTCTGGCATTTGTATAAGCATTCCGAAGTTTTGTCCATGTGTCTTTGCATGCGTCAGCTGCAAAAGATAACTTTATGATTAATAACGGAATTAAAAATATTCATATTTTATTATTATGATAATTATTGTTATAAGAAAGGAAGCTTCATTTTTTTATTTTATCTTTTTCAGGTATTTGGCGACAGGAAATTCATACAGATCACTTGGATTCTCCTTTCGAATGGGCTTCAGTACGGCTGGACAAATAGTGAAAGAATGTTGCCAAGCTATTTGGGAATCACTTAAATCTATTCATATTCCAGAGCCAGAACAAATAAAGTGGAAAGAAATTGCGAAAGATTTTGAAGAGATATGGGGGTTTCCACATTGCTTAGGAGCAATGGATGGTAAACACATTCAAATGCGATGCCCTTACAATGGGGGATCCTCTTACCACAACTATAAAGGAAATCATTCCATTGTCTTGCTGGCGTTGGTAGATGCCAATTATAAATTTATTATGATTGATGTAGGAGCTTTTGGAAGGAATAGTGATGGTGGAACATTTGAAAGGTCTAATTTTGGTAAAAAATGTGCCAAAAATCTGCTTAATTTTCCTAAAGCTGAAAAACTTGACGCTTCTGGTGATCCATGTGACTTTGTCATGGTAGCAGATGAAGCGTTTCCTCTTAAAACGTACATTATGCGACCTATCGCTAAAAATTCAATCAATGGAGATGAAGAAAAGATTTTTAATTATAGGTTGTCGAGAGCAAGGCGAGTTGTGGAAAACGCCTTTGGCATTCTTGCTGGGCGGTGGAGGGTTTTCCTGAAACCGCTTGAAGTTCAACCAGAAACAGTTGATTCAATTGTACTGGCTTCCTGCTGCCTTCACAACATGCTTCGTGTTTCCAGGAATACGAATTTCGAAGAAGGTATTCAGGCATCCGAGACAGAAATTCAGGCATTAGGAGATCTACAATCAGTCAGAAGAAATCATGTGCGAGAAGCTGCTGCAGTACGAGAAAGTTTAAAATGCCCATGGCAGTGGGACGCTATTCGTAAAGGCAGGAATACACATTAACCAGAAAGGAATTCAACGGTGAATTATTGTGACCTTTAAAAATAGAAAATTCTCAACAAACAAGCGAGCAAATGAAATTAGTATACTACTGCTTAAAAAGCTATTTGAAACTGCTACCGAACTGCATTCTTTATATATTGTATTCAATAAATAAAATAAATATAATGTTAATTTACCTGAAATACCAATTCGTTCGCTGATTTCCTCCCAAGCTTCTCTTCTGGCCTTCTGGTCCCTATAATCCCTGTTTTGTGGATTAAATAAGTGATCGTATCCTCTAACATATTCTATTAACTGTTCCTCCATAACGAAAACACTTTTACTTTATTTTATCAATTTGTCACCATACAATAGTACCCGTTGAATAAAATCGTAACACTAGAATAATTTCAAAATATACAATAATATCGAAACACTATAGAATACTTCAAAACATACAATAATATTAAAACACTATACAATAATATGTGCCTACTACACCTATCTGACGAAGATTTCCTTCTGACGAATATCTGGGAGTTTTGATTTTCATCTGATGCGTGTTAACACGTGATATGTCGCGTAACACGTCAGCTGACGTGTTACGCGACATATCAGACCAGTGTGAACTTCATTATGAGAACGCATGTTCCAGATTTTTTGCTAACACGTGTTAACACGTCATATGGCGTGTTAACACGTGTCATCAGCGCAGTGTGTATGCACCTTAAGTCATTGGTCATTATTTCCTTGTAGACACTCACGAACACTTCTTCTGAATAGTAGGCCGCCAGGAACTTGGCCCTCCTTTCGCTTGGTGTTGTAATTGCCTTAAAGACTTCCACGGCTATCATGGCCATGTGGATGCACTCGTTTGAGGGGTAGAGGAAACCACAGCGGGCCTGGAATTCAATCATCTCTCTGAAAGTCTCTGGTAGCTTGTCGGGGTCGACCACCTGCACTGAGGGCATAAGGGCGTTGCCTTCTACCAGAGCCTCCTGGCAAGAAACACACTTTAGGAGGCTACGGGCATTTCTGGCAAAGTAATACACCATTTGTAATCGTATGAATAACAGTATAGTATTACTAATTAGATTTTATTGCTGTCTTTGAACCCGTGTTTAATAAATTTACCAGGCAATGGCTTCGCCACTCCAACCTACGGGTGGAACTTGCGCTTCGCTACTAAGATTAAAATTTAAAATCTAAAAGAAGGCAGCCATGGTTAAATTTTTATAAATTTTCGGAACTTCGCCAATTATAATAATTTTAAAAAGGAACTCTAAACTAAATTTCCCCCCTTTCAAAATATCACGTTGCTAAAATATAGTTATAGAAGAAGACATATAAATAAATTTTCTAACTTCACCATTTGGGTTTTAAAATTTCGTAAAATTTCGATACTTATATTTATTTCTAAACTTCACCACTTTGTTTTTGATATTATAAAAGAATTATTAGAAATAACTGATAAAAAAACATGTCATTACCAAACTAAGATGAAATTATTATTCAAATACTTAAAAAAATACCCTTCTTAAATTATAGAGTTAGTGATGATGATAAACGACAATAAAATATAATTTTACCGTAATAAATAGCCAGAGATGATTTGATCAACCCAAGGCATCGATGAAGGTGTAGTTTAGAGTGCGTATCGTAGTCACGACTTTTAATACCACAGTTATGATAAACGGTTATCTATGGCTAAACAATACCATAGATTAGGGTTGCACCGATATGCAAATTAGCCGATAACCGATATATCGGCCGATACCGATATATCGGCGCCGATACAAGGTTAACGAAATCAAAATAAAAAATATATATTTGAGAATATTTTTGCCGAATGGAGGAGCTATTGCCGTATAAAAAATATGTTCAAGGACGTCATTTCTGACAATTTTAGACGATTGCAATCTTGTTAAGCCTAATCTTCCTCGTTTGTTTACAAACGTATACAATACTATGAATAATAAAATCATTCGATAATAGTTAAGTTTATTGTAGCGTAAATGCACTATTAATTTAAATTAGTGTATTATTTACGTAATCATAGCTATAAATTTTAAGTTATTTTAGAAATTAACGCGTGCATGGTGAGGCTAAGTTTGCAATTTCTAGATCATTAGAGCGTCCCTCCCCAAGCAACATATATGTATCATATGCTGGCTTCCCTTATTTAACACACATTATAACTTATTCACTTAAATAGCAGGAGTCCACATCTTCACTACTTACAAGTACTAGAGCTTTAAATGCTTTAAATAGGCTTACATGAGAAGTCCAGTATTGATATAGATGTTGAAATCTTCTAAACTAGCAACTCATTGTGTTGTAATGTTATTTTAATTGAAATCGATATGTAAACTTGTGGTTAATCTCTACTGCATCAATTATTGCCTTCATTTAACATTAAAGACTATTTCTTTTCTCAAAAAAAGGTAATTTTAGGGGTCTTTTTCGGAAAAGGCAAGGCAGCGAATTTAAGTGTTCGAGGTTATCGCAAGGTCAAGGTTATGTTAGGACAGAAACTGTAAAAATGTACATATTATGAAACTTTCATTAGTATCTTCGCGTTGTCGTTGGCGCTGTAATAAGCGTGAATGTAATTTCAGTGTTTGATTGCGAAAAGTCACTTGTTAGACGAATCATACTTATCTTTTATTTCATTCACGCATGGTGCAAAGGGTTGACAACTTCTGTTTTTGGTGTGTGTTAAAGAATTTAAAATGTCAACAAAAGCAATAAATGATTGGAAAAACTTTCTGCGAGAAGTTTGCGCCAGTTCCTTGCTCCCAAACCTAACCTAATCTTAGAATTTTCCCTGTGTCGAGAAATACCCAAGTAAATTATTGTATTTTGAGAAAAGATAAACAAATCGGTTTAGGATTAAGGTATATTTCTAATTGTTACACATATTTTTTTAGCCTTTTATTCAGCTTTGCTCCCATGGTTTCGACTCTAATCCTTCTTTATTGGATATTCACATGCGAATTTCCTATGATGCCGTTCACGTCTTAAGATGACGCTTGTATGGACATGCATTTAGCCCTCACCCCTTTTGTCCTCCCAGCTGTAAATTAATATTTATTTCAGCATTCGATGGTGACCTGAAATGAAATAAGTTGGTTCCAAACCAGAGTCGAGTGTATCTTTGGGATTATGACACTTGGTTGCTGTCATTTGCCAAGTACCGAAAACCAGAAGACGAATAAATACGAGAGGATAAATTTTCGGAATGAAGAAAGACCCTCTTTCAACAAGAGTTCTTGACACACGTTCATTTACAACCATAATAGCTTACATTCCAAAAGAGTGCATTCATTGATCTGCCAAAACAGTAATTTCGGATCGTTACCACTTACATTAATTGTTCATTTAAAAACTTTCTTCAATCAACTTGGTAACCACAGCTTGAAATAAGTGTTCATCAAAACTTAAATCCCCATAAGACAATCGAACTATATATAATTACTCAATCGCAGTTAAAATTGAGAGAACAGCATGAATTACATCTTACAAGCTGATAAAGTAATTAAAGAAGTGCCAAAGGATTTAAATCTTATCTCCTATGAACAAATATCAACTTTAAATGCTGGTAACTGGAGAAATATTTAGGTCAAGTTTATTGAACATGGGGTAAAGGAGAACAATCGAAAGTAATAAGACATATTTATTATAGAACCAAAGAGGTTTTAGATAATAAACTAACTATTATTTGTTAGTTTGGGGCACGAGTGGCCACTTAAGATTATTTACATATGTAATAAACTAATTTGGCCAAGAAAATGATCTGGACGCAAATGTGGGATCCGCGCTATCAATATGCTGATTTTCGTTCGATTTAGAGCCAAAAAAAAATCACCTGAGTAGATGTAAATTTCCCATTAAATAAAGATCTTCGCAACGTGAAGGCCGCAATAGCTCGCGAATACTAAGCCAATTTGAACGGGAGCTAAAACATGCAAATTAAGAACGAGTTGCGGTGAGACTATATCGCGAGCCGAAGGCGCAAGAGAACTTTCGTTTTTAGTCCACAGAGGAGGACGACCTGACCCACTGGAGAGGCCCCTCGAAGACTAGGAGACCGCGCCTACTTTTGGTACTGAAAAAGTTCAAGGAGTGAATTAATTATAAGAAAATACATGTGGCACTCGCTAGTGAATATCTAAATACCAAGTAGAATAAAGGAACTGGTGGCAAGGGAGACATCAGCATAAACTTCCCTCACATAAGGGGAAGTCTAAACATCAAGGTTATAATGCCACATCCTACCCCTTCTTCTCCTCCTCAACTAGCATTACCTTACTCTTTTCAGCATTTGATTTCAAGACTCCTCCTCAAAAATACCTTGAGAAAGGATTCACCAACATTTCCACATCCCTCTCACTCTCAGCCTCCAACACCAGGTTATTCATAAATACCAACACAGATTAAACTCACTCCTCTCCATTTCTAATCTATCACAAACGCCTTTCCTTTATTATCATACATACTTCTGTCAGTACTCCATCCATAAGGATATTAAACAACCTACTCTTACCTCATCACGTTTGTTAAACCACTCACTAAAGACTATCTTTCATCCAAACACGACTTACTTGCAAGTAAGTATTTGACACCACCTAACAGTTTAGGTCTTGACTTAGAATTTGCCATTATGCTACCCTATCCATACCACCATACACTTTTCAACAGCATTAACTTTACATCTATTATTCCTAAACTCACCTTCCTCACCCCACTAAAGATTCCTTAGTTATCATTTTTATATGCCAAATCCGAATCTTTCGATACACTTTGCGTACAACACTCAATAGAATTACACTCCTATAGTTCATGCATTCACCTCTTTTCCCATTACCCTTTATAACAGTTCAATCACGCCATTCTTCCAGAATTCCGGCATATTTCTACTTTCAACCCCCTCACAGCACGACTACCAGACCTTATCTCATAGTATAATAGCCGGCACTTCTTAGAATATCAGTGACTATATCATCTAATCCTGCTGCCGTTCTATTTTTATGACATCGCACAACACTAACAACCTTTTGCATCATACTTATCACCTTGATATCCTGATACAACACTTGGTTTACAATCTCGATTCCAGTTAGATATTTACATTAGCTTCATCTTCCGTAGTCACATTATATAACTCGTAGGAGTAGTCTCGCCATCTCATACTTTTGATCTCCACCTAATTCATAAGTACCCAGCAATTCTCACCTTTGATACTTTGGCAACTATTATTCTCTTATCATCTCACCCTTGATAGTTAAACAACTATTCTTCTCTAGTCTTCTCACCCTCGATGTTTAGACAACTATTTTTCACTTGGCTACTTGTGGCACCCAATTGCAAGGTGGAGTAGAGCCAACAAGGAACTTCACAAATGAGCACCCTTTTGGCACTATAAAATCTTGAAATTAGGCATACAAATCGAAAATTTAAATAATATGCCATCTTGTAACAATTAAATAATGTAAAACAAAGCAAATACTTGTAAATAATGTTAAATCGCAATTTAATATGTATCAATGCAAAGTATAATATCTTGTAATGAGGCAAGTGAAATTATTGTGTTCCCACGCGAATATACAAACATACTTCCTTTAGGAAATAGATGCGAGCCAACGCTCTGGCTACAGAGATAAGGGAGACAGAGGAAAACAGCTGCGTACAAATAGAACGGAATCTGATCTAACCCGCCAGAGCTTACATGAACCTGTGAAAAGACGAAATCAATCTTGATATGGATGATAGCTTGATAAGTCCGGTCAGGAGTCCAAATACAAATAATCTTTTGGTGCACTTGTGTCTACACTGAACATACATACGCCCTTTGATTCCTCCAATCAGTCTTAGTAAAGAACACATGCACATACCTTTAGACCCGATAAGCTCCACCCCGCGTTCAGATTAAGAGAAGAGAAGTCACGCCACCTTAATTGGCGTTAGTATAAATAGACGGACAGAAACATTCTCATCATTATTCATTATTCTCATTCTGATCAGTATATTATTATCACCATCGAGTCAACCACCCACAAGCAGACAGCCAGGTTGTCACAAGGACAGCCTCCAGCTTAAACATTAAGTAGGCCGGAAGAAGTAAGCCTTGTCACCGGTTATGAGGTGCTCCTCTCTCAAGGAGGTAAACTCTATGATCGGTGACCCGTCGAAAGATAGAGAAGAAGAAGCCTGGCGAATTCTACATTAAAATTAAAGCGTCCACTACCTTAATCTTCGGTCCGATCACACCTTAACCGATATACTCACCATTGATATTTAAACAACTATTCTTCCTTTGGGTTCTCACCCTTGATGGTTAAGCAACCATTCTTTTGTGGGCTTCTCACCCTCGATGTTTAGAAAAAACCTCATCAAGTGGGTATTCACCATTGATATTTAAACAACTATTTTTTCTCACACTAGATGTTTAGACACCTATTTTTCTCTTAGCTTCTCACTCTTGATGTTTAGACAACTCATTTTATCTTGGCTTCTCACTCTTGATGTTTAGACAACTCATTTTCTCTTGGCTTCTCAGTCTTGATGTTAGGACAACTCATTTTCTCTTGGCTTCTCACTCTTGATGTTTAGACAAGTCATTTTCTCTTGGTTTCTCACTCTTGATGTTTAGACAACTCATTTTGTCTTAGCTTCTCACTCTTGATGTTTAGACAACTCATTTTCTCTTGGCTTCTCACTCTTGATGTTCAGACAACTCATTTTCTCTTGGCTTCTCACTCTTGATGTTTAGGCAACTCATTTTATCTTGGCTTCTCACTCTTGATGTTTAGAAAACTCATTTTCTGTTAGGTTCTCACTCTTAATGTTTAGACAACTCATTTTTCTTGGCTTCTCAAACTTGATGTTTAGACAACTCATTTTCTGTTGGCGTCTCACTTTTGATGTTTAGACAACTCATTTTCTTTTGGCTTCTCACTCTTGATGTTTAGACAACTCATTTTCTCTTGGCTTCTCACTCTTGATGTTTAGAAAACTAATTTTTTCTTGGCTTCTCACTCTTGATGTTTAGACAACTCATTTTCTCTTGGCTCCTGACTCGTGATGTTTAGACAACTCATTTTCTCTTGGCTTCTCACTCTTGATGTTTAGACAACTCATTTTCTGTTGGCTTCTCACCCTTGATGTTTAGGCAACTTATTTTCTCTTGGCTTCTCACTCTTGAAGTTTAGACAAGTCATTTTATCTTGGATTTTTACTCTTGATGTTGAGACGACTCATTTGCTCTTGGCTTCTCATTCTTGATGTTTAGACAACTCATTTTCTCTGGGCTTCTCACTCTTGATGTTTAGACAACTCATTTTCTCTTGGCTTCTCACTCTTAAGGTTTAGACAACTCATTTTCTCTCTGGCTTCTCACTCTTGATGTTTAGACAACTCATTTTCTCTTGGCTTCTCACTCTTGATGTTTAGACAACTTATTTTCTCTTAGCTTCTGACTCTTGATGTTTGGACACCTATTTTTCTCTTGGCTTCTCGCTCTTGATGTTTAGACAACTCATTTTCTCTTGGCTTCTCACTGTTGATGTTTAGACACCTATTTTCCTCTTGGCTTCTCATTCTTAATGTTAAGACAACTTATTTTCTTTTAGGGCTCACTCTTGATGTTTAGACAACTCATTTTCTCTTGGCTTCTCACTCTTAATGTTTAGACAACTCATTTTCTCTTGGCTTCTCACTCTTGATGTTTAGACAACTCATTTCTCTTGTCTTCTCACTCTTGATGATTAGACAACTCATTTTATCTTAGCTTCTCACTCTTGATGTTTAGACAACCTATTTTATCTTGGCTTCTCACTGTTGATGTTTAGACAACTCATTTTCTCTTGGCTTCTGACTCTTGATGTTACGACAACTCATTTTCTCTTGGCTATTCACTCTTGATGTTTCAGAAAACTCATTTTCTCTTGGCTTCTCACTCTTGATATTTATACCACTCATTTTCTCTTGAAGTTTAGAAAACTTATTTTCTCTTGCCTTCTCACTCTTAATGTTTAGACAACTATTTCTCTCTTGGCTTCTCACTCTTGATGTTTAGACAACTCATTTTCTCTTAGGTTCTCACTCTTGCTGTTTAGACAAGTCATTTTATCTTGGCTTCTCACTCTTGATGTTCAGACAACTCATTATCTCTTAGCTTCTCACTCTTGAGGTTTAGACAACTCATTATTTTTGGCTTCTAACTCTTGATGTTTAGAGAACTCATTTTCTCTTAGCTTCTCACTCTTGATGTTTAGACAACTCATTTTCTCTTTGCTTCTCACTCTTGATGCTTAGACAACTTATTTTCTCTTGGCTTCCCACTCTTGATGTTTCGACAACTTATTTTCTCTTGGCTTCTCACACTTGATATTTAGACACCTATTTTCCGCTTGGCTTCTCACTTTTGATGTTTAGACAACTCGTTTTCTCTTGGCTTCTCACTCTTGATGTTTAGACAAGTCATTTTTTCTTAGCTTCTCACTCTTGATATTTCGCCAACTCACTTTTCTTGGCTTAAACCTTTGATGTTTAGACAACTCATTTTTTCTTTGTTTGTCACTCTTGATGTTTAGACAACTCATTTGGTCTTTGCTTCTCACTCTTGATGTTTAGACAACTCATTTTCTCTTGGCTTCTCACTCTTGATGTCTAGAAAAGGCATTTTCTCTTGGCTTCTTACTCTTTATGTTTAGACACCCATTTTGCTCTTGGCTTCCACTCTTGATGTTTAGTAAACTCATTCTTTCTTGGCTACTCACTCTTGATGTTTAGACAACTCATTTTCTCTTGGCTCCTCACCCTTGATGTTTAGGCAACTTATTTTCTCTTGGCTTCTCACTCTTGATGTTTAGACAAGTCATTTTATTTTAGCTTCTCACTCCTAATGTTTAGACGACTCATTTTCTCTTGGCTTCTCATTTTTTGATGTTTAGACAACTCATTTTCTCTTGGCTTCTCACTCTTGATGTTTAGACAACTCATTTTCTCTTGGCTTCCACTCTTGATGTTTAGACAACATATTTTCTCTTGGCTTCTCACTCTTGATGTTTAGACAACTCATTTTCTCTTAGCTTCTCACTCTTGATGTTTAGACAACTCATTTCCTCTTAGCTTATCACTCTTGATGTTTGGACACCTATTTTTCTCTTGGCTTCTCACTTTTGATGTTTAGACAACTCATTTTCTCTTGGCTTCTCGCTCTTGATGTTTAGACAACTGATTTTCTCTTGGCTTCTCACTCTTGATGTTTAGACACCTATTTTCCTCTTGGTTTCTCACTCTTGATGTCTAGACAACTTATTTTCTTTTGGTTTCTCACTCTTGATGTTTAGACAACTCATTTTCTCTTTGCTTCTCACTCTTGATGTTTAGACAACTCATTTTTTCTTGGCTTCTCACTCTTGATGTATAGAGAACTCATTTTCTCTTGGCACCTCACTTTTGATGTGTAGACAACTCATTTTATCTTCGCTTCTCACTCTTAATGTTCAGAAACTCATTTTCTCTTGGCTTCTCACTCTTGATGTTTAGACAACTCATTTTATCTTGGCTTCTCACTCTTGATGTTAAGACAACTCATTTTCTCTTGGCTTCTCACTCTTGATGTTTAGACAACTTATTTTCTTTTGGCTTCTAACCCTTGATGTTTAGACATTTCATTTTCTCTTGGCTTCTCACTCTTAATGTTTAGACAACTCATTTTCTCTTGGCTTCTCACTCTTGATGTTTAGACTATTCATTTTCTCTTTGCTTCTCACTCTTGATGTTTAGACACGTATTTTTCTCTTGGCTTCTCACTCTTGATGTTTAGACAACTCATTTTCTCTTGGCTTCTCACTCTTGATGTTTAGACAACTCATTTTCTCTTGGCTTTTTAGTCTTGATGTTTAGACAACTCATTTCTCTTGGCTTCTCACTCTTGATGTTTAGACAACTCATTTTATCTTGGCTTCTCACTCTTGATGTTTATACAACCTATTTTCTCTTGGATTCTCACTCTTGATGTTTAGACAACTCATTTTCTCTTGGCTCCTGACTCTTGATGTTACGACAACCCATTTTCTCTTGGCTATTCAATCTTGATGTTTCAGACAACTCATTTTCTCTTGGCTTCTCACTCTTGATATTTAGACAACTCTTTTTCTGTTTAAGTTTAGACAACTTGTTTTCTCTTGTCTTCTCACTCTTGATGTTTAGACAACTATTTCTCTCTTGGCTTCTCACTCTTGATGTTTAGACAACTCATTTTATCCTAGCTTCTCTCTCTTGATGTTCAGACAACTCATTATCTCTTGTCTTCTCACTCTTGATGTTTAGACAACTCATTTTCTCTTAGCTTCTCACTCTTGAAGTTTAGACAACCAACTTTCTTTTTGCTTCTCACTTTCGAAGTTTAGACAACTCATTTTCGCGTGGCTTCCCACTCTTGATGTTGCGACAACTTATTTTCTCTTGGTTTCTCACTCTTGATATTTAGACACCTATTTTCCTCTTGGTTTCTCAATTTTGATGTTTAGACAACTCGTTTTCTCTTGGCTTCTCACTCTTGATGTTTAGAAACCTCATTTTCTCTTGGCTTCTCACCCTTGATGTTTAGGCATCTTATTTTCTCTTGGCTTCTCACTCTTGATGTTTAGACAAGTCATTTTATCTTGGCTTCTCACCCTTGATGTTTAGAAGATTCATTTTCTCTTAGCTTTTCATTTTTTGATGTTTAGACAACTCATTTTCTCATGTTTCTCACTCTTGATGTTTAGACAACTCATTTTCTCTGGGCTTCTCACTTTTGATGTTTAGACAACTCATTTTCTCTTGGCTTCTCATTCTTGATGTTTAAACAACTCATTTTATCTTGGCTTCTCTCTCTTAAAGTTTGAACACCTATTTTTCTCTTGGCTTCTCACTCTTGATTTTAGACAACTCAGTTTCTCTTGGCTTCCCGCTCTTGATGTTTAGACAACTCATTTTCTCTTAGCTTCTCACTCTTGATGTGTAGACAAGGTCTTTTATCTTTCCTTCTCACTCTTGATGTTCAGACAACTCATTATCTCTTGGTTTCTCACTCTTGATGTTTAGACAATTCATTATTTTGGCTTCTAGCTCTTGATGTTTAGACAACTCACTTTCTCTTAGCTTCTCACTCTTGATGTTTAGACAACTCATTTTCTCTTTGGTTCTTACTCTTGATGTTTAGACGACTCATTTTCTCTTGGCTTCCCACTCTTGATGTTTCGACAACATATTTTCTCTTGGCTTTTCACTCTTGATATTTAGACACCTATTTTCCTCTTGGCTTCTCACTTTTCATGTTTAGACAATACATTTTCTCTTGGCTTCTTACTCTTGATCTTTAGACAAGTCATTTTCACTTGGCTTCTCGCTCTTGATGTTTAGACAACTCATTTTCTCTTGGCTTCTCACTCTTGATGTTTAATCACCTATTTTCCTCTTGGCTTCTTACTCTTAATGTCTAGACAACTTATTTTCTTTTGGTTTCTCACTATTAATGTTTAGACAACTCATTTTCTCTTGGCTTCTCACTCTTGATGCTTTGACAACTCATTTTATCTTGGCTTCTCACTCTTGATGTATAGACAACTCATTTTCTCTTGGCACCTCACTTTTGATGTTTAGACATCTCATTTTATCTTTGCTTCTCACTCTTGATGTTCAGAAAACTCATTTTCTCTTGGCTTCTCACTCTTGATGTTTAGACAACTCATTTTTTTTGGCTTCTCACTCTTGATGTTTAGACAACTCATTTTCTCTTGGCTTCCCACTCTTGATGTTTCGACAACTTTTCTCTTGGCTTTTCACTCTTGATGTTTAGACAACTCATTTTCTCTTGGCTTCTCACTCTTAATGTTTAGATAACTCATTTTCTCTTCGCTTCTCACTCTTTATGTTTCGACAACTTATTTTCTCTTGGCTTCTCACACTTGATATTTAGACACCTATTTTCCGCTTGGCTTCTCACTTTTGATGTTTAGACAACTCGTTTTCTCTTGGCTTCTCACTCTTGATGTTTAGACAAGTCATTTTTTCTTAGCTTCTCACTCTTGATATTTCGCCAACTCACTTTTCTTGGCTTAAACCTTTGATGTTTAGACAACTCATTTTTTCTTTGTTTGTCACTCTTGATGTTTAGACAACTCATTTGGTCTTTGCTTCTCACTCTTGATGTTTAGACAACTCATTTTCTCTTGGCTTCTCACTCTTGATGTCTAGAAAAGGCATTTTCTCTTGGCTTCTTACTCTTTATGTTTAGACACCCATTTTGCTCTTGGCTTCCACTCTTGATGTTTAGTAAACTCATTCTTTCTTGGCTACTCACTCTTGATGTTTAGACAACTCATTTTCTCTTGGCTCCTCACCCTTGATGTTTAATAAACTTATTTTCTCTTGGCTTCTCACTCTTGATGTTTAGACAAGTCATTTTATTTTAGCTTCTCACTCCTAATGTTTAGACGACTCATTTTCTCTTGGCTTCTCATTTTTTGATGTTTAGACAACTCATTTTCTCTTGGCTTCTCACTCTTGATGTTTAGACAACTCATTTTCTCTTGGCTTCCACTCTTGATGTTTAGACAACATATTTTCTCTTGGCTTCTCACTCTTGATGTTTAGACAACTCATTTTCTCTTAGCTTCTCACTGTTGATGTTTAGACAACTCATTTCCTCTTAGCTTATCACTCTTGATGTTTGGACACCTATTTTTCTCTTGGCTTCTCACTTTTGATGTTTAGACAACTCATTTTCTCTTGGCTTCTCGCTCTTGATGTTTAGACAACTGATTTTCTCTTGGCTTCTCACTCTTGATGTTTAGACACCTATTTTCCTCTTGGTTTCTGACTCTTGATGTCTAGACAACTTATTTTCTTTTGGTTTCTCACTCTTGATGTTTAGACAACTCATTTTCTCTTTGCTTCTCACTCTTGATGTTTAGACAACTCATTTTTTCTTGGCTTCTCACTCTTGATGTATAGGGAACTCATTTTCTCTTGGCACCTCACTTTTGATGTGTAGACAACTCATTTTATCTTCGCTTCTCACTCTTAATGTTCAGAAACTCATTTTCTCTTGGCTTCTCACTCTTGATGTTTAGACAACTCATTTTATCTTGGCTTCTCACTCTTGATGTTAAGACAACTCATTTTCTCTTGGCTTCTCACTCTTGATGTTTAGACAACTTATTTTCTTTTGGCTTCTCACCCTTGATGTTTAGACATTTCATTTTCTCTTGGCTTCTCACTCTTAATGTTTAGACAACTCATTTTCTCTTGGCTTCTCACTCTTGATGTTTAGACTATTCATTTTCTCTTTGCTTCTCACTCTTGATGTTTAGACACGTATTTTTCTCTTGGCTTTTCACTCTTGATGTTTAGACAACTCATTTTCTCTTGGCTTCTCACTCTTGATGTTGAGACAACTCATTTTCTCTTGGCTTTTCACTTTTGATGTGTAGACAAGCCATTTGCTCTTGGCTTCTTACTCTTTATGTTTAGACACCTATTTTGCTCTTTGCTTCTCACTCTTGATATTTAGTCAACTTATTTTCTCTTGGCTCCTTACTCTTGATGTTTAGACAACTCATTTTCTCTTAGCTTCTCACTCTTGATGTTTAGACAACTCATTTTCTCTTGGCTTCTCGCTCTTGATGTTTAGACAACTCATTTTCTCTTGGCTTCTCACTCTTGATGTTTAGACACCTATTTTCATCTTGGCTTCTCACTTTTGATGTCTAGACAACTTATTTTCTTTTGGTGTCTCACTCTTGATGTTTAGACAACTCATTTTTTCTTGGCTTCTCACTCTTGATGTTTAGACAACTCATTTTTTCTTGGCTTTTCACTCTTGATGTATAGACAACTCATTTTCTCTTGGTACCGCACTTTTGATGTTTAGACAACCCATTTTATCTTGGCTTCTCACTCTTGATGTTCAGACAACTCATTTTCTCTTGGCGTCTCACTCTTGATGTTTAGACAACTTATTTTCTTTTGGCTTCTCAATCTGGATGTTTAGACATTTCATTTTCTCTTGGGTTCTCACTCTTAATGTTTAGACAACTTATTTTCTCTTGCCTTTTCACTCTTGATGTTTAGACTAGTCATTTTATCTTGGCTTTTCACTCTTGATGTTTAGACACCTATTTTTCTCTTGGCTTCTCACTCTTGATTTTTAGACAACTCATGTTTTCTTGGCTTCTCCATCTTGATGTTTAGACAACTCATTTTCTCTTGGCTCTTCACTCGTGATGTTTAGACAACTTATTTCTCTTGGCTTCTTACTCTTGATGTTTAGATAACTCATTTTATCTTGGCTTCTCACTCTTGATGTTTATACAACCTATTTTCTCTTGGCTTCTCACTCTTGATGTTTAGACAACTCATTTTCTCTTGGCTTCTGACTCTTGATGTTAGGACAACTCATTTTCTCCTGGCTATTTAATCTTGATGTTTAGGACAACTAATTTTCTTTTGGCTTCTCACTCTTGATATTTAGACAACTTTTTTTCTCTTGAAGTTTAGACAACTTATTTTCTATTGTCTTCTCACTCTTGATGTTTAGACAACTATTTCTCTCTTGGCTTCTCACTCTTAATGTTTAGACAACTCATTTTCTCTTAGCTTCTCACTCTTGCTGTTTAGACAAGTCATTTTAAATTAGCTTCTCATTCTTAATGTTTAGACAACTCATTATCTCTTGTCTTCTCACTCTTGATGTTTAGACAACTCATTTTCTATTAGCTTCTCACTCTTGAAGTTTAGACAACTAATTTTCTCTTTGCTTCTCACTTTCGATGTTTAGATAACTCATTTTTGCTTGGCTTCCCACTCTTGATGTTTCGACAGATTATTTTCTCTTGGTTTCTCACTCTTGATATTTAAACACCTATTTTCCTCTTGGCTTTTGACTTTTTATGTTTAGACAACTCGTTTTCTCTTGGCTTCTCACTCTTGATGTTTAGACAACTCCTTTTTTCTTAGCTTCTCACTCTTAATATTTCGTAAACCCATTTTTCTTGGCTTCTCACTCTTGATGTTTAGACAACTCATGTTTTCTTGGCTTCTCACTCTTGATGTTTAGACAACTCATTTTCTCTTGGCTCTTCACTCGTGATGTTTAGACAACTTATTTCTCTTGGCTTCTTACTCTTGATGTTTAGACAACTCATTTTATCTTGGCTTCTCACTCTTGATGTTTATACAACCTATTTTCTCTTGGCTTCTCACTCTTGATGTTTAGACAACTCATTTTCTCTTGGCTTCTGACTCTTGATGTTAGGACAACTCATTTTCTCTTGGCTATTTAATCTTGATGTTTAGGACAACTAATTTTCTTTTGGCTTCTCACTCTTGATATTTAGACAACTTTTTTCTCTTGAAGTTTAGACAACTTATTTTCTATTGTCTTCTCACTCTTGATGTTTAGACAACTATTTCTCTTTTGGCTTCTCACTCTTAATGTTTAGACAACTTATTTTCTCTTAGCTTCTCACTCTTGCTGTTTAGACAAGTCATTTTATCTTAGCTTCTCATTCTTAATGTTTAGACAACTCATTATCTCTTGTCTTCTCACTCTTGATGTTTAGACAACTCATTTTCTATTAGCTTCTTACTCTTGAAGTTTAGACAACTAATTTTCTCTTTGCTTCTCACTTTCGATGTTTAGACAACTCATTTTTGCTTGGCTTCCCACTCTTGATGTTTCGACAGATTATTTTCTCTTGGTTTCTCACTCTTGATATTTAAACACCTATTTTCCTCTTGGCTTTTCACTTTTTATGTTTAGACAACTCGTTTTCTCTTGGCTTCTCACTCTTGATGTTTAGACAACTCCTTTTTTCTTAGCTTCTCACTCTTAATATTTCGTAAACTCATTTTTCTTGGCTTCTCACTCTTGATGTTTAGACAACTCATTTTTTCTTAGCTTGTCACTCTTGATGTTTAGACAAGTCATTTTCTCTTGGCTTCTCACTTTTGAAGTTTAGACACCAGTTTTTCTCTTGGCTTCTCACTCTTGATGTTTAGACCACTTTTTTTTTTCTTTGCTTCTCACTCTTGATGTTTAGACAACTCATTTTCTCTTAGCTTCTCACTCTTGATGTGTAGCAAAGCATTTTCTCTTATCTTCTTATTCTTTATGTTTAGACACCTATTTTGCTTTTCGCTTCTCACTCTTGATGTTTAGACAACTCATTTTCTCTGGGCTTCTCACTCTTGATGTGTAGACAAGCCATTTGCTCTTGGCTTCTTACTCTTTATGTTTAGACACCTATTTTGCTCTTTGCTTCTCACTCTTGATATTTAGTCAACTCATTTTCTCTTGGCTCCTTACTCTTGATGTTTAGACAACTCATTTTCTCTTAGCTTCTCACTCTTGATGTTTAGACAACTCATTTTCTCTTGGCTTCTCGCTCTTGATGTTTAGACAACTCATTTTCTCTTGGCTTCTCACTCTTGATGTTTAGACACCTATTTTCATCTTGGCTTCTCACTCTTGATGTCTAGACAACTTATTTTCTTTTGGTGTCTCACTCTTGATGTTTAGACAACTCATTTTTTCTTGGCTTCTCACTCTTGATGTTTAGACAACTCATTTTTTCTTGGCTTTTCACTCTTGATGTATAGACAACTCATTTTCTCTTGGTACCGCACTTTTGATGTTTAGACAACTCATTTTATCTTGGCTTCTCACTCTTGATGTTCAGACAACTCATTTTCTCTTGGCGTCTCACTCTTGATGTTTAGACAACCCATTTTCTCTTTGCTTTTCACTCTTGATGTATAGACAACTCATTTACTCTTGGCACCTCACTTTTGATGTTTAGACAACTCATTTTATCTTGGCTTTTCACTCTTGATTTCAGACAACTCATTTTCTCTTGGCTTCTCACTCTTGATGTTTAGACAACTCATTTTCTCTTAGCTTCTCACTCTTGATGTTTAGACAATTAATTTTCTCTTGGCTTCTTGCTTTTGATGTTTAGACAACTCATTTTCTATTGGCTTCTCACTCTTGATGTTTAGACATGTCATTTTCTCTTGGCTTCTCACCCTTGATGTTTAGGCAACTCATTTTCTTTTGGCTTCTCACTCTTGATGTTTAGACATTTCATTTTCTCTTGGCTTCTTTCTCTTGATGTTTAGACAAATCATTTTCTCTTGGCTTTTCACTCTTGATCTTTAAACACCTATTTTTTTCTTGGCTTCTTACTCTTGATGTTTAGACACCTATTTTTCTCTAAGCTTCTCACTCTTGATGCTTAGACAACTCATTTTTTCTTGGCTTCTCATTCTTGATGTTTAGACAACTCATTTTCTCAAGGCTTCTCACTCTTGATGTGCAGACAACTTATTTTTATCTTGGCCTGTCACTCTTGATGTTTAGACAACTTATTTTCTCTTGGCTTCTCACTCTTTATGTTTGGACAACTCATTTTCTCTTGGTTTCTCACTCTTGATGTTTAGACGACTCATTTTCTCTTGGCTTCTCATTCTTGATGTTTAGACAACTCATTTTCTCTTGGCTTCTCACTTTTGAGGTTTAGATAACTCATTTTCTCTTGGCTTCTCACTCTTGATGTATAGACAACTAGTTTTCTCTTGGATTCTCACTTTTGATGTTTACACAACTCATTTTATCTTGGCCTCTCACTCTTGATGTTCAGACAACTCATTTTCTCCTTCTCACTCTACATGTGTAGACAACTCATTTTATATTGGCTTCTCACTCTTGATGTTTAGACAACTCATTTTCTTTCGGCTTCTCACTCTTGATGTTTAGACAACTTATTTTCTCTTGGCTTCTCACTCTTGATGTTTAGACATTTCATTTTTTCTTGGCTTCTCACTCTTAATGTTTAGACAACTCATTTTCTCTTGGCTTCTCACTCTTGATGTTTAAACACCTATTTTTCTCTTTGGTTCTTAATCTTGATGTTTAGACACCTATTTTCTCTAGGCTTCTCACTCTTGATGTTTAGACAACTCATTTTCTCTTGGCTTCTCCCTCTTGATGTCGAGACAACTCATTTTCTCTTTGCTTATCACTCTTGATGTTGAGACACCTATTTTTCTCTTGGCTTCTCACTCTTGATGTTTAGACAACACATTTTCTTTTGGCTTCTCACTCTTGATGTTTAGACAACTCATTTTCTCTTTGCTTCGCATTCTTGATGTTTAGACAACTCATTTATCTTAGCTTCTCACTCTTGATGTTTAGACAACTCATTTTCTCTTGGCTTTTTACTCTTGATGTTTAGACAACTCATTTTCTCTTGGCTTCTCACTCTTGATGTTTAAACAACCCATTTTCTCTTGGCTTCTCACTCTTGATGTTTATACATCTCATTTTCTCTTAGCTTCTGACTTTTGATGTTACGACGAATCATTTTCTCTTGGCTATTCACTCTTGATGTTTTTCAGACAACTCATTTTCTCTTGGTTTCTCACTCTTGATATTTAGACAACTCCTTTTCCCTTAAAGTTTAGACAAGTCATTTTCTCTTGTCTTCTCACTCTTGATGTTTAGACAACTATTTCTCTCTTGGCTTCTCACTCTTGATGTTTAGACAACTTATTTTCTCTTAGCTTCTCACTCTTGCTGTTTAGACAAGTCATTTTATCTTGGCTTCTCACTCTTGATGTTCAAACAACTCATTATATCTTGGCTTCTCACTCTTGATGTTTAGACAACTCATTATTTTTGGCTTCTAACTCTTGATATTTAGACAACTCATTTTCTCTTAGCTTCTCACTCTTGATGTTTAAAACACTCATTTTCTCTTGGCTTCTCACTCATGATGTTTAGACAACTCTTTTTGTCTTGGTTTCTCACCTTTGATGTTTAGACAACTCTTTTTCTTTTGGTTTCTACTTCTTGATGTTTAGACAACTCATTTTCTCTTGTTTTCTCACTCTTAATGTTTTCGACAACTTATTTTCTCTTGGCTTCTCACTCTTGATGTTTAGACAACTAATTTTCTCTTGGGTTCTCACTCTTGATATTTAGACAACAATTTTATCTTGGGTTCTCAATCTCGATGTTTAGACAACTCATTTTCTCTTGCCTCCTCACTCTTGATGTTTAGCCAACTCATTTTCTCTTGGCTTCTCACTTTTGATGTTTAGACAACTCATTTTCTCTTGGCTTCTCACTTTTGAGATTTAGACAACCCCATTTTCTCTTGATGTTTAGACAACTCATTTTCTCTTGGCTTCTCAATCTTGATGTTTAGACCACTCATATTCTCTTGGCTTCTCACTCATGATGTTTAGACAACTCATTTTCTCCTGGCTTCTCTCTCTTGATGTTTAGACAAGTCGTTTTCTTATGGCTTCTTACTCTTGATGTTTAGACAACTCATTTTCTCATGGCCTCTCACTTTTGATGTTTAGACAACTTATTTTCTCTTGGCTTCTCACTCTTGATGATTAGACAAGTCATTTTCTCTTGGCTTCTCACTCTTTATGTTTGGACAACTCATTTTCTCTTGGTTTCTCACTCTTGATGTTTAGACGACTCATTTTCTCTTGGCTTCTCATTCTTGATGTTTAGATAACTCATTTTCTCTTGGCTTCTCACTCTTGATGTTTAGACAATTAATTTTCTCTTGGCTTCTCGCTTTTGATGTTTAGACAACTCATTTTCTATTGGCTTCTCACTCTTGATATTTAGACATGTCTTTTCTCTTGGCTTCTCACCCTTGATGTTTAGGCAACTCATTTTCTCTTGACTTCTCACTCTTGATGTTTAGACATTTCATTTTCTCTTGGCTTCTCACTCTTGATGTTTATACAACTCATTTTCTCTTGGCTTTTCACTCTTGATGTTTAAACACCTATTTTTTTCTTGGCTTCTTACTCTTGATGTTTAGACACCTATTTTTCTCTTGGCTTCTCACTCTTGATGCTTAGACAACTCATTTTTTCTTGGCTTCTCATTCTTGATGTTGAGACAACTCATTTTCTCAAGGCTTCTCACTCTTGATGTTTAGACAACTCATTTTTTTCTTGGTCTCTCACTCTTGATGTTTAGACAACTTATTTTCTCTTGGCTTCTGACTCTTGATGTTTAGACAAGTCATTTTCTCTTGGCTTCTCACTCTTTATGTTTGGACAACTTATTTTCTCTTGGTTTCTCACTCTTGATGTTTAGACGACTCATTTTCTCTTGGCTTCTCATTCTTGATGTTTAGACAACTCATTTTCTCTTGGCTTCTCACTCTTGATGTTTAGATAACTCATTTTCTCTTGGCTTCTCTCTCTTTATGTATAGACAACTCATTTTCTCTTGGATTCTCACTTTTGATGTTTACACAACTCATTTTATCTTGGCTTCTCACTCTTGATGTTCAGACAACTTATTTTCTTCTTCTCACTCTACATGTGTAGACAACTCATTTTATCTTGGCTTCTCACTCTTGATGTTTAGACAACTCATTTTCTTTCGGCTTCTCACTCTTGATGTTAAACAACTTATTTTCTCTTGGCTTCTCACTCTTGATGTTTAGACATTTCATTTTCTCTTGGTTTCTCACTCTTAATGTTTAGACAACTCATTTTCTCTTGGCTTCTCACTCTTGATGTTTAAACACCTATTTTTCTCTTTGGTTCTCAATCTTGATGTTTAGACACCTATTTTTCTCTAGGCTTCTCACTCTTGATGTTTAGACAACTCATTTTCTCTTGGCTTCTCCCTCTTGATGTTGAGACAACTCATTTTCTCTTTGCTTTTCACTCTTGATGTTGAGACACCTATTTTTCTCTTGGCTTCTCAATCTTGGTGTTTAGACAACTCATTTTCTTTTGGCTTCTCACTCTTGATGTTTAGACAACTCATTTTCTCTTAGCTTCTCACTCTTGATGTTTAGACAACTCATTTCTCTTGGCTTCTTACTCTTGATGTTTAGACAACTCATTTTATCTTGGCTTCTCACTCTTGATGTTTAGACAACTTATTTTCTCTTGGCTTTTTACTCTTGATGTTTAGACAACTCATTTTCTCTTGGCTTCTCACTCTTGATGTTTAAACAACTCATTTTCTCTTGGCTTCGCACTCTTGATGTTTATACAACTCATTTTCTCTTAGCTTCTGACTCTTGATGTTACGACAAATCATTTTCTCTTGGCTATTCACTCGCATGTTTCAGACAACTCATTTTCTCTTGGTTTCTCACTCTTGATATTAAGACAACTCCTTTTCCCTTGAAGTTTAGACAAGTCATTTTCTCTTCTCTTCTCACTCTTGATGTTTAGACAACTTATTTTCTCTTAGCTTCTCACTCTTGATGTTTAGACAATTAATTTTCTCTTGGCTTCTTGCTTTTGATGTTTAGACAACTCATTTTCTATTGGCTTCTCACTCTTGATGTTTAGACATGTCATTTTCTCTTGGCTTCTCACCCTTGATGTTTAGGCAACTCATTTTCTTTTGGCTTCTCACTCTTGATGTTTAGACATTTCATTTTCTCTTGGCTTCTCACTCTTGATGTTTAGACAAATCATTTTCTCTTGGCTTTTCACTCTTGATCTTTAAACACCTATTTTTTTCTTGGCTTCTTACTCTTGATGTTTAGACACCTATTTTTCTCTAAGCTTCTCACTCTTGATGCTTAGACAACTCATTTTTTCTTGGCTTCTCATTCTTGATGTTTAGACAACTCATTTTCTCAAGGCTTCTCACTCTTGATGTTTAGACAACTTATTTTTATCTTGGCCTGTCACTCTTGATGTTTAGACAACTTATTTTCTCTTGGCTTCTCACTCTTTATGTTTGGACAACTCATTTTCTCTTGGTTTCTCACTCTTGATGTTTAGACGACTCATTTTCTCTTGGCTTCTCATTCTTGATGTTTAGACAACTCATTTTCTCTTGGCTTCTCACTTTTGAGGTTTAGATAACTCATTTTCTCTTGGCTTCTCACTCTTGATGTATAGACAACTAGTTTTCTCTTGGATTCTCACTTTTGATGTTTACACAACTCATTTTATCTTGGCCTCTCACTCTTGATGTTCAGACAACTCATTTTCTCCTTCTCACTCTACATGTGTAGACAACTCATTTTATATTGGCTTCTCACTCTTGATGTTTAGACAACTCATTTTCTTTCGGCTTCTCACTCTTGATGTTTAGACAACTTATTTTCTCTTGGCTTCTCACTCTTGATGTTTAGACATTTTATTTTTTCTTGGCTTCTCACTCTTAATGTTTAGACAACTCATTTTCTCTTGGCTTCTCACTCTTGATGTTTAAACACCTATTTTTCTCTTTGGTTCTTAATCTTGATGTTTAGACACCTATTTTTCTCTAGGCTTCTCACTCTTGATGTTTAGACAACTCATTTTCTCTTGGCTTCTCCCTCTTGATGTCGAGACAACTCATTTTCTCTTTGCTTATCACTCTTGATGTTGAGACACCTATTTTTCTCTTGGCTTCTCACTCTTGATGTTTAGACAACACATTTTCTTTTGGCTTCTCACTCTTGATGTTTAGACAACTCATTTTCTCTTAGCTTCACATTCTTGATGTTTAGACAACTCATTTATCTTAGCTTCTCACTCTTGATGTTTAGACAACTCATTTTCTCTTGGCTTTTTACTCTTGATGTTTAGACAACTCATTTTCTCTTGGCTTCTCACTCTTGATGTTTAAACAACCCATTTTCTCTTGGCTTCTCACTCTTGATGTTTATACATCTCATTTTCTCTTAGCTTCTGACTTTTGATGTTACGACGAATCATTTTCTCTTGGCTATTCACTCTTGATGTTTTTCAGACAACTCATTTTCTCTTGGTTTCTCACTCTTGATATTTAGACAACTCCTTTTCCCTTAAAGTTTAGACAAGTCATTTTCTCTTGTCTTCTCACTCTTGATGTTTAGACAACTATTTCTCTCTTGGCTTCTCACTCTTGATGTTTAGACAACTTATTTTCTCTTAGCTTCTCACTCTTGCTGTTTAGACAAGTCATTTTATCTTGGCTTCTCACTCTTGATGTTCAAACAACTCATTATATCTTGGCTTCTCACTCTTGATGATTAGACAACTCATTATTTTTGGCTTCTAACTCTTGATATTTAGACAACTCATTTTCTCTTAACTTCTCACTCTTGATGTTTAAAACACTCATTTTCTCTTGGCTTCTCACTCATGATGTTTAGACAACTCTTTTTGTCTTGGTTTCTCACCTTTGATGTTTAGACAACTCTTTTTCTTTTGGTTTCTACTTCTTGATGTTTAGACAACTCATTTTCTCTTGTTTTCTCACTCTTAATGTTTTCGACAACTTATTTTCTCTTGGCTTCTCACTCTTGATGTTTAGACAACTAATTTTCTCTTGGGTTCTCACTCTTGATATTTAGACAACAATTTTCTCTTGGGTTCTCAATCTCGATGTTTAGACAACTCATTTTCTCTTGCCTCCTCACTCTTGATGTTTAGCCAACTCATTTTCTCTTGGCTTCTCACTTTTGATGTTTAGACAACTCATTTTCTCTTGGCTTCTCACTTTTGAGATTTAGACAACCCCATTTTCTCTTGATGTTTAGACAACTCATTTTCTCTTGGCTTCTCAATCTTGATGTTTAGACCACTCATTTTCTCTTGGCTTCTCACTCATGATGTTTAGACAACTCATTTTCTCCTGGCTTCTCTCTCTTGATGTTTAGACAAGTCGTTTTCTTATGGCTTCTTACTCTTGATGTTTAGACAACTCATTTTCTCATGGCCTCTCACTTTTGATGTTTAGACAACTTATTTTCTCTTGGCTTCTCACTCTTGATGATTAGACAAGTCATTTTCTCTTGGCTTCTCACTCTTTATGTTTGGACAACTCATTTTCTCTTGGTTTCTCACTCTTGATGTTTAGACGACTCATTTTCTCTTGGCTTCTCATTCTTGATGTTTAGATAACTCATTTTCTCTTGGCTTCTCACTCTTGATGTTTAGACAATTAATTTTCTCTTGGCTTCTCGCTTTTGATGTTTAGACAACTCATTTTCTATTGGCTTCTCACTCTTGATATTTAGACATGTCTTTTCTCTTGGCTTCTCACCCTTGATGTTTAGGCAACTCATTTTCTCTTGACTTCTCACTCTTGATGTTTAGACATTTCATTTTCTCTTGGCTTCTCACTCTTGATGTTTATACAACTCATTTTCTCTTGGCTTTTCACTCTTGATGTTTAAACACCTATTTTTTTCTTGGCTTCTTACTCTTGATGTTTAGACACCTATTTTTCTCTTGGCTTCTCACTCTTGATGCTTAGACAACTCATTTTTTCTTGGCTTCTCATTCTTGATGTTGAGACAACTCATTTTCTCAAGGCTTCTCACTCTTGATGTTTAGACAACTCATTTTTATCTTGGTCTCTCACTCTTGATGTTTAGACAACTTATTTTCTCTTGGCTTCTGACTCTTGATGTTTAGACAAGTCATTTTCTCTTGGCTTCTCACTCTTTATGTTTGGAAAACTTATTTTCTCTTGGTTTCTCACTCTTGATGTTTAGACGACTCATTTTCTCTTGGCTTCTCATTCTTGATGTTTAGACAACTCATTTTCTCTTGGCTTCTCACTCTTGATGTTTAGATAACTCATTTTCTCTTGGCTTCTCTCTCTTCATGTATAGACAACTCATTTTCTCTTGGATTCTCACTTTTGATGTTTACACAACTCATTTTATCTTGGCTTCTCACTCTTGATGTTCAGACAACTTATTTTCTTCTTCTCACTCTACATGTGTAGACAACTCATTTTATCTTGGCTTCTCACTCTTGATGTTTAGACAACTCATTTTCTTTCGGCTTCTCACTCTTGATGTTTAGACAACTTATTTTCTCTTGGCTTCTCACTCTTGATGTTTAGACATTTCATTTTCTCTTGGTTTCTCACTCTTAATGTTTAGACAACTCATTTTCTCTTGGCTTCTCACTCTTGATGTTTAAACCCCTATTTTTCTCATTGGTTCTCAATCTTGATGTTTAGACACCTATTTTTCTCTAGGCTTCTCACTCTTGATGTTTAGACAACTCATTTTCTCTTGGCTTCTCCCTCTTGATGTTGAGACAACTCATTTTCTCTTTGCTTTTCACTCTTGATGTTGAGACACCTATTTTTCTCTTGGCTTCTCAATCTTGGTGTTTAGACAACTCATTTTCTTTTGGCTTCTCACTCTTGATGTTTAGACAACTCATTTTCTCTTAGCTTCTTACTCTTGATGTTTAGACAACTCATTTCTCTTGGCTTCTTACTCTTGATGTTTAGACAACTCATTTTATCTTGGCTTCTCACTCTTGATGTTTAGACAACTTATTTTCTCTTGGCTTTTTACTCTTGATGTTTAGACAACTCATTTTCTCTTGGCTTCTCACTCTTGATGTTTAAACAACTCATTTTCTCTTGGCTTCGCACTCTTGATGTTTATACAACTCATTTTCTCTTAGCTTCTGACTCTTGATGTTACGACAAATCATTTTCTCTTGGCTATTCACTCGCATGTTTCAGACAACTCATTTTCTCTTGGTTTCTCACTCTTGATATTAAGACAACTCCTTTTCCCTTGAAGTTTAGACAAGTCATTTTATCTTCTCTTCTCACTCTTGATGTTTAGACAACTTATTTTCTCTTAGCTTCTCACTCTTGATGTTTAGACAACTCATTTTATCTTGGCTTCTCACTCTTGATGTTCAAACAACTCATTATCTCTTAGGCTTCTCACTCTTGATGTTTAGACAACTCATGATATTTGGCTTCTAACTCTTGATATTTAGACAACTCATTTTCTCTTAGCTTCTCACTCTTGATGTTTAGAACACTCATTTTCTCTTGGCTTCTCACTCATGATGTTTAGACAACTCTTTTTGTCTTGGTTTCTCACCTTTGATGTTTAGACAACTCATTTTCTCTTGGTTTCTACCTCTTGATGTTTAGACAACTCATTTTCTCTTGTTTTCTCACTCTTGATGTTTTCGACAACTTATTTTCTCTTGGCTTCTCACTCTTGATGTTTAGACAACTCATTTTCTCTTGGGTTCTCACTCTTGATATTTAGACAACACATTTTCTCTTGGGTTCTCAATCTCGATGTTCAGACAACTCATTTTCTCTTGCCTTCGCACTCTTGATGTTTAGCCAACTCATTTTCTCTTGGCTTCTCACTTTTGATGTTTAGACAACTCATTTTCTCTTGGCTTCTCACTTTTGAGATTTAGACAACCCCATTTTCTCTTGATGTTTAGAAACTCATTTTCTCTTGGCTTCTCACTCTTGATGTTTAGACCACTCATTTTCTCTTGGCTTCTCACTCATGATGTTCAGATAACTCATTTTTTCCTGGCTTCTCTCTCTTGATGTTTAGACAAGTCGTTTGCTTATGGCTTCTTACTGTTGATGTTTAGACAACTCATTTTCTCTTGGCTTCTCACTTTTGATGTTTACACAACTCATTTTCTCTTGGCTTCTCACTCTTTATATTTAGACAACTTATTTTCTTTTGATGTTTAGACAACTTATTTTCTCTTGGCTTCTCACTCTTGATGTTTAGACAAATCATTTTTTCTTGGCTCCTCACTCTTGATGTTTAGACAAGTCATTTTCTCTTGGCTTCTCACTCTTGATGTTTAGACAACTCATTTTCTCTTGGCTTATCACTCTTGATGTTTAGACAACTCATTTTTTCCGTTTCTCACTCTTGATGTTTAGACAACTCATTTTCTTTTGGCTTCTTACTCTTGATGTTTAGACCATTCATTTTCTCTTGGCTTTTCACTCTTGATATTTAGACAATTCATTTTCTCTTGATGTTTAAACAACTCATTTTGTGTTGTCTTCTCACCTTTGATGTTTAGACAACTCATTTTGTCTTGGCTTCTCACTCTTGATGTTTAGACAACTCATTTTCTCTTGGCTTCTCACTCTTGATGTTTAGACAACTTATTTCCTATTGGCTTCTCACTCTTGATGTTTAGACAACTCATTTTCTCTTGGCTTCTCACTCTTGATGTTTTTACAACTCATTTTCTCTTGGCTTTTCACTCTTGATGTTTAGACAACTCATTTTCTCTTTGCTTCTCACTCTTGATGTTTAGACAACTCATTTTCTCTTGGCTTTTCACTTTTGATGTTTAGCCAACTCATTTTCTCTTGGCTTCTCACTCTTGATATTTAGACAACTCATTTTCTCTTGATGTTTAGACAACTCATTTTCTCTTGTCTTCTCACTCTTGATGTTTAGACAACTCATTTTCTCTTGGGTTCTCACTCTTGATATTTAGACAACACATTTTCTCTTAGGTTCTCAATCTCGATGTTTAGACAACTCATTTTCTCTTGCCTTCTCACTCTTGATGTTTAGCCAACTCATTTTCTTTTGGCTTCTCACTTTTGATGTTTAGACAACTCATTTTCTCTTGGCTTCTCACTTTTGAGATTTAGACAACCTCATTTTCTCTTGATGTTTAGACAACTCATTTTCTCTTTGCTTCTCACTCTTGATGTTTAGACCACTCATTTTCTCTTGGCTTCTCACTCATGATGTTTAGACAACTCATTTTCTCCTGGCTTCTCTCTCTTGATGTTTAGACAAGTCGTTTTCTTATGGCTTCTTACTCTTGATGTTTAGATAACTCATTTTCTCTTGGCTTCTCACTTTTGATGTTTACACAACTCATTTTCTCTTGGCTTCTCACTCTTTATATTTAGACAACTCATTTTCTTTTGATGTTTAGACAACTTATTTTCTCTTGGCTTCTCACTCTTGATGTTTAGACAAGTCATTTTTTCTTGGCTTCTCACTCTTGATGTTTAGACAAGTCATTTTCTCTTGTCTTCTCACTCTTGATGTTTAGACAACTCATTTTCTCTTGGCTTCTCACTCTTAATGTTTAAACAACTCATTTTCTCCGTTTCTCACTCTTGATGTTTAGACAACTCATTTTCTCTTGGCTTCTCACTCTTGATGTTTAGACCATTCATTTCCTCTTGGCTTTTCACTCTTGATATTTAGACAACTCATTTTCTCTTGATGTTTAGACAACTCATTTTGTGTTGTCTTCTCACCTTCTATGTTTAGACAACTCATTTTGTCTTGGCTTCTCACTCTTGATGTTTACACAACTCATTTTCTCTTGGCTTCTCACTCTTGATGTTTAGACAACTCATTTTCTCCTGGCTTCTCTCTCTTGATGTTTAGACAAGTCGTTTTCTTATGGCTTCTTACTCTTGATGTTTAGACAACTCATTTTCTCATGGCCTCTCACTTTTGATGTTTAGACAACTCATTTTCTCTTGGCTTCTCACTCTTGATGATTAGACAAGTCATTTTCTCTTGGCTTCTCACTCTTTATGTTTGGACAACTCATTTTCTCTTGGTTTCTCACTCTTGATGTTTAGACGACTCATTTTCTCTTGGCTTCTCATTCTTGATGTTTAGATAACTCATTTTCTCTTGGCTTCTCACTCTTGATGTTTAGACAATTAATTTTCTCTTGGCTTCTCGCTTTTGATGTTTAGACAACTCATTTTCTATTGGCTTCTCACTCTTGATATTTAGACATGTCTTTTCTCTTGGCTTCTCACCCTTGATGTTTAGGCAACTCATTTTCTCTTGACTTCTCACTCTTGATGTTTAGACATTTCATTTTCTCTTGGCTTCTCACTCTTGATGTTTATACAACTCATTTTCTCTTGGCTTTTCACTCTTGATGTTTAAACACCTATTTTTTTCTTGGCTTCTTACTCTTGATGTTTAGACACCTATTTTTCTCTTGGCTTCTCACTCTTGATGCTTAGACAACTCATTTTTTCTTGGCTTCTCATTCTTGATGTTTAGACAACTCATTTTCTCAAGGCTTCTCACTCTTGATGTTTAGACAACTCATTTTTATCTTGGTTTCTCACTCTTGATGTTTAGACGACTCATTTTCTCTTGGCTTCTCATTCTTGATGTTTAGACAACTCATTTTCTCTTGGCTTCTCACTCTTGATGTTTAGATAACTCATTTTCTCTTGGCTTCTCTCTCTTCATGTATAGACAACTCATTTTCTCTTGGATTCTCAATTTTGATGTTTACACAACTCATTTTATCTTGGCTTCTCACTCTTGATGTTCAGACAACTTATTTTCTCCTTCTCACTCTACATGTGTAGACAACTCATTTTATCTTGGCTTCTCACTCTTGATGTTTAGACAACTCATTTTCTTTCGGCTTCTCACTCTTGATGTTTAGACAACTTATTTTCTCTTGGCTTCTCACTCTTGATGTTTAGACATTTCATTTTCTCTTGGTTTCTCACTCTTAATGTTTAGACAACTCATTTTCTCTTGGCTTCTCACTCTTGATGTTTAAACACCTATTTTTCTCTTTGGTTCTCAATCTTGATGTTTAGACACCTATTTTTCTCTAGGCTTCTCACTCTTGATGTTTAGACAACTCATTTTCTCTTGGCTTCTCCCTCTTGATGTTGAGACAACTCATTTTCTCTTTGCTTTTCACTCTTGATGTTGAGACACCTATTTTTCTCTTGGCTTCTCAATCTTGGTGTTTAGACAACTCATTTTCTTTTGGCTTCTCACTCTTGATGTTTAGACAACTCATTTTCTCTTGGCTTCTCACTTTTGAGATTTAGACAACCCCATTTTCTCTTGATGTTTAGAAACTCATTTTCTCTTGGCTTCTCACTCTTGATGTTTAGACCACTCATTTTCTCTTGGCTTCTCACCCATGATGTTCAGATAACTCATTTTTTCCTGGCTTCTCTCTCTTGATGTTTAGACAAGTCGTTTGCTTATGGCTTCTTACTCTTGATGTTTAGACAACTCATTTTCTCTTGGCTTCTCACTTTTGATGTTTACACAACTCATTTTCTCTTGGCTTCTCACTCTTTATATTTAGACAACTTATTTTCTTTTGATGTTTAGACAACTTATTTTCTCTTGGCTTCTCACTCTTGATGTTTAGACAAATCATTTTTTCTTGGCTCCTCACTCTTGATGTTTAGACAAGTCATTTTCTCTTGGCTTCTCACTCTTGATGTTTAGACAACTCATTTTCTCTTGGCTTATCACTCTTGATGTTTAGACAACTCATTTTTTCCGTTTCTCACTCTTGATGTTTAGACAACTCATTTTCTTTTGGCTTCTTACTCTTGATGTTTAGACCATTCATTTTCTCTTGGCTTTTCACTCTTGATATTTAGACAATTCATTTTCTCTTGATGTTTAAACAACTCATTTTGTGTTGTCCTCTCACCTTTGATGTTTAGACAACTCATTTTGTCTTGGCTTCTCACTCTTGATGTTTAGACAACTCATTTTCTCTTGGCTTCTCACTCTTGATGTTTAGACAACTTATTTCCTATTGGCTTCTCACTCTTGATGTTTAGACAACTCATTTTCTCTTGGCTTCTCACTCTTGATGTTTTTACAACTCATTTTCTCTTGGCTTTTCACTCTTGATGTTTAGACAACTCATTTTCTCTTTGCTTCTCACTCTTGATGTTTAGACAACTCATTTTCTCTTGGCTTTTCACTTTTGATGTTTAGCCAACTCATTTTCTCTTGGCTTCTCACTCTTGATATTTAGACAACTCATTTTCTCTTGATGTTTAGACAACTCATTTTCTCTTGTCTTCTCACTCTTGATGTTTAGACAACTCATTTTCTCTTGGGTTCTCACTCTTGATATTTAGACAACACATTTTCTCTTAGGTTCTCAATCTCGATGTTTAGACAACTCATTTTCTCTTGCCTTCTCACTCTTGATGTTTAGCCAACTCATTTTCTTTTGGCTTCTCACTTTTGATGTTTAGACAACTCATTTTCTCTTGGCTTCTCACTTTTGAGATTTAGACAACCTCATTTTCTCTTGATGTTTAGACAACTCATTTTCTCTTTGCTTCTCACTCTTGATGTTTAGACCACTCATTTTCTCTTGGCTTCTCACTCATGATGTTTAGACAACTCATTTTCTCCTGGCTTCTCTCTCTTGATGTTTAGACAAGTCGTTTTCTTATGGCTTCTTACTCTTGATGTTTAGATAACTCATTTTCTCTTGGCTTCTCACTTTTGATGTTTACACAACTCATTTTCTCTTGGCTTCTCACTCTTTATATTTAGACAACTCATTTTCTTTTGATGTTTAGACAACTTATTTTCTCTTGGCTTCTCACTCTTGATGTTTAGACAAGTCATTTTTTCTTGGCTTCTCACTCTTGATGTTTAGACAAGTCATTTTCTCTTGTCTTCTCACTCTTGATGTTTAGACAACTCATTTTCTCTTGGCTTCTCACTCTTAATGTTTAAACAACTCATTTTCTCCGTTTCTCACTCTTGATGTTTAGACAACTCATTTTCTCTTGGCTTCTCACTCTTGATGTTTAGACCATTCATTTCCTCTTGGCTTTTCACTCTTGATATTTAGACAACTCATTTTCTCTTGATGTTTAGACAACTCATTTTGTGTTGTCTTCTCACCTTCTATGTTTAGACAACTCATTTTGTCTTGGCTTCTCACTCTTGATGTTTACACAACTCATTTTCTCTTGGCTTCTCACTCTTGATGTTTAGACAACTCATTTTCTCCTGGCTTCTCTCTCTTGATGTTTAGACAAGTCGTTTTCTTATGGCTTCTTACTCTTGATGTTTAGACAACTCATTTTCTCATGGCCTCTCACTTTTGATGTTTAGACAACTCATTTTCTCTTGGCTTCTCTCTCTTGATGATTAGACAAGTCGTTTTCTCTTGGCTTCTCACTCTTTATGTTTGGACAACTCATTTTCTCTTGGTTTCTCACTCTTGATGTTTAGACGACTCATTTTCTCTTGGCTTCTCATTCTTGATGTTTAGATAACTCATTTTCTCTTGGCTTCTCACTCTTGATGTTTAGACAATTAATTTTCTCTTGGCTTCTCGCTTTTGATGTTTAGACAACTCATTTTCTATTGGCTTCTCACTCTTGATATTTAGACATGTCTTTTCTCTTGGCTTCTCACCCTTGATGTTTAGGCAACTCATTTTCTCTTGACTTCTCACTCTTGATGTTTAGACATTTCATTTTCTCTTGGCTTCTCACTCTTGATGTTTATACAACTCATTTTCTCTTGGCTTTTCACTCTTGATGTTTAAACACCTATTTTTTTCTTGGCTTCTTACTCTTGATGTTTAGACACCTATTTTTCTCTTGGCTTCTCACTCTTGATGCTTAGACAACTCATTTTTTCTTGGCTTCTCATTCTTGATGTTTAGACAACTCATTTTCTCAAGGCTTCTCACTCTTGATGTTTAGACAACTCATTTTTATCTTGGTTTCTCACTCTTGATGTTTAGACGACTCATTTTCTCTTGGCTTCTCATTCTTGATGTTTAGACAACTCATTTTCTCTTGGCTTCTCACTCTTGATGTTTAGATAACTCATTTTCTCTTGGCTTCTCTCTCTTTATGTATAGACAACTCATTTTCTCTTGGATTCTCACTTTTGATGTTTACACAACTCATTTTATCTTGGCTTCTCACTCTTGATGTTCAGACAACTTATTTTCTCCTTCTCACTCTACATGTGTAGACAACTCATTTTATCTTGGCTTCTCACTCTTGATGTTTAGACAACTCATTTTCTTTCGGCTTCTCACTCTTGATGTTTAGACAACTTATTTTCTCTTGGCTTCTCACTCTTGATGTTTAGACATTTCATTTTCTCTTGGTTTCTCACTCTTAATGTTTAGACAACTCATTTTCTCTTGGCTTCTCACTCTTGATGTTTAAACACCTATTTTTCTCTTTGGTTCTCAATCTTGATGTTTAGACACCTATTTTTCTCTAGGCTTCTCACTCTTGATGTTTAGACAACTCATTTTCTCTTGGCTTCTCCCTCTTGATGTTGAGACAACTCATTTTCTCTTTGCTTTTCACTCTTGATGTTGAGACACCTATTTTTCTCTTGGCTTCTCAATCTTGGTGTTTAGACAACTCATTTTCTTTTGGCTTCTCACTCTTGATGTTTAGACAACTCATTTTCTCTTAGCTTCTCACTCTTGATGTTTAGACAACTCATTTCTCTTGGCTTCTTACTCTTGATGTTTAGACAACTCATTTTATCTTGGCTTCTCACTCTTGATGTTTAGACAACTTATTTTCTCTTGGCTTTTTACTCTTGATGTTTAGACAACTCATTTTCTCTTGGCTTCTCACTCTTGATGTTTAAACAACTCATTTTCTCTTGGCTTCGCACTCTTGATGTTTATACAACTCATTTTCTCTTAGCTTCTGACTCTTGATGTTACGACAAATCATTTTCTCTTGGCTATTCACTCGCATGTTTCAGACAACTCATTTTCTCTTGGTTTCTCACTCTTGATATTAAGACAACTCCTTTTCCCTTGAAGTTTAGACAAGTCATTTTCTCTTCTCTTCTCACTCTTGATGTTTAGACAACTTATTTTCTCTTAGCTTCTCACTCTTGATGTTTAGACAACTCATTTTATCTTGGCTTCTCACTCTTGATGTTCAAACAACTCATTATCTCTTAGGCTTCTCACTCTTGATGTTTAGACAACTCATGATATTTGGCTTCTAACTCTTGATATTTAGACAACTCATTTTCTCTTAGCTTCTCACTCTTGATGTTTAGAACACTCATTTTCTCTTGGCTTCTCACTCATGATGTTTAGACAACTCTTTTTGTCTTGGTTTCTCACCTTTGATGTTTAGACAACTCATTTTCTCTTGGTTTCTACCTCTTGATGTTTAGACAACTCATTTTCTCTTGTTTTCTCACTCTTGATGTTTTCGACAACTTATTTTCTCTTGGCTTCTCACTCTTGATGTTTAGACAACTCATTTTCTCTTGGGTTCTCACTCTTGATGTTTAGACAACTCATTTTCTCTTGGCTTCTCACTTTTGAGATTTAGACAACCCCATTTTCTCTTGATGTTTAGAAACTCATTTTCTCTTGGCTTCTCACTCTTGATGTTTAGACCACTCATTTTCTCTTGGCTTCTCACTCATGATGTTCAGATAACTCATTTTTTCCTGGCTTCTCTCTCTTGATGTTTAGACAAGTCGTTTGCTTATGGCTTCTTACTCTTGTTGTTTAGACAACTCATTTTCTCTTGGCTTCTCACTTTTGATGTTTACACAACTCATTTTCTCTTGGCTTCTCACTCTTTATATTTAGACAACTTATTTTCTTTTGATGTTTAGACAACTTATTTTCTCTTGGCTTCTCACTCTTGATGTTTAGACAAATCATTTTTTCTTGGCTTCTCACTCTTGATGTTTAGACAAGTCATTTTCTCTTGGCTTCTCACTCTTGATGTTTAGACAACTCATTTTCTCTTGGCTTATCACTCTTGATGTTTAGACAACTCATTTTTTCCGTTTCTCACTCTTGATGTTTAGACAACTCATTTTCTTTTGGCTTCTTACTCTTGATGTTTAGACCATTCATTTTCTCTTGGCTTTTCACTCTTGATATTTAGACAATTCATTTTCTCTTGATGTTTAAACAACTCATTTTGTGTTGTCTTCTCACCTTTGATGTTTAGACAACTCATTTTGTCTTGGCTTCTCACTCTTGATGTTTAGACAACTCATTTTCTCTTGGCTTCTCACTCTTGATGTTTAGACAACTTATTTCCTATTGGCTTCTCACTCTTGATGTTTAGACAACTCATTTTCTCTTGGCTTCTCACTCTTGATGTTTTTACAACTCATTTTCTCTTGGCTTTTCACTCTTGATGTTTAGACAACTCATTTTCTCTTTGCTTCTCACTCTTGATGTTTAGACAACTCATTTTCTCTTGGCTTTTCACTTTTGATGTTTAGCCAACTCATTTTCTCTTGGCTTCTCACTCTTGATATTTAGACAACTCATTTTCTCTTGATGTTTAGACAACTCATTTTCTCTTGTCTTCTCACTCTTGATGTTTAGACAACTCATTTTCTCTTGGGTTCTCACTCTTGATATTTAGACAACACATTTTCTCTTAGGTTCTCAATCTCGATGTTTAGACAACTCATTTTCTCTTGCCTTCTCACTCTTGATGTTTAGCCAACTCATTTTCTCTTGGCTTCTCACTTTTGATGTTTAGACAACTCATTTTCTCTTGGCTTCTCACTTTTGAGATTTAGACAACCTCATTTTCTCTTGATGTTTAGACAACTCATTTTCTCTTTGCTTCTCACTCTTGATGTTTAGACCACTCATTTTCTCTTGGCTTCTCACTCATGATGTTTAGACAACTCATTTTCTCCTGGCTTCTCTCTCTTGATGTTTAGACAAGTTGTTTTCTTATGGCTTCTTACTCTTGATGTTTAGATAACTCATTTTCTCTTGGCTTCTCACTTTTGATGTTTACACAACTCATTTTCTCTTGGCTTCTCACTCTTTATATTTAGACAACTCATTTTCTTTTGATGTTTAGACAACTTATTTTCTCTTGGCTTCTCACTCTTGATGTTTAGACAAGTCATTTTTTCTTGGCTTCTCACTCTTGATGTTTAGACAAGTCATTTTCTCTTGTCTTCTCACTCTTGATGTTTAGACAACTCATTTTCTCTTGGCTTCTCACTCTTAATGTTTAAACAACTCATTTTCTCCGTTTCTCACTCTTGATGTTTAGACAACTCATTTTCTCTTGGCTTCTCACTCTTGATGTTTAGACCATTCATTTCCTCTTGGCTTTTCACTCTTGATATTTAGACAACTCATTTTCTCTTGATGTTTAGACAACTCATTTTGTGTTGTCTTCTCACCTTCTATGTTTAGACAACTCATTTTGTCTTGGCTTCTCACTCTTGATGTTTACACAACTCATTTTCTCTTGGCTTCTCACTCTTGATGTTTAGACAACTTATTTCCTTTTGGCTTCTCACTCTTGATGTTTAGACAACTCATTTTCTCTTGGCTTCTCACTCTTGATGTTTTCACAACTCATTTTCTCTTGGCTTTTCACTCTTGATGTTTAGACAACTCATTTTCTCTTTGCTTCTCACTCTTGATGTTTAGACAACTCATTTTCTCTTGGCTTCTCACTCTTGATATTTAGACAACTCATTTTCTCTTGATGTTTAGACAACTCATTTTCTCTTGTCTTCTCACTCTTGATGTTTAGACAACTCATTTTCTCTTGGCTTCTCACTTTTGATGTTTACACAACTCATTTTCTCTTGGCTCCTCACTTTTGATGTTTAGACAACTCATTTTCTCTTGGCTTCTCACTCTTGATGTTTTCACAACTCATTTTCTCTTGGCTTTTCACTCTTGATGTTTAGACAACTCATTTTCTCTTTGCTTCTCACTCTTGATGTTTAGACAACTCATTTTCTCTTGGCTTCTTATTCTTGATATTTAGACAACTCATTTTCTCTTGATGTTTAGACAACTCATTTTCTCTTGTCTTCTCACTCTTGATGTTTAGACCATTTATTTTCTCTTGGCTTCTCACTCTTGATGTTTAGATAACTCATTTTCTCTTGGCTTCTCACTCTTGATGTTTAGACAACTTATTTTCTCTTGGCTTCTCACTCTTGATGTTTAGACAACTCATTTTCTTTTGGCTTCTCACTTTTGATGTTTACACAATTCATTTTCTCTTGGCTTCTCACTTTTGATATTTAGACAACCCATTTTCTCTTGGCTTATCACTCTTGATGTTTAGACAATCCATTTTCTCTTGTCTTCTCACTCTTGATGTTTACACAATTCATTTTCTCTTGGCTTCTCACTTTTGATATTTAGACAACCCATTTTCTCTTGGCTTATCACTCTTGATGTTTAGACAACCCATTTTCTCTTGTCTTCTCACTCTTGATGTTTAGACAACTCATTTTCTCTTGGCTTCTCATTTTTGATATTTAGACAACCCATTTTCTCTTGGCTTATCACTCTTGATGTTTAGACAACCCATTTTCTCTCGTCTTCTCACTCTTGATGTTTAGACAACTCATTTTTTCTTGGCTTCTCACTTCTCTCACATCCTTCTAGTATAACTTTCTTTTCGGTTCTTAATCATCATTCATAATATGTCCAAATGCTTTATTTACTCTTTTCTTAATCTGGTTTATCACTACTTTTACTTCTCTTCTCGGCTCTGTGTATACATTCATCGACGTCTTCATGACATTTCCATTTGCAAGTATAGTCAAGACCTTCGTATTTTTCACGTTCTTTATTCAGCATTCTGTTTCCTCCTTTCAGTTCTACCCATTTTTTTTCTTTAGATTTGTTCCACATTTGTTCTTTCATCTGTCAGTCTCCCTACTTTCCACTTTCCACACGTCTTCTCATCCACACACCAGACAATTCAACCCTACATAGCGCAATTCCATACTCATATCCTTTACAGCTTTCACTTCAAATGCATCCCGCATCATATTCTGTATGGTTAACTGTAGATCAATCATATTCTTCATTTTCCCTCTCCAAGTTAACCAACCCAAGTGTATTTATGTACCTCTGTAAAGCTGTACTGAATGAACGTATTTGACACACACGTTTCTTTCAGTACGGTAAGCAACCCTACTCTCTCTTTCTCTTTCTCCCTCTCCCTCTTCTCCGAATTACGTACAGATAGGAGATGTACGTGCGATTCCACAGAACGCTCACGGCTCCAGACGAGAGGAAAGGACTGGGTTAAAACAGAACCGAGAATAATACGGCCGCTCCCATGAAAATGGCCGTCCCTTAAATGACAAATTTTGCGAGGAGGCAGAAATAAGAATTTCTGAGTCGTAGGACACGAAAGTATAAAAATGTGAATATTGTCATATAAGAAAATTAATAGAATTAATCAAACGATGCATTTTTTTTTTAGTTTGTTTGTATCATAATTTTAAGAGGTGAAATATACAAAAATTTAGAGCCTAAATCATTTTATTAATAAATACAATCAATTGATGCGAGCAGTCAATATTTACAATGATGTTACTAGTTCTTCAAGACTGCTTCAATTCGTTTTGGTATGGTGGAGACCAAATTTGTGGTAATATCTTAACTGATATTGTTCCTTTTTTTGTTTAATAGGCCCCCTTAACTGCCCCTCAATTGGATGGCTTGTATTAATCAACCCCCAGTTTGATTATCGCCCACAAATGATATGTTGAGTTCAAATCGGGCGAATTCCCGGTCAAGGTCCCCAAAGCTCTATGTTATTTCCAGCCAAGAACTTCATTATTGATTTTGCTCTGTGAAGAAAGTACGTCATCGTGCTGAAAAATACATTATCATCACCAAATTGGTCCTGAACTGTTGGGAACAGGTGCTGATGAAACACGTGTTGGTACCATTTTCAGTTCATGGCAGTGTTCTTGAGCAGAATTGTTAGTACTCCAGTTCTCTTAAATAAGAAGCAACCCCAGACATGGAGAGTATCCACATAACATAACATAACATAACATAATTACACGGATGACAAAAGCCACAAGGGCCTATCAAAGGTCATCCGCCTCCGTCAAAACCCACCCACAAAAAGCACCATCACCAGGGGAAGACAAAATCAAAGTCCCCCACAATATAATATAACGGATGACAAAAGCCACAAGGGCTCATCATAGGTCATCCGAGTCAAGCGGCCTCTTTTTCAAGGCACCCAAACTCCCAGGAAAACTACATCCAGAGGATTGCATCCAGAAACAAGGGTATCACCAATCAAGGCTTGTCAAGAACTAAATCATGCAGCTATAGATATATACAAACAATATTAATATATACAAAACTTAGGAACCATCACAACCTTCCCTTCCCATAAACTCATCCAACCTACTCTTAAATACATTTAGATTTGGACTACCTACTACCCTCTGCGGCAATTTGTTCCAGAAGTCTACCACTCTATTGGTGAAAAAATATTTTCTTAAATCCAACCTACACCCTTGCTTTTTAATTTTCAAGTGGTGACCTCTAGTCCGATTTCCATCATCTAACTCAAAAAACTTGCTAACATCCAATTTATCTATCCCGGAAAAAATTTTAAAGAGCTCAATCATATCCCCTCTCACACACCTCCTTTCGAACGAGAACATATTTAATACCCTCAGTCTATCTTCATATTCAAGGTGCCTCAGGGAAGGAATAATCTTTGTTGCCCTCCGTTGCACTGACTCAAGAAGGTTAATATCGTGTCTAAAATGTGGGGACCATGCCTGTATACAGTACTCTAGATGTGGCCTAACATAAGAGTTATAGAGTTTAAGAATAACCTCCTTACTTTTGTAACTGACATTTCTCTTAATAAAACCCAGCACTCTATTCGCCCTATTTCTTGCTTCAATACACTGCTTAGAAAACCTTAATGACTTATCTATTACTACTCCTAGATCTTTCTCATCCTCTACTGAGCTCAGCCAATGCCCATCCATTTCATAGTTAAATTCTCTATTATCTTTTCCCATGTTAATAACTTTGCACTTATCAAGGTTGAAAGTCATTTGCCACTTATGTGCCCAGGATAACAATTTATTTAAGTCCCCCTGCACTTTAAAATTATCATCAATATCTTTAACTACAGCTGCTAATTTGGTATCATCCGCAAAAATTGACACTTTATTATTAACTGCCTCCCCAAGATCGTTTATATAGATGACAAATAATAATGGACCGAGAACTGATCCCTGAGGAACCCCACTGATAACATCCCTCCACTCTGACTTTACACCATTTAGCACTACCCTTTGCTTCCTGTCTTTCAGCCACTCAGCTATCCAATTTGAAACACCCCCACATATCCCAATCATTTTTAATTTATGAACTAGTCTCCTGTGTGGTACCTTATCAAATGCTTTACTAAAATCTAAGTAAATTATATCTACATTCTCTCCCTTATCTACTTGATGTGTTACAAACTCCAGAAAGTCTAGTAAGTTAGTCAAACATGATCTACCTGATCTAAACCCATGCTGAGCATCGCTGATTAACCCCTCCCTCTCTAGATGTTGGCAAATCCCTTTTTTAACTATTTTCTCAAGAATTTTACAGACTACAGGAGTTAGGCTAACCGGTCTAAAATTATTTGGATCCTCTTTACTACCCTTCTTGAAAATGGGGACTACATTCGCTCTCTTCCAATCATCGGGTATTTCTCCATATTCCAATGACCTAGTATATAACTTGTCCAGAGCTATTGAGATACTTTCTACCCCGTAGGCAAGAAAGACTCGTGAAGGCGTTCTCTTTTTCTCCTCGTAACGAGAAACCTTCCATCACCTACAAAGAATATCAGAGAATATCACTTTGACTCAGTTTTAACCGTCCATTCTTTATATTTCTTACAAAAGTAGAGCCTATCTATAAGGTTCTTTGGGGGTGAGATGAGGCTTCTTCGCAGCCCTTCTCCCCCTGAGACGTTTGTCGAAAATTCTCCGCCTCTCTGTGCACACCGAAACGTTGACACCTGCTTCTTTCCAATCGCGAGCAAGCTTGGTACTGGAGGCAACCCGACCCTTTTGCTGGGATCTTACCAGGAGGTGATCTTGGCGTTTATCTGAAGCCTTTGAGCGTCCAGGAGACTTCTTCACAGGAGTGTAACCAAGTCTTTATAAAGTCATTAATGATCCTCAAAATGACGATCCTTGATGCAATGCCCTTAAGAATTACCTCCTTGTATTTCAGGCCATTTTTGGTGCAGAGCAACAATGGTTGTACTCTTTTCTTTGGAAAGAACCATTTTTGGAATCGAAAAAAGATGCAAACATTTATTTTTACAAAATGATATTACGAAATAGATTATATTTATACAAAATCGTTCATTCTACACATATTTATCATCATTTTACCCTTTTGATCGAATAGCAAAACTCCAAGGACGGACCTTTCCCCTTCCCCCCCACACACACCTACAGGAACAAGACAAAAGCGCGATTTTGAGTTCAGCGAAGGAATGCAGTTTTTTATACCTTTTGAAATGCTGACTTTTTAATAAACTTTCAATAATTTAAATATTAGAATAACCAGGCAATGTCTTCGCCACCCCCACCCCCCTACGGGGGTAGCTTCGGTATTAAGATTAAAATTTAAAATATAAAAAAAGCAGCCATGGTTAATTTTTTCTAAATTTTCTGAACATCGCCAATTATAATAATTTTAAAAGGAAACTCTAAACGAAATTTTTTTCCCTTTCAAAATATCACGTTGCTAAAATATAGTTATAGAAGAAGATATATAAAAATAAATTTTCTGAACTTCACCATTTGTAATTTTGGGAAGTTTAAAAAAATTCACAAAATTTCGATACTTATATTTATTTCTAAACTTCACCATTTTGTTTTTTGATATTATAAAAGAATTATTAGAAATAACTTTGATAAAAACATAAGTCATAACCAAACTAAGATGAAATTATTATTCAAATACTTAAAAAAAATCCCCTTCTTAAATTATAGAGTTAATGATGATGATTATTATTATTATTCCTATGATGTAAATTTTCAAAACGGATGGGAAAAAAATATATTAGTCACGAAATTTTGGGCTATGAGATCGTTCAAACCCTTTCGAAAGCAAAGGAACCTAATCCAGAATTGCTTTACCTAATGCATTCTCTCGTACTTTTAGGAGCCTGATTCTTATGATATTTATTCTTAAAACCTGCTTTCACCAGTCTCTGAGTCTCTTCGGGGTGAGAGACTGAATTCTCTGCTGCAGCCCTCTTAGTTACGCCATCCATACTTCCTCGACCGAATATTAAAATTTGCATAAAGATCAAAATGAAAACATGTTTCTGGATAATTTGAAATTCACTCTCACCCATTTAAGAGAGTGTGTATGCTGGGTGGAACTTGTTATCCATAGTCTCTTTTTGTAATTTTACTTCTCTTGGCTCATGTTTCTTCTATCATCTCCCCATCATTTTGGATGTTCTCGTGAATTAAAAAGGAAAAAACAGCGTTCGATCGATGACACACGTAGCAGAAACTGCAAAATTCTTGATTACTTAAAACTTAGAACCAAATACCAACGAAGCTCCCCTTCCCTCGAAAGTCGGTGCTGAGGTACTTGTAATATAAGTAGTGAATATCAGGTAAGTGAAAATGTGTGGAATGTATATACATCGAGTAGGTCGAAACTCAGACTGTTGGGGGTCTCTGGACCTTGGGTAGCAAACACTCCAAAAGCTGCCCAATTTCTACAATTTAAGTAAATTCCACTTCGGGAGGGGGAGGGGGGCAATCGTCGCAAAATTAGAAGGGGTAAGTTTTTCAATTGAGCGAACGGACACCCCCTTATGGGGTGAGCAGTCTTGAACGTGAAATTGCGTCGATGTAAGGAAATGAAATAGACAAAGAGTTGTTGTTTCACCCAAATCAGGTAATTTTTATTTTATGATAACTACATAAATGTAAATCGGACAGAAGCCCTTTGAGCGTTACCCAAATCATTAGTCGGTAACATAAATTGCTCTAATGGCGATACGCAACCGAGCCACATTCCGGGCTTTGTAATCATAATGCCCGACTCCGCACAACTTTGGCTGATCCCGTACCTTATAACCAAACAAAGCGGGCTGATCATGAAGATGAACTCCGACCTCGTACAAACATACCAAAGAGATTTCCACTCTCCAGATCCTTTCAAAACATCCACTCTCTTATAGATTTCACGTAACGACCTTGCAGTCCCTTTCCCCTTCCCCACTTCCCCCGCCCTGCACAATCCGGGTTTCATCCCCTCCAATCGGCGTGAAATTGTTCCTCATTCCTGGTGAGTGATTGCGAAGTCGAATCACTTTTGCTTTCCGGCGAAATGCAGGAAATTTGAGCAACTTGAAGCATTATAAAACGTGTCAGTCGTTTTCGGAATATTCAACGTATGCACGAATCGTTCTATTCACACACACACATACACACACACTTTGAAAACTGATTCTTTTTAATTGGATGGAACGACCTAAAATTCAAACCGGTTTCTAAGGGAACGAAAAAAACCCGCGGCCAAAATAGTACTATTCACAATCTAGACTAAAACGAGGAACGGAGGTGAAAAGTCACTGGGTTAAGATTGTTCGTTCGTTCGTTTGCTTTGTTCTGTGTGAGAATGATGGGGTCAACGGCACTACCAGCGTGACTAAACAGGCTCAGCGACATCTCCGTCCATTATTATCGCTATTGCGTAATGAGCTCGAAGGAGCCAAACTTTCGAGAACCCGGCTTCCCAGCCCGGCGGCCCATATCCAGGCTTAGTCGCGTTTTGCCACTCGCACTCTGCTGGCGAAACCCCTTTTCCCACTATTCACTCAGTGATCCGTAAAGGGATGTCTGGTCTAGCATGGGCAAACTTGCTGCGGCTGACATCTGGTGGATTGTGTGCCCCTACCCCCGGCTCCAATGCCTGCAGAAGGGATCTGCGGCCGTCGTCCACGCATTTTCACTCCCACCATCTTTACCACCTTCTCTAAATATCTTCCCTTGCAACCTTTAACGGGAAATGACATATTTGGTATTTTGGTTTTAATTCGCCCCCTCCCCCCCACCGAATTTTCAGTGAGTGACGTCATCCAAGAAGTGCGGGTTCAGCACTGACGACTCCATATAACCAAAGTTCGTACTTTCAGGTCCTTTGGTTCTTTTACGCACTTGTTCTTTATAGCACCCCACTGCCCCCAATATTTAAGGTTGGGGAAGTTTTTACTTGTGCCCTCGTCATTCTTGGCCTTTTAATTTATTCCTACCCTTTTCATTTTACTTATCCTCCATGTTCGTTCTGCTCTCTTCCCCTATCACTCCATTCGTTCGTGTCTGAGTGGACTTCCAACCTCCCCTCCTCGGATTAGGCAGATTTTATTTTTCTAACTAAAAAACTTGTTCCTCAAGGATTCTCAAGGCTTTTAAAAGTACCTTGCTCTTGCCCTGGGCAAGTAGCGCCGCCGTGAGTGATGTAGTCCTTGTTATTATCGATCCTGTTTTCGGCCTTGATGATTCTTTGTTCCTTTGTCGTTTGTTTGTTGGTTCTCTCAGCAATGACCGGGAGAGTTGCGACCCCCGGTCCCTGTCGTGCAAAATTGTCGTCTGTACTGTAGCTAGGTACTTGTCACACACTTTCACTCCCCTTTATTTTACCACTTTCTATCCGAAGTTCTTTTCAAAAATAATTCTATGGAGATGCCTTCGTTGGGTTTCATTTATATTTTCAATTCATTTATTGCCATCGTACATCTTTTATTTTTCTCCTCAGTGAACATTCCTCGTTAGTTTAGCCAAATTTTCTTCTCCATTTTTTTTTAAAGCCCTCAAGCATATCAAACCTTTAATTTTTTTTATCGTGCTCCCTCTTCTGTATAAATGCGCACAGACCTCTAAATGGGAGAATTCTATGCTTCCACAGGATAGGGAGGGGCACAGTTTGGCAGATTCAAACTGGTGGAGTATTGATTTTTTTACAAATACAAATATACAGATCCTAATATATTAAAAGTAAATATTTCACTTTATGTCTAAAAAATATTCCTCTTTTTTTTTTACTATCATTATCTGGAATCTACCTTATGAGTCATTTTTGGAAAGGGGGAAAATAACATCTTCAATTATGGGTCGAAGGAGATATTGGGCAAAAAACAGGAGAGTTACTGCTTTAAAAGATTAACTAACAAAATAATGGTCGATTTTACTGAAACGCTCCTTACCACTTCTTACCCAGTAGGTGAGGTGAAAAAAAAAAAATCTAAATTTACTTTCAGTCCAGCGAAACAAAAAATTGTTCGAGGTTAACATTTTATTGCAGACGATTAGAGCCAGAGACTACCCCTATCGTTCAAGGCCTTTTCCACGATTATAGCCTATGGTCTAACGTATTCAGAAGTGCACTTAAGCCGCTGCTGCGAAGCATTAACTTTGAACACGCGCAATAAATTAAATTTTATGTGCAAACAACTCACTTTAGCATTTTGATACTTTAGATTACTACTTTACATTTCACTGACAATACTATAACAATGTGAATTTTAGTAGAGGCGATGGTGGGGGGGGGGTAAATTATAACATATATGATGCTTTTTTGAATTTTCATGGAACAGGGATAAATTACCACAAATGGGGTAATTTAGAAAAAGGGAGGGGGGAGGAGGTAATGGATGTGGTAAGTGAGGGAAACGAATATGAAAGGTGGAGAAAAAGAATGCATCGAGGAGCCTTTCTTCTATTTTTCGGTAAAATCTGGCAACATTTCTCCTAATTAAGTGGCATTTGGCCATGTTTTGAACGTGCCTCTTTCAGAAGGGTTGATGAATTATTATATCAAGTGATATAATAATTATTTACATAAGGTGAGTTATGATATAATCTATATAATATTTACGTTTCTGTATAGACTTTTGTGATTAAAATTCAACAAAAGTTAAATATATAAATATAAGATTAGTTTAGACTAGGATATTTTAGTTTATTTGTATGGGGCCTAATTGTCCCATCAGCTGTTTAATTGCCGTTTCTCACTTTTATAGGTGTAACTATTATATTTTTCATTTATATATTTATTTTTATTTTAATGAATTAGTTTATATTAAAAGTAAGTTTTTAACGAGTTTAACTCTATTTAAGAAGATTTCATGCAGCCCCTACAGATGTAATGCTCACTCTTCTTAAGTCTTATTGTTTGAATTTTTATGGTTGTGAGTTGTGGTTTGATTTTATGTTATGTTATTTTAAAGTTTTAATTTAAACTCTTAAATTCATCACTAAATAATTTTTCAATTTTCAAAAATAGAAGTCAAAAGACCTTAAAAAAAGTAATAGATTTGTCTTTCATTTTCAGATGGCATCAGCAAGGAAAAGGACATATCAGGCAGAGTTCCTTAATTATGGCTTCACAGAAATAGAGGACAAAGGACAAATGAAACCTCAATGTGTCGTCTGTATGAAAGTACTGACTGTCGAGTCTTTCAAAAAGAATCAACTGAAGAAACACTTGGACAAGGTTCATTCACATCTGTCTTGCAAACCACCAGAATACTTTGAGAATCTGGAAAAAGCAGTCGAAAGACAGAGATTGGAAAATAACAAGAGTGCAACGTTTGACCAACGTTCAGCAGCAATAGCTAGTTTTGAAGTTGCATAGTTGGTTGCTCGAAATATGAAACTACATACTATTGGTGAAGACTTAATCAAACCGGCGGCTGTGAAAATGGCAGAAATAATGTGTGGGCAGAAAGTAGCTAAACAACTGAATACAGTGCCTTTGTCTGCAAGAGTTATTAAAGAAAGAATTTCCATCTTGGCAGAAAATGTGAGAGAACAAGTGATTTCTCAGTAAAAAAGAGTAAAGAGTTTGCCATTCAACTTGATGAGACTACAGATGTCAGTAGCAATTCGCACCTGATGGTATACGTTCGATACAGGGGTTCTGATGAAATTTAAGAAGAAATGTTGCTATGTTCTCTTGAGTTGAGAACTCATGGTATTGATGTGTTCAATAAGGTTGATGCATACTCCAAAAAACAGAGTGTTGATTTAAAGTGGGAAGATTGTATTGTAGTATCAGTTGATGGAGCTCCTGCCAAGCTTGGTCACATCACTGGTTTTGTGGCTTTGGCCAAACAACAGAATCCAAATATTCAGGTCATCCATTATATGATACATCGCCAGGCATTAGTTGTGAAGGATTTGGAACCAGAAGTGGAAGCTGTGTTGAATGATGTAATTAAGATTGTCAATGTTGTAAATGGGAATGCACTCAACACAAGATGTTTCGTGATTTATATGAGGATGAAGAGGCTGAATATTCAACCTTTCTTTTCCATACGGAAGTGAGGTGGCTTTCACGTGAAAATGTCCTGAATAGAGTGTAGGCTCTTAAAACCGAACTTGAAATATTTCTGACTGATAAAAAACACACACTTGCAGAGAAGTTCAGAAAATTAACCTGGCTAGCTCTTCTTGCATACTTAGCTGACATTTTTGGGCATGTAAATGCGCTGAACAAGGAATTGCAAGGAGAGAAAATCAATCTCATCTTAGTAAGGGAAAAATTTCAGTATTGGAACCGAAAAGTAAATGCCAATAAGATTGCTGTCTTTCCAAATCTGGCAGAGTTTTTGGAAGAATGTGAAGACTGCAGTCTTAGTGACATGAAGGAATCAGTCACAAAGCACCTGACCAAACTTAGGAATATGTTCTGTGACTACTTTCCAGAGCTTGATTTACATACTGTCAGCTGGGTTGTAAATCCCTTCAAATGTGAACTGGCTGATTTGCCTGAAGAGCTTGAAGGATTGGCAGAAGAGCTTATTGAACTGCGTTCCAACAGTGAAACAAGCATGTAATTTGAGACCAAGGATGACCTATCAAGTTTTTGGATGTCAAAAGCTGCAAAGGCTTATAAAACTGCACATTTGGAAGCAACTAAAATGCTGCTACCTTTTGCAACAACCTACCTTTGCGAACAAGGTTTTTCTACCCTTGTAAATCTAAAAACAAAATACAGAAACCAGTTGGATCCTGAAGAAGGCATCAAAGTAGCAGTGACATCAAAAATCCCTGATATTGAAATTGTTGTATCAAACATGAAACAGTATCATTTTTCCAAAGCCTAAGGGAGCTGATATATTCAAGTTTTCGATAATTTTTTCATTAGTTTTATTTGTGTACCATTCTCATACCAGAAAGTGTAAACATTTTTGCCCCATAATAGTGGATTCAATAACATTTTGCTATTTTTGTTTTTGTACGAATTTTAAATACATGATAGTGACATAGTCAATAATTTTGCTTGTGTGCCATGTAATGCTAAAAAGTGACTGTTTTATTTCTTTTTATAAATATATAATTTTCTACAATTTTTTCTTGTGTGCTATTTCCATGCCAAAAAGACGGACTTTTATTTCCTAATGATAGATGAAATAAAAAATTAAACATTATCCCAATATAAATTTTTTGTGTCTTTATTATCCATGATTTTTATAAGTAAATTGGTTTGTCCCCCAGAGCACTTCAAAGTCAGGGGTAAATTCATTTTACTACAAATTCTTTTGGGGTAACACCCCAAAAAGTTACCCGACCCCTGGTCTAGACGAATGGAAACACCGCTTCCGATTAGAGCGAAGTTACGCCACATCGCGTGTAGTAAGTGGCTACATGGAGCTCCGATTCGGGCCGCCTTTACGGAGGGTGGCAAACACTGCATTGGCTACGATGCCACTTTAGTCGGTAACCCCCCTCCGACTAAGAAATAAAGGATATCTAAACGAGTGCAGATCAATGGTAAAAAAAAAAAACCCTATGAAATTATTTATTACGAGTATATAATCAGCCTATCTCCTAGAGCTGATGGGAAAAGTCCTCGCAAAGCAGTTTCTTTTATCGAGTTCCGACGCTCGAGTTTACCTGTCACTTAATGAATTTCATCTCATTCATACGATTTCGTCATCAGTCTTTTTTTTCTGTATAATAATGGGTTGCCGTCGTTCTCGGGTGTATATGGCTATACTGCTTTGGTAGGCAGGACGCCCAGCAGGCGAGGCTGCATTTTTTTAAACTAGCCACCCGGGAGGGCAAGTGAAAATGTCCCTCTCTCTTGCCTTTAAAAAAACCGGTTTCTTGTCTCATTTGCTCATTCGCGTCCAATTCTTAGTCCTCTTGTACTATATGTATTTATAGTCAGCTACATCTTTCTTTCTGTCTTCAAATTTTATTTGAACGGCAGAACATAAAAATGGCATAGCCCTGTGGTGGTTGTATAATCACCCGCAAATCCTGTAGTTGCTCCTTCTTTGTATATATATATATATATATATGCATATTTTGTTAAAGACCATAGTATCTTTCGCCTTTATTAATTTTCTTTGGGAACTTTCTATTTTTCTTATCATCTTTTTTTTTTAGTTCATCTTGTAGATGGTAAACAACTTCTCCAACGTTCATTTCTTTTTTAAATGAAATATGTTTGGTCAAACCAAACTTGACTTTAATTGCGATCATCTTCAAAGTGTTTTTCCTCCTTTATCGGTAAAGAATGGTGAAGTCAGAATGAAAAGAAAACGGATTTTAGCGGATATTTATTCCTCCTCGCTTAAACATTAAGTCAAGGGAACGAGCCACTCCTGTGTAAGCGGAATTTTAAAACAATTTTAAAGTTCGATTCCAACCTGTAGTCTGGATGTTGATGGCTGTCCTTTCTTCCTTAATTAAGATGACCTCTAAGGTGTTTAGTCTAGCTTTATTCCGCTCCTTTCTTTTGATCGTTGTATTATTAACTAGCTAGTTAATGGCTTCGCCACTTTACCCCTACGGGGGAAGCTTGTGCTTCACTACTAGGATTAAAATTTAAAATCTAAAAAAAACAGCCATGGTTAAATTTTTATAAATTTTATGAACTTTGCCAATTATAATAATTTTAAAAAGGAACTCTAAACTAAATTGTCCCCCTTTCAAAATATCACGTTGTTAAAATATAGTTATAGAAGAAAAAGAAGATATATAAAAATAAATTTTCGGAACTTCACCATTTGTATTTCTTTGGGTTTTAAAAAATTCACAAAATTTCGATACTTATATTTATTTCTGAACTTCACCATTTTGTTTTTTTTTTATATTATAAAAGAATTATTAGAAATAACTTTGATAAAAAACCATAAGTCATAACCAAACTAAGATGAAATTATTAATCAAATACTAAAAAAATCCTCTTCTTAAATTATAGAGTTAGTGATGATGATGATATGTCCCTGGTTAAGCTGATGTTATGCACGGTCTCCATATGATTTGGGCGGGGACTCCATACCAACATATTTTGAGTTGTTTTGAAGCTTAGTCTTATTCGAGCAGGTAAACTTGTAAACTATGTTCGTAGACTTCAGGATCGAAGAGTTTTGGCAGATGTTGGTATGACTGCCACCACACTATCGAGAGTCTGTTCAATTGCATAAACTTTGGAAGGAGGTTGTCCAATGCCCCAAACTTAGGAGAGGGGGATCAATTTCTTAAGTATACGGGGGGATGTTATATAGACAAAACTTAGATGGGGGGGGGGGGGTGTATGTTCAATAGCCTAAACATAGAGGGTGATGTTCCATAGCTTTAACTTTGAGGGAGGATGTTCCATAGCTTAAACTTAGCAGTCTACAAACACATCGTGGACTGCACACAAGAGGACAGCCATCTTGGCAATAAAACACCCCTCTCCTAACTGACTTGTTATAAAGTTAAAGAATTTAGTAACAAAATCAAATATTAATTATAATATTAAAGTAGGGTGGTGGATGTTCAGCAGTTTAAGGGTGGATCATCTCCTCTCTGAGTCGGAGAATGTTCAAATCGCCACCCTGGGTCGGTGGATTTCCAATTTCCTCTTCACATCCCAATGCCTCGTTGCGATTAATTAGAGTCATCCATTTGATTGATGCAAGTTTTATCTTGACTTCGCCTTTGAATTATTATTAATTATCCTTAATGCCTGAACATTTTGTTAAATAAGCCATTTTAAGGACAAGAATGCATGGAAGATCAATTTCACGCCCCTCCAGGAACCATACATTTCTATTCTAATTCCGTGTTAGAACAAATGCATAAATGATGGCAGTTCTAACCCCGCCTCCCTCTAGCCGCCATCTTGCAACGCTTGGTATAGACGTAAATAAAAAAGCCTCACAATCCTCTGCTCGATGGATTAGCATAAAAGAATGTCGCTTTTGTTGCCTAAAACTAAAAGGTAAAACCTACGAGGGCATTTCCGCCAAAGTTTTGTAAGGGAAGAGATCCTTTAACAAAGTGTTAAATGTGAAGATAGTGAAAATGTGTGGATGGCACTTAGCCGGACAACCATCTGCGGGTGTTGGGGATGGGTGGGGCGGCGGGGGGAAGGCAATCCCTCCAATTTGTTGCAGCAAGGTTGGCCATCCCATAATTAAATTGAACCTCCCTTGCGGGGTAACATAAAAGAAATAAGAAGTGAATGTGAGAAATTGAATACAACTAAAGTAAAAAATAAGATGCCTGTATCTTTTTTGTTCTCGGGACAAGATGCATTTCGCTAGAGTGATCCATAACCCTTAGGTATCGCGGCCTTCTTCCGTTTACTTTATTTTCTTCTTTTATTCTTTCATCTGCCCCTTCTCCTCATTTTCTTCCTATGGGAATGGTTGAGATGACTGTGTTGGGTGTGTTCTTCTGCAAGGACGGAAACAAAAGATAGAGACAATTCGGAGCGTTAAGTGAAGGACCTCGCAATCTTCTCTCGTCGTCCTTCTCAGCTTTGCCTAAATATTAAGTTGTTCAGTAAATTAATGCTCTCTTTAGAAGTCTTGTAGAAATTCTTTCTGAGTTGTTTAATTTGTTCCTAATTTGCTGCAACGTGTTTTAAAGATAACTGGAGTAATCGTTGCCATTTTTATGGCCCAGGCGTGACCAATCAGAACAACGTTTACAACGTAATTGCTTCATTTCCATTTGGCTCGAAATGCCCGTAAGCAAATGGACAGAATTGTCTTGGGATATAAAATGTGGGTTCTGCCCCCCAATAATAAGCGCAAAAAATTGGCTCGATCGCAATCAAAAGACCATTCCTAGTGCTACTCCTATTCATACCTGAAGTTTTGAACAAAAGCGTCCTTCACTGGTCAACTGAAAGGGGGTGCTCCTCTTTTCATGACAACGCACTCTCACACGTAGGATGTTTGACCCAAGAAAACATTATTAGGATCAAAAGCCACCAGTAAGCTACCATGAATCGTTGATCTACCCCAAAGTTTCCCAGATAAAGATGAGCCGCCCCAAATTTCGAAGCTAAGGTCAGTTTATTGAAAAAGAACAATCATTAATATAAATTTAAGAGCAAATAACAATCAGTTTATTTCCTCAAAATAAAGTAAAACAAATCAGCCATTAGATGTTTAGTTATTCGGATGGATATAGTTCCGCAATGATAGAACGGAGTGAAGTAAAAGTGTTAAGCTCATGCCAGTGGCGGATTCAGGATCAAAATTTTTTGGGGGGAAAGAGGCTAACCAGAATTCCTTCCTCTGAGTAGTGTGAGAAAAGGGCATTGAACAGTAATAATGGTTATATTGCACAAAAATATCTTTACTTGCTTATTATTATTATTTGTGGGGTGAAGGCAGATTCAGGAGATGAGGATGATGATGTAACAAATGGGGAAATGTGTTGTAGGTGTAGATAATGGTGAAGAATATTTATAGTTTGCCATAGTGTAGAGAGTATCTCGAGCTTCTTACTTTTTCTACTTCCTTTTTTTCTTCCTCTTTCGATGGTGTCAGTGTTTTAGCTGACACTTTTGTTGCTGTTTACTCATTTATTTTACCTTGATTTATTTGTTTACTTTATCCTGGTTATATATACATAACGACTTGGTCTTCCCGAGAGCACAGTCCTCCACTTGAGAATAGGGCTCTCCCAGTGACACGTCCAATTATGGGTTGTGGTATGTCTAGGTTTGCGTCTAAATGTGGGAGTATTTTATTTTCAACCTTTTCCCAGGTCTTTCTCCCTAGCCTTCGGAGGACCATATTCAGTGGGTCAAGTCCTGCTCTTGCGTGCAGTTCCGTCTGCCGAATATGGTCCAATCTGCTAGCGCTAGCTATAAGCTTGGTAGCGCTGTTCTGGACTCTCTGCATTAGTCTGTGAGAGGTTGAACTAGTTGCATGCATTACCACTGCTGGGTACACCAGTGTTGAGCGCACCAGGGCAGTGTACAGCTTTTTGATGTTGGCGATGAGGTTTCTGAACCTGTGCAGTTTTCCAAGTTCTCTTTTGGCTAGCTACATTCGGTTGTTGATGTGTGTCTTATACCCTGTTGAGGTGATGCGCAAACCCAGGACTTTACCCTCGTCGAAGTACGGGTAAATTTCATCTTCGTATATGACGTCATCTCGTTTCTGGCGGTTCACTGGAAGGATCTGGAACTTTCGGCGGTTGGTCTTGATTTTCCACCTTCTTACGAAACGATTGATATTTTCAATTTCGGCAGCTGTCTACCTTGCTTGTACTCCAGCGTTCCTATAGGAACTAGGGATGATTTGAGTTACGTCGTTTGCAAACTACAGGTACATCACATCCTTCGCGACTGGAGCCGGTAAGTTCAACGTGTACACGAGGTACAACAGCGGACACAGACAGCTACCTTGTGGAACACCCACCTCTAGCTCGAACTCGGGTCCTCAGTTGCCTCGATCGAAATTTGGGCTTTTCTTTCCATGATGCAATCACAGAGGACCCTTTCCAGGATTGGGTTTAGCTGGAGGCCTAAGATCTGAAATTGTAGACCTCTCAGCCAAACTTTATCGAAGGCCTTTTGAACATCTCGCATCACCACATCTACGTATTTCCCCTCAGCTTTACAGTGGGCAAGCCTTTCGGTGAGAAGGGCGAAGACTGTATCATTCCTCCTTCTCTTGCGGAATCCGCGCTGCTGACCGTTGTGAGCTTCCAGCTTGGACAGCCGGTCTTGAAGCCTATTAGCTACCTATTTTTAAACCATCGGAGAAGTATCCCGTATTCAGGGAAGCGTTGTATATGTTTGTGATTCCCTAAATGACTGCCGGGGAGCATGCACAAAATTGTTTTTAGTGATGCCCGTTCAGCCTGGCGCCTTTTGTTCGAAGATTTTTACGACTCTCATGACCTCTTCGGTTGTAATTGGTCGGCCATGGTCCGCCATCTCCCTCCCTTCGTCGACGTATGGTCGTGGGCGTGTTCGACGTATTATCTGATTAGTTTCTTCAATCGAATTCCGGATCGTTCCCAGGTGTTATTGAGAAGATTTCCTTCTAGAACGTGCGGAACCTTTCCTCCAGGACCGCCGGATCCTCCAAGTAGTCATCGCCCTCCTTAATGCGGATTTTTCCTCTACTTGATAGGCCTTTTAATTTCCTTACTAGGCGCCAGAATTTATCGGGGTTCACCTCGCTGTCTACCGTGGCTATTCGGCTGTCCGAGATTTCAGCCTGTTGTTGGTTAATAGCCAGCTTTAGTTCATCATGCAAATATCGTAGCAGCGAGCTTCGTTCCCGATTCGTACCTGCTCTTATGATTTCTTCATACACTTCCCTGTGCTCCCTAGCAATCTATTTCATCTCCTTGTTCCATCTAGGTTGTAGAGGAGTCTTGTACCCTGTCATAGGTACACACTCGCGGTTAGCTTCAGTGATTAGGGCTGTTATCCTCTCCAGCTCCCCGTCAATCTCCTCTAGAGTTGCTTCGATTAGGTCGGCTGGTTTGAATCTGCCTAAGATTTCTCCGTAGCGTTCCCAATTGGCCGAGGCGTAGATTTTGCGGAGAGGGACCGGAAGTTGGATCGGAGAGAGTGAGATGGTGGTCAAGATCACTATATCGTTGCTGGGAATTGTTGGTCCTGGCTCGCTATGGTAGTTGAATGGGAAGCCGTCACTTGTCATGATTATGTCGGGCATTGTTGCTGCCTAGGAGGTGATATAGGTCGGAAAATCCGGTCCTATCCTCTGGATGTTTTTCTGTCACATAATCATTTCCATGTTATTGTCTCTGTTGTTCGTGTTGCCATAGCCAGCCGTTCGGCACCTGGCGTTGAGGTCGCTCTCAAGTTGCTTTTCCCTTCCATCCATTTACATTGAGCGTCACAATTTTCAACCTGTTGTTCGGCTTTTCTGGCTCCTAGTGTTTCTTGGTAGTGGGGATCTTTTTTCACGTTCCTTTTCTTCTTGTATTCCGCCGTAGTAAGCTCTTCAAATGTTTCTTTGTAGAGTTTAACATTACGATTGAAGAGGGCTTCTTCGACCATTTCTTCTTCGCAATGGGCATCGTATTTCCACTTGTAATATTTCTTTTCGATACCGACGAATATTTTGTTGGCATCTCTGTCCTTTTGGGAAGGGGAACTACTCTGATACGTAGATTAAGAGGTTAATCTCGTCCGTATATAGAGGTCTTTTGTACTCCCGTTTTCTTTTTTCTCGGTGTCCATCTTTGGGCATGACCTTTGAGTCCGAGTTTCTGTGGAATCAGAAACTTCCGTTTTTTCTTTCTTCTTTAGTTTTTTGTTAGTTGATTTGGGCGTATTCAGCGATCTGGCAGCATCCTCCCTTTCCTTTCTCCTTATGTTTCTCCTCTTGTTTATTCTCTTCCTGAGTCTGTTTTGGGACCATTTATAGTTGGAGAATTTCCCTTGATGGGGGGTCGTCCGGGAACCACATCTGGTTCATGCCGTTTTTTGGCGAGCATCCGGTTTAATTCTTTTGCGAATGTCCCAGGCTGCGTTAGATTTCTGACGTGGGCATACAAGATGCACGTCAAAATTTTTGTCGATTCCTCGTTTTAGATTTTGAGGTAAGTTTTCTTGCTCTCTTTTTCGGAGTAAGCTGCCTTCGTGACCTGAGCGTACGTTGTGTTTGCTTTTTTAGTCGCTTCTTCTTTGTTTTGTTGTTGCTTCCTCCTGATCAACTCTTTTTTCATGAGGCAGGCCATTGCCCTTGATCGGTGGTGGCCTTGCTCGCAGTTCGCGCACTTTTCGCGAGGTCTCTGGCAGTTCTTCCAGTGATGACTAGGTTCGCTGCACCTAGAGCATACCTCTTGGGGCACCTGGCATTCACGAGTAGTGTGTGCCTCCATTTTGTAACAACGGAAGCAGAATTGGATTGGGTGGAACTCCTCCCTCTCGATCTGCTCTCCACTGATCCTGGCGTTAAAAAGCAGTATCCCAGACTCCTTCGCTTTCTTGGCCATGGATGTATCTCCAAAGATGATCTCGAAGACATGGGTATAGTCCGAGTTGTCCCTTTTGTTCTTAAATTTGACAATTTCAGTGACCTTCAGCCATGGATGATTTTTGATAATTTCTTCTTTAATCTCCTCTTTGGAATTCTTCCCAATCCAGGGGTCTAACTAATCTCCTGCAGAACACGCTCCTGTCCGTTTGTATCTGGGGAGGGATTGCTGGCTGCAGGCCGAGTTCGCGAAGGACCTCGACCGCATCTTCCTTCGTCATGGCCTACACATCTTTTTCAGTTTCGCATATAGCAACATAACCCGTGGGGACCTCTAGTAGCTTGATCATGGCTATCTTAAGTCGCCCATAGATGACTTCAAAGACTTTGTATTTTTTCGGTCTGGTGTGGCCGCTGATGGTGCGCGGCGGGACGCGGGTGGTCCCAGCTTGAGCCATCTTGCCTGATGGGGGCCCCGGGGGGCGGTAAACCACTGCGGGTTCGCTCCTTCTTCGTGTTTTTTTTTTGGCTAGTTACCAAATCCTTATGTCCTTTTCTGTGTGTCCATTTTTTTTATTTTGAAAATAGAGCGCTTGAGGGGGGCAACCCCCACTCACCGTTGTAAGCGAGATTCCATGAACGTGAACTGCCGGATGGAGGGACGAAATGATGGTGGGTGAACACGGGGAAGCCTTCGCGAGGTGTAATTGTATGGCAGACTTTGTATTGGTTAGCGCGGAATCAACCATCGCTAACCGGGGGTGCTGCTCCTCGAGGGTTTGGGTATCAGAACTGCATCCTTGCTTACATAGAGACGGGTGTACTTCCCTCTATGGTCTTGGCAGGTCTCCCGGGGTATCCCCGGAAGTTGTAGTCCTGCCCTTTGTCCAGGTGCCTCTGACACCGAGTTCTACAGTGGGCTACTCCTCAAACCTGCTTTCCTCAGCGCCCCCAATTATGTCTATCATAGAAAAGTGATAGGACTAGGGGTCACCACTTAAAAATGAAAAAAACAGAGGTGCAGGTTGGATGTTAGAAAGTATATTTTCACCAATAGAGTGGTAGATTACTCAAATATTTTGCCATCTGAGACGGTAGACAGTCTAAACTTGAATGTTTTCAAACGCAGATTAGATGATTATATGGGGAAGAAGAGTTAACTTTGGGGGGTATTTTGGACTCATTCCTGTAAGATCCAATTTTTTATTATTGTATATTACGATTGACTTGAATTTGGACGAGTCTTGATGATGATGCTTTTTGTTTTGTTTTTTGTATGGTTCGAATTGTATATTGTAGATGCATGATCTAACATAATCCTATGGATGCATTTTGTGGGTGGGTTTTGACAGATGCAGATAACCTTTGATAGGCCCTTATGGCTTTTTTCATCCGTGAAATTATGTTATGTCATGTTATTTCGAGATCCGCATCCTCTGTGATATTTTACTTTGTGCGAGAAACAAGATTCTTCTACCAGGTTTTGCAAAAGTTGTGTTACACCTGGGGATTTTTTTATCTTTCAAATGATTTGTGTGTGTGATAGAAAAAGTTCCGTCAAACAATCTTAAAGTTCTACTTTTTCAGCACGTGTCATTAAAAAGTCTTTTCCAGAGAGGAAAGTCAAAAGAATCGAGATCTCTCCTCTCTTTGCGCGCGGACCACAACAAGTTCAACATCGCTAAGCGGCTTAACGTGAGCCAGATGACTGTCAACAGAGTCGCAGAGAGGCTCAAGAACGAGGAAGACTTCATTGATCGACCTCGTTCAGGCAGACCTCAAGTTGTAAACTGTCGCCGAGCTGAAGTCATCCATCAACCTCGTGGGGTCCAGCATGAGGAAGGTCTTCGTCCGCAACGTGCGCGCAGCTTTCAGAGTTCGCCTGGAACGCGTGCTCGCCGGCGGCGGCGGTTACATATTTCTATGTTAAAAAAATAAAAACTTGTTTAACTGCCTCAAAACTATCATTCTGTCTTTTGTTGAGAGCGTCGTAATGAGTATAAAACGACTTGTGAAATACCCGCTATTTGAACTATAGAATCGATTCCTACGAGCCTTATTTGGTGCTTTCCAAAGCACTTTGTGGATATTTCATGGAAGAAACTATATATCTCAATCACTGTCATTTAAATAGGTTTAAAATGTTCATATTTTGCTCAACGCTAGAATTATTTCACCACAGTTATATTACGTGGAGCCACTTTTGAAGAGAGATCCTAGAGCCTTCAAAAACGAGTTCTTACAGCTATAATTCATCGTTTTATATCTACTGCCGTCTTTTAATGGAATTTCCAAATAAACTTACCGATGATTAAAGAACATTGAGTCCACTTCATTAAAACACCACAAGCATTACATTTCAATTCAATTTTTATAGGACTCTGCCTCAATCAATTACTAACCGATAGAAAATAATCTTCCAACAAGAGTTTAACAACACTCGTAAACAAGAAGATCCATTTGATGTGGCGGTAAATTACAAACTAATGACAACCGATTTAAGCTAAAGTTGAAACTCCGCCTTCGTTAATGTTAGGAAAATCTCAATCCTAAGATTTTTTTCAACAAATCCTAAAATTTATAACATTAGCGGCATTTTGGCCACAGTAAAGATAAACCACCCCAAAGTTTTGACATTAAAGATGACATACCCAAAATGCTCTATGTAAAGATAAGCCACTCCATGTTCCTTGGGGTAGCTCATCTTTACCCGATCTACTTATTGCATCAGGTTGAGGAGTCCTTCCCCGTCCTCCATATTTGCTGGCCTTTGAACCATCTGATCACCATTTAAAATCATTACAACATTCCCTAAATGGCAAAGGTTGTAAAAGGATATCATTAATGTCGAATGAATCGGTCAAGAAAGAAATCCGTTGCTTAGTTAAAGGATAGGAGGACCTTGCCAATAATTAAGGGAAACTACTTTGCTGAATTAATATCTTTACTTATTTTACTTTCCTTTAGGAATAAAACAACGTTAATTTATCGACAACTTAATCCATTTTAGCTGCTTCATTCCAACTACCCGTGTGGTCCTGCCGTTAGTGTAGCGATGGGTAAGACACCTTCACTCACGCTGCTTACACTTCAGTTAACCTTACTATTGTAAGATATAGCGTGCCCCCATGGGTGGGTAAAAAAAATCTCCTGTACTGCGACGGCAAAAGTGAAAGTTAAAATACCCAATTTATACAATTCTTTTTATGGCTGTAAGATTGATCTATTGGATACAGACACATGCTTGGCGTGGATGAAGAACGTCCCCCAGCCGTGCCAGATGCCGTTTGAAGGTGGCAAATCATTGCTGTACTAACCGTATACCATCAGTGCCCACAGGGCAGTTTACATTACTAACCATGCTCTTATATTGAGAGTATTTGCTCTTGAATCCTGACACCCGTCTTCCTCTTCTCTCCCTGACCCTCGACTCATTATGGATACTAAATCAACTGCTCTAATTTTACAAAGAAACTGCACGAAGCAAAGTATTATGGTGCTCCAGTTCATCAAATCTTATTTTTAACCTTTATTTTGTGTATAACTTACTAAAATTCTACCCCACAAGGGGGTAGTGGGAGTAGAATGGGCACTATCCCAACTACAACTGAAGCCTGGAGTAGAGGCACGCCCTCCAGACCTCAGTACCTGAAGAGAAATTGATGCTCTCTCTCGGATCATCTTTTTGCACTGCTTTTAAATCTCCCACTATCGTTTTCGAGCCTGTTTAGACCCAGAAAAAGGTGAAAGAGAGCGTTAAACATTCGTTAAAAAAAATATTCAAGGTTTTTTTTCGGCAGGGCGTGAAAAATGTAGCTTTTCCTTCTAAGGTCACTTTGGTAAGCATTTTCTGTTTCTTCGCCGAGATTCGAATTCGTGCATTTGGAGTTCCAATTTTGGCATTCTCTTTTCTCCACTTTTGGTACCAACATTAGGGGCTAAAGAAGTTTGTTATTGTACTATTTTTACCCTTGATTTTATTCTTGTTTAATGTTGTGTTCGTTCAATCATTTCCCCATCCTCCATTCTTCTCCAATTAGTATCGGGATACGGCGCTTTCGTCTAAAACCGTTTGGTCTAAGCACCTTTGGTCTAAAAGAACTTTGGTCTAAAAGAACTCTGATCCAAAGGAAATTCGATCTAAAGCAACTTTCATCAAAAAGTACGTTCCTTAAGCTGTAAATTTCTACATATATGTATTCTGCATAATATAGATATATATAAATACTTAAAGAATTTAATTTGAGTGGGATTTTTTTTTATTCCAATTTTGTAAGCATTATTTACCATTTTGTAATGAAATAATTACATTAGTTTTAAACAAGATTTATATATGTTCAATAAAAAAGGGTTTTCATATAGGGACACGTAGAAAACCATTTTAAACCCTTATTTTTAACAGTGTTGATTGATATTAAATCATAAAAATTGACATCTTTAAAAATAAATACACAAAAATCAAATAGGCAGCCAAAATATTTATATATTTATATAAATTATTATTAACGCAATCAAGTATTCTATACACATGCTTTACTTACATGTATTGTGAAATACATGTAAGTACAGCATGTGTGCAATGCGTGTGCAGACGTGTACATGTAAGTAGATGTTTCATCGATGTAATTTCAGTCTGGAGGCCATAAAAACCCATCCCCTTCCTCACTACCCCCCTTATTGGGTTCTACCATGGGGAAGTCTGAAAGGGATTTGTGGATTATTTTAAATTGAAGATCTTTATGAATTGTAAACAGAACTTTTCTTTCCCTCTCTCTAGTGGGGTGTGGGGGGGAAGGGGGTGGACTCACTAGAAAGCAGTCTTTCCAAATAAGCTTTTAATCCAAGTTCCTTCAGGAAAAATTTCCAAGTCAATTTAAAAGACATGAGATGACAATCAAAAGATTGTCAACTATAAGAAGATTACCACTTAGTGGGCAATTAGCATAAGGGTATAGTCGGTCAAAATTCTTTCTCCGGAAGTTCAGCACGCCCAATAACCTGCCTGTTCATAAATAGTGTCATTATCTTGTCGAGTACCACTCGAAGTCCACACCAGTAGCAGGCTGTGTCAAAATAACACCTGAATCTTGTGTTTACTCGCATAAATGGTTGATTTCTAAATTTAATTATCTCTTTAACCCATAATGGATTGAAATATTAGTTTTGTGAAAACCAAAAGAGGAATGGATAAATTGTGTCATAATGGATATGATTACACAAAAAACAATTCAACAAAATGTGTAAGCTATTGGCGTTGTGAAGATCGTAAATGTTCTAGTCGTCTTGTGTTAAACCAAAATGAAGTAATTAAATGTTCAGATCATACTCATGCGGGTAGTAGTGCAAAAATTCATGTTTTCAAAGCTATGAACACTATTCAACAAAAGGCTAAAACAACGTCTGAACCTCCGGCTGAAATTATTTCTGAAATAATAAGCAAAGTGACTGAGTGTTCCCAAAGTGTTTTTCCTTCAAATGCAAATATAACCAGAAATATTAGGAAATTAAGAAACAAAATGCTCCCTAAACTCCTTACAACATTGAATAAAGTGGACCTAAAAGGTAGATTTAGCACAACTATTCAAGGTGAAAAGTGGCTAATTCATGATAGAGCAAAAGATGATGAGGAACGATTTCTAATTTTTGCAGCACCATCCGCTTTACGAATACTAGCTTCAGCTAAACACTGGTGATGCAACGTTTGAAACATGTCCCAGAATTTTTTAGCAAATCTATATTATTCATGCTGAAATCCATTGGGTAATTCACCCTCTTATTTTTATTTTTTTATCAAACACGACAAAAGAAATTTACTTCAGAATGTTGTCAGCCCTTGTTGATTGTGTTGAACGTTATGAATTGCGAATTGAAGTATCAGATGTAAGTGTTGATTCTGAAATGGCTACGCGAAAGGCTTTTTTGCGTGTTCTTGGTGAAATCACCAAACATTTGTTTTTTTTTAATTTTTGGCAAACTACTTGGATGAAACATCAACAGTTGGGTCTTTCTAGCCTTTATAATAATGATGAGGAATTTTCCCTATCTTGCAGAAAGGTTGGCGCTTTAGCATTTGTGGCTGTTGCTGATGTACCAAAAGGACTTGAACTTTTGCAATAAAGTGTACCTGAGGAAGCTCTTTCTTTAATTAAATATATTGGAGAAACTTATATTTTAGGCAAGCTTAGGACAAATGGAAGGCGCGCTAAACCTTTGTTTCCCCACTCGAATGGAATGTTTATGAACTAACTCTCTACAGGGTTCCCCTCGTACAACTAACTGGGTTGAAGCTTGGCATAGAAGATTTGGTGTTTTAGTGCGAGCCAAATCAAATATATATTATTTATTTGATGCTTTGAGGAAAGAAGAGAATGTAATTAGAGCAAAATTTTCACAACTTGATATAGGAGTAAGCTCGAGGAAGAAAAACTTTAATACTGGAAGAAAAGAGAGACGAATCATGAACATTGTGACAGACTAGAGCAATCGTTCTATGGAGAATTACGTTCGGAGTATTGCTTATAACCTGGTTTCATTCTGAATGTTTTTTCACTAACTCTATAATTTAAGAAGGGGATTTTTTGAGTATTTGAATAATAATTTCATCTTAATTTGCTTATCACTTATGTTTTTATCAAAGTTATTTCTAATAATTCTTTTATAATATCATAAACAAAATGGCGAAGTTCAGAAATAAATATAAGTATCGAAATTTTGTGAATTTTTAAAACCCAAAGAATTACAAATGGTGAAGTTCAGAAAATTTAACCATGGCTGCTTTTTTTAGATTTTAAATTTTAATCTTAGTAGCGAAGCGCAAGCTCCCCCGTAGGGGGGGCGAAGCAGTTGACTGGTTTTTAAATAAAGAAACTTTGTTAATTTCATTAAAAAGGAATAAAATTTAGATAATACTATTTTTTTCTATAAAAAAACCTAGCTGGAAGACCTTTTAGACGAAAGTTCCTTTAGACTAAAATTCGTATAGACGAAAGTTCATTTAGACTAAAATTCCTATAGACGAAAGTTGCTTTAGACAAAAGTTCCTTTAGACGAAACATCTCCAGACCAAAGTTCCCCTACCCTTAGTATCATACCTTGATTGGATTACCCTAGTTCCCTCGTTATTTTTTTTACACGAATACCTATTTTTTATGGTTCGTAGGTTTATTGTTATTGTTGCCAATCCTTGAACTCGGTTATTTGGCCTAGATCGATTTTTCAAATTTGCGGAAAAAATCGACTCAAATTTGCTGAAAAAATTGACTCAAATCTACGAGTCATCAGGAAAAAAATGTATGATGATAGGGAGAATTGCGAATATATAAATTAACATAAATAACTAAATTGCAATTTAGTGAAACAACTGATCTTTGAAATAGTTATACAACTCTTCGAAGCCATCCTGAAGAGAAATATCCTCTCGGCAGAAGCCTTTCGTCCCATGACTTCTATCAATTGGGAGGGGTGGTGAGTTCCGAACCGCTGACCTCGCGTCAGCAAGATGCAGCATGCCGGGTTAGTTAGTTAGTCGACGCCAATCCTTCCTTTATCCAGGAGAATTCTCGACCGGATAATGAAATCTACATAAAGGTCAGTATGACAATCGCTGGTCGGCCTGAGGGCCCCAGGGGCCGGTCCTCTTTTGGGGAGAGGTGCCAGGAAGTATTATGTTTTTGACACCAAACAGCGCTCAGGGGAAACCTTGCGGGTTTTTTTACTCCCTCGGATATCCTCGAGTCTAAAAAAAGACTCGATTCACCCAGAACTTCAAGGCGTCTCGCATTTTTCGCTCCCATCAACCACTTCAGGGCCATGTAGTGTGTGTGTATGTGTGTGTTTATTGGGGAGTGGTTAATTCCTGGTGGGTTTCAGTCAACTTGGAGTCAATAAAATGGATCAGACAGTATCACTCTTTTATTTCTCCGTGAGGAAAATATTTTTTTGCTGTTCTTGAGGATTTGAGGATTCAAGTCGATCATCACATTTCCGTCAAATGAGAAAAAAAATTCTTATTTTGGAATTTGTGAGAATAGACAAAAAAAAAAGATGATCTTTCAGGCTCTCTGGTTGACTGAAATTTTGACACGTGATGTGTCACTCTTGGAGTTTGTACTTACTAAACGATAGCGCGTTTGTAAAAGAAATTTACCCATAAATATAATCAAAATCGACCGTTTTTTCATTCGCTCCTTTTAATGCGTCCTTGATACTAGCAATCGATGAAAGGAGGGAGGAAGACCAATCAGGGAAAAATAATAATAAGTCTTTTGTAATGCGCTCTTCAAGGCTTGAGGCCTTCCCAGAGCGCACGTTGTGCTGAGATGAGAATGGAAATTCAAGAGGGGGAGAAGGCAATACTGAAAAGATGCGTTTTCAGGAGACGCTTAAATGTGGTAAGAGAGGGAGAAGACCTGATTTCAGCAGGAAGAGCATTCCACAACATAGGAGCGCAGATTGAGAAGGAGCAGTCCCCCATTGAGCAGAGGAATGAACGAGGAATATTCAAAAGAGGTGCATGTGATGACCGAAGGGCCCGAGGGACATGGCGTGGCGAGAGGGCAGAAGAGAGGTAAGACGGGGCCTTGTTGTTTAGGGCCTTAAACGTGAAGAGAAGTATCTTGAAGTGAGTACGGGATCTGACAGGGAGCCAGTGCAGTTCATGTAGCAAGGGTTTCGAGGGAGATAAGCGAGGGCGACGGAGGAGAAGCCAGGCCGCATAGTTCTGTACAAGTTGAAGGGGGCGGAGAGAGGAGGATGGCAGATTCACAAGCAGAGAGTTACAGCAGTCAAGGCGTGAGGTGATGAAGGAATGAACAGCAGTCTCAAGACTTTGGCGATCAAAGTGAGAGCGAATGCGAGAGAAGTTACGAAGGAAACATAGAGAGGATTTGCTGACATTGCGGATATGAGGCTTAAAGGAGAGATGCGCATCAAAAAAAATACCCAGATTCCTAACGCAGTCAAAATTTATGCTCATAATGAAGAAATGAGCCTTAGTAGGAAGAGAAAAAAAAAGAATGGATAAAAAAGAAGAAAAAAATAATGACTAATAAATGGAGAGCCTTCACTCCTTGCGGTACTGCGAAGGTGATGGGCGTAGAGGCTAGGGTAGGGCGGCCATAGAGGTACCATGGATTATGAGTTGAAGTCTTTCAAGAAATTATAAATACCTTTTTTACATTCTTTTACACGATTTAGTTGCTTCCCATAAGCGGGTTTAAAAAATAAATGTTCTTCCTACCTAAGTGTTTCACTGAGAACGAAGGAACTTATAATTTAGTCTTTAGGATCGATTGGCAATGCGTACTTTTATTAAATTCCTTCAAATTATATCCAAGAACCAAGATCCATGTAGCCAAAGTACATTAAACTCGTTTAAGTTTTATCGCCAGTAAGAACAGTCGATCCAAAAGGTAAAATGTTATAGAGAAATGAACTCTGTTGATATGGGCTGCCTTTCTACAGGGTGTCCCTAAAATTTGGACACAGGGAATATCACAATGTTCTCCTCGTTCACCAGACCCTATCCCCCCTCGACTTCTTTTTCTGGGGTATACTAAAGAAGATGTACTCAATGGAAATTAAAGATACGAGATACCTGCAGGAACCCCTCATAAATGAATGTGCTCAAATGGACGGAACTTTGGACTTAATGCATCGTATTCATCGGAAGTATTTCGCAAAGCGCATTGAACTTTGCATTACAAATGAAGGAAATCACTTCCAAGATACTATTAATATTTCAATTAAATAAAATGCAATTCAATTTTTATAGAAAATATGCAATTTGCCTTTGTCTAAACTTTATGGACATTCTTTAGATCATACCCGTACACTCTTCTCTCAAAATTAGCATAAGTAACTAAGTTAGATCCAATATTCAAATAATAAGGTTTTATCCTATTTGATGCAGAGGACTAAGTTTTTTTGTTTTTTAAGCGCGAAAGGGATGCTTTTGTTTATCTTTGCGTTCAAGCAATCGAATCATAACTTAATTTAAGTCATTCGAATTTTTCGATAGCTAATATTATTACTTCAAATAAGTATATTTTTGTTTCGAGAGAAATCAATACAATTAACAATTAGTGCAAATAAATCGTTAAGAAAATGAATCCTTACTCTTAATTCTTCATTCATAGAAACTCCGTTGCGGATCTAGATAACATGAAAGCATTAAATTGTTATGAAATGGCTAAAATAGTTAATAAATCATGTTTCGTTAATGTATATCATAGTGTTATAATCAAATTCATATTTATCTCGCACAAAGAAGAACGAAATTATTGACCACACCCAAGCACTTCATACTATCCACATTCCATTTCTTGCCATAATTAGCAGAGGTACAAAGTATTAGCTGGTCATAAAGGTGGCGTCAGTTTACTTTGTTCTAGTATTATCAATGGAATTTTCGTATCTTACCTTGAGTAAACACACACAAACACTCATATTTCCGTACACAAAATCGTGCGTAAAGCCCCACTACTATGGAACAACCTTCGAGAACAAGTAAGATAAGTGACCAACCCCAACACATCGAATCATGTTGCCTTCTTGTTTAATATAACATTTAATAGCCCACCTCATGAGCAAGGTAATTCAAATATACACTAGAACCTGATTCCGAGTAGGAAATTTAGAGCTTAATCGAAATTTAAATAATTCTATCAATAAATTTCGATCAAATAAATCATAAATATCATTTGGGAAGTGGAGCATCTTTAAGCCCATCTGAAAAACGTTACTTAAGCGGTAGTACTTTAGATTTTTAGTTAACGCGTATTGAGGGATAGTTTACTAGGGGGTCTGGTAACTAGCTGGATAACCAGGAATCTGCAGATCAATTTTTCATGTTGCCCTTGTTTCTTAGTTCATCCTCATCTATGTAGCTCAAGGCCTGCTAAGGGAATTAGATACTAGATTGATCTTTTCTATTCAATAACGCCTTTCTAGCGACGGCCAGCAAGAGCCTAAGTCACCGTAATTAAAAATTCAGTCCAATACTTAGCTAACTTTCAAATTACGACAAAAACAATAAAAAAAAAGCAACAGCCCCCCCCCCTCTCCTCCCGGCACCGGAGCGTGCGACCAACGCTAAAGAGAGTCAAATTAAATAGAGGAATATCCTCCTCTCCAGATTCGCTCAAGTTAAGATAGGCGTTCGTACAGGTGGGGGGGGAGGGGGTACGAACTAGTTACAAAGAAAGCATCAATAACATTAAGTTCCATGGCCTCCTGAATCATTGACGTAAAACTATTGATTTAAAATTATAAAATTGTTTCTCTCTCTATTTTTCTTAATTAAACCTTTGGTGTGATGATTTGGGCCGTAATTAGAGAATAGAGCAAGTTATCCGTTTTCTTCCAAGATGCGGATAGGAATGACTTAGATATTTCGCCAAAGTTGAGTTTGTAGTTGTTCAGCCACATTTGTAACCAATATACGTACTCCTTATTGCAAAATGAATCTAGGCCAAAGCCCAAAGCCAAAGTAAATTATAAATACTTTATGTTGGATTACTATATCTCAAAGTTACTATTTGATATCAAAATTTAGACGTTGTTTTAGAATGTTTCATCCTCATCATCTGAATACAAAATAGAAACTCAGGATTCATTACATTGTTAAGAGGTTTGGAAGAACTGGGCGAGATTCGGGGAGCAACGGTGGTTTAATACTAAGCTGGTTATTTCATATTAGATTCCCGGTGATTCAGATTTTTTACGTTTGCTAACTTCTTCACTTTCTTATCGACCTTCTTTTCAAAAACTATAAAGTTGTTGGTTTCATTATTTAATAAATAAAACCCAATTTATCACTCGCAACACGATTCTCTTTGTCAAAATCACTCGTATGAAGGTGCAAAAATAAAACATTATCCGAGCATCTAAATTTCTTGTCATAATCTGTTTATATCTACCAACGGACTTAATCTAAAGGACTAATCTAATTCTTTATCATCCTCTCTTCATTATCGGATTCCAACAAAATATCTCCGCTCTAAATGGCTCTTCAGCAATCAGGATACTCCAGAAGGCCATTTAGAATGGCGCTTTGGCATGCCTCTTCAGCAATCAGGATTCTCCAGAAGGCCATTTAGAATGGCGGCTTGATATGCCTCCTTCGCCAGCGAGATTCTCTAGAAGGCCATTTAGAAGGTTGAGAAGCGGGTGAAGTAGTAATTCTCCAGCTTGGAGAAAACAGAATAAAATGAATGGTAAAAAAAAAAGAGAGAGTTAAAATCATTAAAACTCGTTGATTAATTTTGATCGTAATTTACTTTTAATTGCAATTTGTAGTTTTGGATGTTGAAGACCTTGAATGTTGACAACTGTCCTTTTCTTGTTTTCCCCAAATAGAATCGAAATTGCTCGCGTAGGATGACGCAAATTACTATAACATTCCTAAAAATTACAATCACCATGTGACAAAAAACAAGTCCTCAGATTAACATTTCAATCTTATTTAGAGTTCGACCCCCCCTTCCTCCCTGCTATCAAAAAAATACCAAATTTATTCCGGACAAGAAATGACACAACAACACATCACTACGAGATCCATTTTCAGACCTTTATTCGTTCTCAATTTCGAAGGTCGCGCAACATCCCCGGAGGCATTCAAACGCAACTAAAAAGATTCTATTGGATTTAAATTGCCACTTAATCCTATTTGCTGCTACGAAAATTATTTAAACTGTATTTGGAAGAGAACTTAAATGAATTGTCTTCGATATCTGTGTATGACCATGAAAAAAGCGGTTCTCGCCCCAAGAATCCAACCATGACTTTGTAGAGAGTGCTTGAATGGTGAGATTTAAGTAGAGCAGCGTCATACTGTCAATAAAAAAATAACTACATTTGATTTGTTTGAACTAAATTTTAGTTAATTTATATATTAATAAATATCACCTTTGATGCGCTTTGAGAATTTACCGGATCAATCCAATGCCTTAACTCCAAATTCTTGATAATTTGAGCGCATTCATCTATGATTCGTTCCCTCAGCTGTCTCGTGTCGTTAATTTTCACTCGGTGTACCTTCTTTAGCATACCTCAAGAAAGAGAAGTCAAGGGGCTAAGGTCAGGTAAAGAAGAAGATCATCGTGATATTTCATGTCTCCAGACTTCAGGGACACCCTGTAGTAAGGATTCCTTCATAAATTTAGGGCTTAAAGATCGTTTTTGATCAGATTCGGAACTAATATTACTGATAATTTCGCTAGTTTAGTTAATTGAGTTACCCTCTTTAATAGTGAGCGAGGCCATCCGTTAGGATAATGAAATTCACATAAAGATCAGAATTACAATCGATGGCAAGCCAATTGGCACGAGAGGCCGATCTTCATTGAGGAGGAGGGGGGGGGGGGCAGGAATAGAGGTAGTAATGTGTTTTCCACCAACCGTAATGAAAGAACCGTTCGTGATCCATGCGCGAGACACCTGTACCAGATAAGGGGAGTGTGGATATCGAAATGCCTTGCCAAAGGGCGACTCGTGATTTTGTCCGGGGCTGCTTATTCAGTTTATTCGCAACTAACCTCTATATCTAGAGGCCTTCCCCCGATCCGCAACCTGGGGACCCGATGGATGGGAGTTGTCATCTCCAGCACCATAATTGATATTACTCTTTGTAGTGGTGGGACTCATTATTGATATTGCTCTCATTAGTGGTGGGATTCATTATTGATATTGCTCTAAGTCGTGGTGGGACTCATTATTGATATTGCTCTGAGTAGGTGTGGGACTCATTATTAATATTGCTCTGAGTAGTCGTGGGAATCATTATTGATATTTCTCTTAGTCTTGATGGGACTCATTATTGATATTGATCTTAGTAGTGGTGGGACTCATATTGATATTGCTTTCAGTAGTGTCAGACTCATATTGATATTGCTCTCAGTAGTGGTCGGACTCATTATTGAAATTGCTCTTAGTAGTGGTGGGACTCATCATTGATATTTCTCTCAGTAGTGGTGGGACTCATTATCAATATTGCTCTCAGTACTGGTGGGACTCATTATTGATATTGCTCTCAGTAGTGGTGGGACTTATTATTGTTATTGCTCTAAGTCGTGGGTGGATTCATTATTAATAATGCTCTCAGTAGTACGGGAACTTATTATTGATATTGCTCTCAGTAGTGGTGGGACTCATTATTGATATTGTCTCAGTAGTGCTGGGATTCATTATTGATATTGCTCTAAGTAGTGGTGGGATTCATTATTGATATTGCTCTCAGGAGTGGTGGGACTCATTATTGATATTGTTCTCAGTTGTGCTGGGACTCATTATTGATATTGCTTCTAGTAGTGGTGGGACTTATTATTGATATTGCTCTTAGTATTGGTGGGACTCATTATCAATATTGCTCTCAGTAGTGGTGGGGCTCAGTATTGATATTGCTTTCACTAGTAGGGGCTTTATTATTATCATTGCTCTCAGTAGTGGTGGGACTGATTATTGATATTGCTCTCAGCAGTGATGGGACTCATTATTTATATTGTTTCAAGTAGTAGGGGGAGTATTTATTGATATTGCTCTCAGTGATGGTGGGACTCATTATTGATATTGATCTCAGCCGTGGTGGGACTCATTATTCATATTGCTCTAAGTCGTAGTGGGATTCATTATTGATATTGCTCTCAGTAGTGGTAGGACTTATTATTGATATTGCTTTCAGTAGTGGTGGGATTTATTATTGATATTGCTTTCAGTAGTGGTGAGACTTATTATTGATATTGCTCTCAGTAGGAGTAGGACCCTTTAGTAATATTGCTCTCAGTAGTAGTGCGACTCATTATTGATATTGCCCTAAGAAGTGGTGGGGCTCTTTATTGATATTGATCTCAGTAGTGGTAGGACTCATTATTGATATTGCTCTCAGTAGTGGTGGCACTTATTATTGATATTGCTCTCTGTAGTGAAGGGATTTATTATTGATATTCCTCTTAGTAGTGTTTGGACTCATTATTGATATTGCTCTTTAGTAGTGGTGGGATTCATTATTGATATTGCTCTTAGTAGGGGTGGAAATCATTATTGATATTGCTCTCAGTAGTGGTGGGACTCATTATCAATATTGCTCTCAGTAGTGGTGGGACTCATTATTGATATTGCTTTCACTAGTAGGGGCTTTATTATTAATATTGCTCTCAGTAGTGGTGAGACTGATTATTGATATTGCTCTCAGTAGTGGTGGGACTCATTATTGATATTGTTCTCTGTAGTGAAGGGATTCATTATTGATATTGCTCTTAGTAGTGGTAGGACTTATTATTGATATTGCTCTCAGTAGTGGTAGGACTTATTATTGATATTGCTCTCAGTAGTGGTGGGACTCATTATTGATATTGCTCTCAGTAGGCGTGGGACCCTTTAGTGATATTGCTCTCAGTATTAGTGCGACTCATTATTGATATTGATCTAAGTAGTGGTGGGGCTCCTTTTGATATTGCTCTCAGTAGTGGTAGGACTCATTATTGATATTGCTCTCAGTAGTGGTGGGACTTATTATTGATATTGCTCTCTGTAGTAAAGGGATTTATTATTGATATTGCTCTCAGTAGTGTTGGGACTCATTATTGATATTGCTCTCAGTAGTGGTGGGATTCATTATTGATATTGCTCTCAGTAGGGGTGGAACTCATTATTGATATTGCTCTCAGTAGTGGTGGGATTGATTATTGATATTGCTCTCACTAGTGGTGGGACTCATTATTGATTTTGCTCTCAGTAGTGGTGGGACTAATATTCATATTGCTCTTAGTAGTGGTGGGATTCATTATTAATTTTGCTCTCAGTATTGGTAGGACTCATTATTGATATTGCTCTCAGTCGTGGTGGGACTAATTATTTATATTGCTCTCAGTAGTGGTGGGACTCATTATTGATATTGCTCTCATTAATGGTGGGACTCATTATTAATATTGCTCTAAGTAGTAGTGGGACTCATTATTGATATTGCTCTCAGTAGTGGTGGGACTCATTATTAATGTTGCTCTAGTAGTGGTGGGACTCATTATTAATATTGCTCTTAGTAGTGGTGGGATTCATTACTAATATTGCTCTATGTAGTGGTGGGATTCATTCTTGATATTTCTCTCAGTAGTAGTGGGACTCATTATGGATATTGCTCTCAGGAGTGTTGGGAATTATTATTTTATTGCTCTTAGTAGTAGGGGCACTCATTATTGATATTGCTCTCAGTAGTGGTGGGAATCATTATTGATATTGCTCTCAGTAGTGGTGGGAGTCACTATTGATATTGCTCTAAGTCGTGGTGGGACTCATTATTGATATGGCTCTGAGAAGTTGTGGGACTCATTATTGATCTTGTTCTGAGTAGTGGTGGGAATCATTATGGATATTGCTCTCAGTAGAGGTGGGAGTCATTATTGATATTGCTCTTAGTAGTGGTGGGACTCATATTGATATTGCTTTCAGTAGTGTTGAGACTCATATTGATATTGCTCTCAGTAGTAGTGGGACTCATTATTGATATTGCTCTCAGTAGAGGTGGACTGATTATTGATATTGCTCTCAGTAGTAGTGGGACTCATTATTGATATTGCTCTCAGTAGTGTTGGGACTTATTATTGATATTGCTCTCAGTAGTTGTGGGATTCTTTATTGATATTGCTCTCCGTAGTGGTGGGACTCGTTATTTATATTGCTTTTAAAGAGTAGGGACTCATTTTTGATATTGCTCTATGTAGTAGTGGGACTCCTTATTGATATTGATTGCTATTAGTAGTTGTGGGACTGATTATTAATATTGCTCTCAGTAGTGGTGGGATTTTATTATTGATATTGCTCTCAGTAGTAGGGGACTCATTATTTATATTGGTCTCAGTAGTGGTGTGAGTCACTATTGATATAGCTCTAAGTAGTATTGAGACTGATTATTGATATTGTTCTGAGGAGTGGTGGGAATCATTATTGATATTGCTCTCAGTAGAGGTGAGACTTATTATTAATATTGCTCTAAGTAGTGGCGGGACTCATTATTGATATCAACCTCAGTAGTGGTGGGACTCATTATTGATATTGCTCTAAGTAGTGGTGGGACTCATTATTGATATCACTCTCAGTAGTGGTGGGACTGATTATTGATATTGCTCTAAGTCGTTTGGGACTGTTTATTGATATTGCTCTCAGTAGTAGTGGGACTTATTTTTGATATTGCTCTCAGTAGTGGTGGGACTCATTATTGATATTCCTCTCAGTAGTGGTGGGACTCATTATTGATATTCTTTCAGTAGTGTTGGGATTAATTATTGATATTGCTCTTAGTAGTGGTGGGACTTATTATTGATATTGATCTCAGTAGGGCTGGGACTTATTATTGTTATTGCTCTCAGTAGTAGTGGGATTGATTATTGATATTGCTCTCAGTAGTGGTAGGATTCATTATTGATATTGCTCTCAGTAGTGGTGTGATTTATTATATATTGCTCTCAGTAGTGGTGGGATTTATAATTGATATTGCTCTTAGTAGTAAAGGGATTCATTATTGATATTGCTCTTAGTAGGGGTTAGACTCATTATTGATATTGCTCTCAGTAGTGGTGGGATTTATTATTGATATTGCTCTCAGTAGTAATGGGATTCATTATTGATATTGCTCTCAGTAGTGGTGGGATATATTATTGATATTGCTCTCAGTAGTAGTGGGATTCATTATTGATATTGCTCTCAGTAGTGTTGGAATTCAATCACGATATTGCTCTTAGTAGGGGTGGGAATCATTATTGATATTGCTCTAAGTCGTGGTTAAAATCATTATTGATAGTGCTCTCAGTAGTGGTAAGACTCATTATTGATATTGCTCTAAGTAGTGGTAGGAATCATTTTTGATATTGCTCTCAGTAGGGATGAGACTTTATTATTGATATTACTCTCAGTAGTGGTGGGACTCATTATTGTTATTTCTTTCAGTAGTGTTGGGGTTCATTATTGATATTGCTCTCAGTAGTGGTGGGACTTATTATTGATATTGCTCTTAGTAGTGGTGGGAATGATTTTTGATATTGCTCTCAGTAGTGGTGGGACTCATTAGTGATATTGCTCTCAGTAGTGCTGGGACTCATATTGATATTGCTCTCTGTAGTAGTGGGACTCATTATTGATATTGCTCTCAGCAGTGGTGGGACTTATTATTAATATTGCTCTCAGTAGTAGTGGGACATTTTATTTATATTGCTCTCACTAGTGGTGGGACTTATTATTGATATTGCTCTCAGTAGTGGTGGGACTTATTATTGATATTGATCTCAGTAGGGCTGGGACTTATTATTGTTTTTGCTCTCAGTAGTAGTGGGATTGATTATTGATATTGCTCTCAGTAGTGGTGGGATTCATTTTTGATATTGCTTTCAGTAGTGTCGGATTAAATATTGATATTGCTCTTTTTAGGGGTGGGACTCATTAATGATATTGCTCCAAGTAGTGGTGGTATTCATTATTGCTATTGCTCTCAGTAGTAATGGGATTCATTATTGATATTGCTCTCAGTAGTGGTGGGATTCATTATTGATATTCTGTCAGTAGTAGTGGGATTCATTATTGATATTGCTCTCAGTAGTGGTGGGATTTAATCACGATATTGCTCTTAGTAGGGGTGGGAATCATTATTGATATTGCTCTTAGTCGTGGTGAAAATCATTATTGATAGTGCTGTCAGTAGTGGTGGAACTCATTATTGATATTGCTCTAAGTAGTGCTGGGATTCATTATTGATATTGCTCTCAGTAGTGGTGGAACTTATTATTGATATTGCTTTAAGTAGTGGTGGGATTTATAATTGATATTGCTCTCAGTAGGGATTGGACTTTATTATTGATATTCCTCTCAGTAGTGGTGGGACTGATTATTGATATTTTTTTTAGTAGTGTTTGGGTTCCTCCTTGATATTGCTCTCAGTAGTGGTGGGACTTATTATTGATATTGCTCTTAGTAGTAAAGGGATTCATTATTGATATTGCTCTCGGTAGGGGTGGGACTCATTATTGATATTGCTCTCAGTAGTAGTGGGTTTCATTATTGATATTGCTCTCATTAGTAATGGGGTTCATTATTGATATTGCTCTCAGTAGTGGTGGGATTCATTATTGATATTGCTCTCAGTAGTAGTAAAATTCATTATTGATTTTGCTCTCAGTAGTAGTGGGATTCAATAACGATATTGCTCTTAGTAGGGGTGGGACTCATTATTGATTTTGCCTAAGTCGTAAAAAAAATCATTTTTGATATTGCTCTCAGTAGTGGTGGGACTCATTATTGATATTGCTCTCAGTAGTGGTAGGACTCATTATTGATATTGATTTAAGTAGTGATGGGATTCATTATTGATATTGCTTAAGTAGTAGTGGGGCTCATTATTGATATTTCTCTCAGTAATGCTTGGACTCATTATTGATATTACTCTTTGTAGTGGTGGGACTCATTATTAATATTGCTCTCAGTAGTGGTGAGACTGATTATTGATATTGCTCTCAGTAGTGGTGGGACTCATTATGGATATTGCTCTCAGTATTGGTGGGACTCATTACTGATATTTCTCTTAGTAGTGTTTGGACTGATTATAGATATTGCTCTCAGTATTGGTGGGACTTAATATTGTTACTGCTCTCAGCAGTAAAGGGACTCATTTTTTATTTCGCTCTTAGTAGGGGTGGGACTATTTATTTATATTGCTTTCAGTAGTGGAGGGATTCATTTTTGATATTGCTCTAAGTAGTGGTGGGACTTATTATTGATATTGCTCTAAGTAGTGTAGGACTCCTTATTGATATTGCTCTCAGTAGTAGTGGGATTCATTATTGATATTGCTCTCAGTAGTGATGTCTCATTATTAATATTGCTCTCAGTAGTGGTGGGACTCATTATTGATATTGCTTTAAGTCGTGAGTTGATTTATTACTGATATTGCTCTCAGTAGTGGTGGGACTCATCAGTGATATTGCTCTCAGTAGTGGTGGGACTCATTATTGATTTTCCTCTCATTAATGGTGGGACTCATTATTGATATCGCTCTCAGTAGTGGTGGGACTCATTATTGATATTTCTCTGAAGTGGTGGGATTCATTATTGATATTCCTCTCAGTAGTGGTGAGACTCATTTTTGATATTGCTTTCAGTCGTGGTGGGACTCATTATTGATATTGCTCTCAATAGTGGTGGGACTCATTATTAATATTGCTCTTATTAGTGGTGGGGCCCAATATTGATATTGCTCTCAGTAGTGCTGGGACTCATTATTGATATTGCTCTTTCTAGTGGTGGGACTCATTATTGATATTGCTCTCAGTAGTGGTAGGATTCATTATTGTTATTGCTCTAGGTCGTGGTGGGTCTTATTATTGATATTGCTCTAAGTAGTTGTAAGACCCATTATTGATATTGCTCTGAGTAGTCGTGGGAATCATTATTGATATTGCTCTCAGTAGTGGTGGGACTCATTATTGATAGTGCTCTTAGTAGTGGTGGGACTCATTATTGATATTGCTCTTAGTAGTTTCAGACTTATATTGATATTGCTCTCAGTAGTGGTGGGACTCATTATTGATATTGCTCTTAGTAGTGGTGTGACTTATTATTGATATTGCTCTCAGTAGTGGTTGGACTCATTTTTACTATTGCTCTCAGTAGTGGTGGGACTCCTTTTTGATATTGCTTTCACTATTAGGGGCTTTATTATTATCATTGCTCTTAGTAGTGGTGGGACTGATTATTTATATTGCTCTCAGCAGTGGTGGGACTCATTATTTATATTGTCTCAAGTAGTAGGGGGACTATTTATTGATATTTCTCTCAGTACTGGTGGGAATCATTATTGATATTGCTCTCAGCTGTGGCCGGACTCATTATTCATATTGCTCTAAGTTGTAGTGGGATTCATTATTGATATTGCTCTCAGTAGTGGTAGGACTTATTATTGATATTGCTCTTAGTAGTGGTGGGACCCATTATTGATATTGCTCTCAGTATGGATGGGACCTTTTAGTGATATTGCTTTCAGTAGTGGTGCGACTCATAATTGATATTTCTCTAAGTAGTGGTGGGGCTCTTTATTAATATTGCTCTCAGTAGTGGTAGGACTCATTATTGATATTGCTCTCAGTAGTAGTGGGACTCATTATTGATATTGCTCTAAGGTAGTAAAGGGATTCATTATTGATATTGCTCTTAGTAGTGTTGAGACTCATTATTGATATGCACTTTAGTAGTGGTGGGATTCATTATTGATATTGCTCTCAGGAGGGGTGGAACTCACTATTGATATTGCTCTCAGTAGCTGTGGGACTCTTTATCAATATTGCTCTCAGTAGTGGTGGGACTCATTATTAATATTGCTTTTACTAGTAGGGGCTTTATTATTAATATTGCTCTCAGTACTGGTGAGACTGATTATTGATATTGCTCTCAATAGTGGTGGGACTCATTATTGATATTGTTCTCTGTAGTGAAGGGATTCATTATTGATATTGCTCTCAGTAGTGGTAGGACTTATTATTGATATTTCTCTCCATAGTGGTGGGACTCATTATCAATATTGCTATCAGTACTAGGGGGACTCATTATTGATATTGCTCTCAGTAGTGGTGGGACTTATTATTGTTATTGCTCTAAGTCGTGGGTGGATTCATTATTGAGATTTCTCTCAGTAGTGGTGGGATTTATTATTGATATTGCTCTCAGTAGTGGTGGGACTCATTATTGATATTGCTCTAAGTAGTGCTGGGATTCATTATTGATATTGCTCTAAGTAGTAGTGGGATTCATTATTGATATTGCTCTCAGTAGTGGTGGGACTCATTATTGATATTGTTCTCAGTATTGGTAGGACTCATTATTGATATTGCTCTCAGTCGTCGTGGGACTAATTTTTTATATTGCTCTCAGTAGTGGTGGGACTCATTTTTGATATTGCTCTCATTAGTGGTGGGACTCATTATTAATATTGCTCTAAGTAGTAGTGGGACTCATTATTGATATTGCTCTCAGTAGTGGTGGGCTTCATTATTGATGTTGCTCTAGTAGTGGTGGGACTCATTATTTATATTGTCTCAAGTAGTAGGGGGACTATTTATTGATATTTCTCTCAGTGCTGGTGGGACTCATTATTGATATTGCTCTCAGCTGTGGCCGGACTCATTATTGATATTGCTCTAAGTCGTAGTGGGATTCATTATTGATATTGCTCTCAGTAGTGGTAGAACTTATTATTGATATTGCTCTCAGTAGTGGTGGGACTCATTATTGATATTGCTCTCAGTAGGGATGGGACCCTTTAGTGATATTGCTCTCAGTAGTGGTGCGACTCATAATTGATATTTCTCTAAGTAGTGGTGGGGCTCTTTATTAATATTGCTCTCAGTAGTGGTAGGACTCATTATTGATATTGCTCTCAGTAGTGGTGGGACTCATTATTGATATTGCTCTCTGTAGTAAAGGGATTCCTTATCTATATTGCTCTTAGTAGTGTTGGGACTCATTATTGATATGCTCTTTAGTAGTTGTGGGATTCATTATTGATATTGCTCTCAGCAGGGGTGAAACTCATTATTGATATTGCTCTCAGTAGCTGTGGGACTCATTATCAATATTGCTCTCAGTAGTGGTGGGACTCATTATTGATATTGCTTTTACTAGTAGGGGCTTTATTATTAATATTGCCCTCAGTAGTGGTGAGACTGATTATTGATATTGCTCTCAGTAGTGGTGGGCTTCATTATTGATATTGTTCTCCGTAGTGAAGGGATTCATTATTGATATTGCTCTCAGTAGTGGTAGGACTTATTATTGATATTTCTCTCAGTAGTGGTGGGACCCATTATTGATATTGCCCTCAGTAGGGGTGGGACCCTTTAGTGATATTGCTCTCAGTAGTGGTGCGACTCATTATTGATATTGCTCTAAGTAGTGGTGGGGATCCTTTTGATATTGCTCTCAGTAGTAGTAGGACTCATTATCGATATTGCTCTCAGTAGTGGTGGGACTCATTTTTGATATTGCTCTCTGCAGTGAAGGGATTTATTATTGATATTGCTCTCAGTAGTGTTGGGACTCATTATTGATATTGCTCTCAGTAGTGGCGGGATTCATTTTTGATATTGCTCTCAGTAGGGGTGGAACTCATTATTGATATTGCTCTCAGTAGTGGTGGGATTGATTATTGATATTGCTCTCACTAGTGGTGGGACTCATTATTGATTTTGCTCTCAGTAGTGGTGTGACTCATTATTGATATTGCTTTTAGTAGTGGTGAGATTCATTATTAATTTTGCTCTCAGTATTAGTAGGAAAAATTATTGATATTGCTCTTAGTCGTGGTGGGACTAATTATTTATATTGCTCTCAGTAGTGGTGGGACTCATTATTGATATTGCTCTCATTAGTGGTAGGACTCATTATTGATATTGCTCTAAGTAGTAGTGGGACTCATTATTGATATTGCTCTCAGTAGTGTTGGGACTCATTATTGATGTTGCTCCTAGTAGTGGTGGGACTCATTATTGATATTGCTTTTAGTAGTGGTGGGATTCATTACTAATATTGCTCTATGTAGTGGTGGGATTCATTCTTGATATTGCTCTCAGTAGTGGTGGGACTCATTATGGATATTGCCCTCAGGAGTTTGGGGAATTATAATTGTATTGCTCTTAGTAGTGGTGGGACTCATTATTGATATTGCTCTCAGTAGTCGTGGAAATCATTATTGATATTGCTCTCAGTAGTGGTGGGATTCACTATTGATATTGCTCTAAGTCAGGGTGGGACTCATTATTGATATGGCTCTGAGTAGTTGTGGGACTCATTATTGATATTGTTCTGAGTAGTGGTGGGAATTATTATTGATATGGCTCTCAGTAGAGGTGGGCTTCATTATTGATATTGCTCTTAGTAGTGGTGGTACTCATATTGATATTGCTCTCAGTAGTGTTGAGACTCATATTGATATTGCTCTCAGTAGTAGTGGGACTCATTATTGATATTGCTCTCATTATAGGTGGGACTCATTATTAATATTGCTCTCAGTAGTAGTGGGACTCATTATTGATATTGCTCTCAGTAGTGTTGGGACTCATTATTATATTGCTCTCATTATTTGTAGGATTCTTTATTGATATTGCTCTCAGTAGTGGTGGGACTCATTATTGATATTGCTCTAAAGAGTAGGGACTCATTTTTGATATTGCTCTAGGTAGTAGTGGGACTCCTTATTGATATTGATTGCTATTAGTAGTTGTTTGGACTTATTATTAATATTGCTCTCAGTAGTGGTGGGATTTCATTATGGATATTGCTCTCAGTAGTAGGGGACTCATTATTATATTGCTCTCAGTAGTGGTGTGAGTCACTATTGATATTGCTCTCAGTAGTGGTTGGACTCATTATCAATATTGCTCTCAGTAGTGGTGGGACTCCTTTTTGATATTGCTTTTACTAGTAGGGGCTTTATTATTATCATTGCTCTGAGTAGTGGTGGGACTGATTATTTATATTGCTCTCAGCAGGGGTGGGACTCATTATATATATTGTTTCAAGTAGTAGGGGGAGTATTTATTGATATTGCTCTCAGTGCTGGTGGGACTCATTATTGATATTGCTCTCAGCTGTGGTGGGACTCATTATTCATATTGCTCTAAGTCGTAGTGGGATTCATTATTGATATTGCTCTTAGTAGTGGTAGGACCTATTATTGATATTGCCACATTTAGGCGAACCCAATTCTGGAATAAGTCCGGGTCGGATGTAGTTGTGAATGGTGACAGAAGTTCACCACCTTAGTCTTGGGCATAGAAAACCGAAAACTGAGTGCTTGGGCATAGCGAGGGAGAGGAGGCAACCTGTCACTCTTCAGGGAAGGCAACGCCGTCTCTGATGATGTAAGGAGTGGGGGAGAGGGGTCTAAGGAGAGTGAAGGGTAAAGTTGAAGATAAGCTCATCGGCTGCTAATTTATATTCATAGATTATTCGTATATGCGTTTGGTTATTTGTATATATATTTGGTTACAGGTAGACAGTTTCGAGACGGGCTGGCTATGAATTACTATATGGGGAGTCTCCGCCCCACCTTCAGGAACAAGTAGTACGTTTGTGCTTTCGTCGTACTACTTGTTCCTGAGGATCAGTGGGGGGATGGGGGCAGAGGCCCTGTAACCAAATACATATACAAATAACCAAACGCATATACGAATAATCTATAAATTAGCAGCCGAGGAGCTCATCTTCAACTTCACCAAGTAAAGAATGAGGGAAATTTGGGGAGAAGTAATTATTAAAGTTAATAGAGTAAATAGCGGCTTATGTGCTCAGGGTTACAACATAGCACATGGAGGGATTATTTATAGATATAGCGAAAGTAACGGGGGCATCTCGGCCAAAAGAGTTTTATAGCGAAAATATGCGGTAAAGAGACAGCCCAATTTGCCTACTTAAAATGTCGAGGGACCGGGAGGGGGGGAGGGCCGTCGTTGCGTTAGGTGAGAATTGTTTAACGCGATTTAATGCCCTATTACACCCATAGTCTGGTTTAGCATTTACAATCTTAAATACATATTTCTTTCGCTACCAAATATTCAAACCTAAAATCTACAGCGAAAATTTTATTTCATTCCTAAAATCCATTTATTATCATTCTTTGAAAAGTGCTAAGCTAAATTTAACTTTCTGTGAGGATAATCTAAGGTTTCTATTGGTTGATCATGGCCGATATAAGTCCACTGTGTGGTAGTGACATGCAGATAAAGCAGAGAGGTGACGACACTAAACCGTATCAACCAATGGCACAGCATGGCCAATCAGCCAATCAATCACAAGCACGCTATCAACAAAGTATATTTTATTTTTGTTATATTCATAATTTTAATCTGGCAAACCTGCAACATATGGTTGAGAACAATTTTTTTCTTTTTTTTCTAAATTAAGACGACAATTTATCAAGTTAAATGCGGGTCGCTCTCTCTATAATTCCACCAAATACTAAAAAACTTTCCAAAAGAGAAACAAGTGCAACTATCTCATTAAAATAACATACTATAACGTTAAAGTGAATAATTTAATAATCGTTAAGTTGTATATTGTTAATTATACAAACTCAATGTTTGCTTGAATGAATATTAACCATAAAAATTCTTAAATAAAATATCGAATATGAATTGAAGTCAAATTAGCACCATATCCTCCATAACTCTATCTTTTAATTACATGATATTTTGCAAATAGTAAAAAAAAAATCCTAGTGGACGAGTAAACTGGTATTAATTTCCAGTGCACTCTTTACTACCTGTGCATTCTTTAGCCCCCTTTCTCCACCTATCCCAAATCAGTCGGTCCGTCGGTCTGTCGGTCGGTCGGTGAGTCGGTAGGTCGGTGGGTGGGTCGGTTGGTTGATCAGTTAGTTTGTCGTTGGATCGGTTGGTGAGTTGGTATGTCGGTCGGGCAGTGGGTAGGTCGATAGGTCGGTCGGTCAATCAGGCAGTCAGTCGGTGGGTGGGTAGGTTGACCAGTTGGTCGGTCGTTGTGTAGGCGGTTCGGTCGGTGAGTCGGTAGGTTGGTCGGTAAGTGGCTCGGTGAGTCGGTGGGTGGGTCGGTAAGTGGCTCGGTGAGTCGGTAGGTTGGTCGGTGGGTGGGTCGGTAAGTGGCTCGGTGAGTTGGTATGTCAGTCGGTCGATCGGTGGATAGGTCGGTCGGTGGGTTAATAATGGAGAGACATAAGGCGAGAGAGGTGGACTAGGAGGGGTAAAATGGTTAAGAAACACATGGAGGACTAGGGGAGAAGGAATGGGGAGAGGTGAGGGGATGAGGTAGAGGCAGGAGTAGATGAGTTAATTGGGGTAGAGGAAGAGGGAGATGAGAGGGTAGGGGAAAATGGAGGTGAGGGGGGATAGAGATGATCACAATCTTTTTGAAAGATCAAAGAGGCCGAAGGCCAACAGCCCGAATGGCTGATTTCGAGTGGGGAAGCCATGGCTTGTGTATATATATATATATATATATATATATATATATATATATATATATATATATATATATATATATATATATATATATATATTGCCCGCAAAGAAAAAATAATTTTATATTTGACCGCCAATCCCTAAAACGTTCTCAATCCTAGTTTAAGAATTAATCCGATGTTTGTGAAGTATATAACTTTACATCCCTTTATACTCACTCCATAACAAAGTAATCTTTGCCGCTTAAGTGACGTTGCAATGCCTTAAATAAGTGGTAATAAGATGGTGCAAGTTTGAATGAATATGGAGCGAAATGTGCTCAGGTGGTGGTATGCATTGTCATGAAGGATACCCTTTCAGTCAATCAGTTAAGGCCGTTTTTGTTCAGGGGTTTCATTTAAACGGTGCAATCATTCGCTTATCATTGAGCTCATAATGAATAACTCCTCCCTGCTGTTTTAGATCACATCTACAGTAGGAGTAGGAAGGATTTTTTGTTTACGATCAATCCATTGTTCTTTGCGTTTAATATTGTTGTAACAAACCCACTTTTCACCCGCGGGAACAATGTTGACCAGGAAATAGCTCATGGGGATTTCGGCCCAATATAGTTGAAGTAATATTCAGCGCTGTAAACGTTGTCCTTTAGACAGTTCACGTGGCCACCCAAACACCATTTTTTTAGCTAAAAAACGATTTTCTACATTAATACAGCTTAAAAAAACTAGAGATTACTACAGATATCTTTAAACAGCTTTGTATCAAATTTGGGATAATTTAAACAGCCACAAGAATTTTTTAAACGACATTAGTTTCTTGACATCCTAATACAAATAAGAAATTTCCTCTTCACACATTCACTCGTCAATCATCATCATTGTACGTGTTTCCCACGAAATGGGGTTCTGAGCGCATCGACGCCATCACGAGTACCCTTACAATCAGTCTCTGTTGGATGCCGTCGTTGGTTTTTGCTTTATTTTTTTTAATTTTGCAAGATGAGATTTACGATTCTTGATGGGGGGGGGAGTGCTAAGACCTACCCCATTTTTAAAAATTTAAAGCGATAACCAACGAGTGTAAGGAAAAATCTGCAAATGGAAGTGAAATGTGTAGAAGGAAGATTCATCTGCGTTCTACACATGAGAGGAAGAAGGCTAGTCTCAAAATAAAGAACTGCCATGGGAAAATTGTCGTCGGCGCAGTGACGAGACGCGACCTATGTGACTCTCTGTCGCTAAAATCAGTGACCTGGTGCTGTAGTCCACTCGGCCGTTTCTCACTCTCTAAAGACTCAGCTCATGAAAGCTTTTAAAACGTCATCTTCGCACTCGCTATTTTACATACCCTTACCCATAACTATTTAACCTTATAATGCTATACATTTACTTAGCAAAACTATTCAATCTCTACTCTACTTATCGAAGTTAAGCCACATCGGGTGTGTTTAGTCGCGGGATGGAGTTCCAACTAGTGACATATGGTTCGGACCCCACTTTTAAATGTAGGTCTAAACTGGGATTGGCCTCTTTATAGAGTGGAAATCAGTAGTATAAAGCCTACCGATATGTTATTCAGTCATTAATTGCAATTCTGGGCTATTTAAGAGTTGTGAATGAATATTAATAGGTCCAAGTGTTTATTTTGGAGGTCCAATCGTAGATCGTCCCTATTTATGGGACCGGGATCTATGAAAGGCATCCATATGTGAGGGTTGGGGTGCAAGTGTACCATAGTCCAACTAGATGCAGCTGACATCTAGATGAATGTTCGGCCTCCCGGTTGTAATGGCCGCAGTACAATCTGCGGCTAATCTTCCACATAGTTTTACTTCCACCATTTTTACCACTTTCTTTACAGAGCTCTTCTCACACACATTTTGCGGTCTTCGCCCTCGTTGGTTTTCGCTTTAACTCAAAAAAAATTCCAGCAGTATTACATGTTTCATTGATAAAACAAATACTGTCGTAGTACTTACCACTAGGACCCTTTTGATTTATCTGCGCCCATACATCGCATCTGAGCTTAAAAAAAAATACAGAATTCAAGTGAATAGGAAAATAAAGGTCTTAGAACGGAATTGATTTCATCAACGGGTGTATAAACGATGAAGAAAAAATAAGATACTCTTTATACGACCGCTCCCTCCCCCCCAAAAAAACCCTCCTAAGGGTAAATATCTTTTGATGAAATGACAGATAGAAAAGATTATCGCTAAATTCTTTCACTTCCGGATCAAGTGCTCAATTACCACCCCGAATGACAAACCAAACCTTCGAAGAGCAACTGTTTCCCACTACCATTAAACTGACGCAGCTTCTCTTAGTGAGCTTCCGGCACCCACAGTTAAAAAGGAATTAGAGCTGAATGTTGAAATGGTGTTAGAAAAGCTTCAACATTTAAAAATTTTCACTTTTCCTACAAGTGGATTCGGCGCGATTGAACGCCCCTAAAATTACCCCCCCACCTCTCCCTCCACCCCGTCTCTATGCCCGACTAAGCACAAGGCCACCCATCATCTGTCCACGCTGAAGGCCATTTATAGGGGCGGCGGTCCTATGTGGTGTAGCATCGCCTCCTGTCATGGCTCATTCCCGGGCAGCTCCATAACACCCCGCTCCACAAACACCATCTTTGCGCACCTGCCATACAATCGAGCGCATAGAACGAGTTGTTCAAGGTAGAATTTTAATTTTTACTTAAGAAGGGATCAAGGGCAAATTTTTCAATTGTTTACCTACCAATATTTCCTAATCAGTCATCGTCTTTGCTGTTATTAGGATTACAACAGAACGAATATTTCTCCATTCGAAATTTAAGTCATGTTTATCCTAAATCACTCTATGATTGCATCTGGATGCAATCAATGTATGGATTGGAAATGTGACCAACCACGAAAGGAATCTGCAAATATGTGATCGATGTGGACGATTATTCATTAATAAATGATGCTATAATCTGAATTTTCTAAATAAAACTTTCATAAAAATTCATCAGTCAAGGGCGGATACAGGCTAAAAAATTGGGGAGGGTAACCTATTTCTCAGTCTAAGTAGTCTGAAAAAAAGGCATCGATGATTAATAATAGTTGTCTCGCACAGCATTGATAATAGATAACAGTCTATCCCACAGGAATGAGCAGATCCAAATTTTTTCCAAACATCAGAAAATTACGAATTGTAGTTTTTGGACACACAAGCTAAGGTGTAATACTAAATTTAATAATTAGTTTTGAGATTTACCTGTATTAAGACATGTACCATACATTAGATCGCAACGGTTACAAAAACTTTATATGTATATATATATATATATATATATATATATATATATATATATATATATTCTATATTATTACATAACCCTTTCGGAATAGCAGAGCACAAATATGACTTAAAAAAGAAATATAAGCATAAATAGGCCTGAAATTGGGGACTTCAGCCCCCTGCCCTCCCCCCACTTGATCCGCGCCTGTCGTCAGTGTAGATTATGTGGTCAAATTACCTCTCAGGATGGCACTGACAGAATTCGTCCGTCGTGCGAAGAAGTTGTTTCATACTCGTATGTTCAATGTATAAAAAATGGTGTGTTATTTATTATGACATAGGAACATATAAGGGAATGGAAAGCAATGAATTTGTAGGGTTCTAATAAAATTAAAACCAAACATGGCTTTTTGGACCTATTTAATAAAATTATATAGATTATTTTGTTCATAAGAAATATGGAAATAATTAATAATAGAATAATATGCAAATATAAGATTAAGAAATATCAAAATAATTCTAAATACAGTGACACCTCGCTTAACGAGCATAATTCGTTCCCAAATCTTACTCGTAATGCGAAACACTTGTTAAGTGAAACAATTTTTCCCCAAAACATTTGTAATAATATCTAAAATCATTTTGTAAATTATTAACACATAAAATAAAAGATTACTAATTTAAATCAACTTGGGATAGAATAAATATTAGTAAAAAAAAAAAATGAATAGTGTTGCAACTTAGGAAAATTAAGGTAGCTCCTGGCGCAAGGGAGACGGAGACGAAGGGAGGGGGGGGTAATGGCATGATGGAGAATGTCGGTTCTTCTTTTAAACTTCTCAAATCACCCACGGCTTTCCCTGAATGCTTCTTCTTCGTCCGTTGATGCTCTTGGCGTTTTCTTAACCAGGTCAGCGAAAATCACTTTTGCCTTCTCACAAATGATGCTCTTTAATATTGTCGCCTTCATTTGCCTTTCGTTGATCTATATGAGAAGCAACATTTCAATATCGTCAACGATACGTAAGCGTTACATATATATTCTTGTCACTCCGTTTGATGTAGTCCGATTGTATGTGCGTGCTAGGTCAGCCACGCTCACAATTCGTTCTTGCTTCTTAATGATTTCACGTTTCACTTCTACGGTGATTCTTCTCTTATCGCTACTTTCTTTCTGCCTTTTCTCCGGGGACTTTATTTCAAGGATTATTAAACTTTCGACTAAAATTGAAAAAAAAAATCACAAATAATATATCTGAACACAAGTTTTGAAAATGTACGATTACAAGCGAAACTAAGATGCGGCCGGAACGAGCGCTAAACACAGACTGATAGCCGAGAAGCTGGCGGGAGAGAGTCAGGAGTCGAATACAAGGGACCTTGCGTTGTCTCTTTGTGACTCGTGGCTCGCTAAGTAGAAATGAGCCTTCGCGCTGGGCATACGAATCACCGTAAAAATGCGCACGGTCACTTTTGATTTTGCTCATTATGCGAAACGTTGCTCGTTATGTGCTTCACTCGATATGCGAGATGCTCGTTAAGCGAGGTTTGACTATACAATAATTGTGAATTACATTTATTTATTGAATAAAACGGCAATGTTCGAGACGTAACTAAATATTTTTGGTAAAATGCTATTTAAAGGGCAAACAGTAAATATTTACTTTTTTACGGGTAATTATTATACATGCCGCTACTATATCACCTCCCAGTGAGGAAGTATTACGAACAAGTTTTTAATTTCAAATGACGACCGTATCTGGAAGTTGACAGCATTTCTTCGCTGTCGAGGTACGCAGGCTTCATTCGGTAGAGGGAAACGGTTTTTAGGTTTGACATCTTTGCCAATGGTTATATTCTTCTCGCGCAGGGAAAGAACCTTGAATAGACGAGTGTAAAGAGGGACTTAATGTTTGCGAATAGTATCATTTCGGAGAAAGACGCTTTCCGAGCTCTATAAATATTTGTTTTGGCGAGATTACGTTGCGACTGGCCTGGCAGCAGGCTGAAGAGAGGACATGAGGTTTCGGAGTTGGGAGACGTATTATGCAGGATCGGGTGTCGAAAGTGAAGTTGATTGAAGAAGGTCACCAGGTAGGGTCATCCTCGTGACACATAAAAGCGGCCTTCAGGTTTCGATGGAGGTATTCGACTAAGCATTCGTCTGAGTGTGATACGTCGTTGTGCGAATGCAAGTGGAGCCAAAGGCGTTGGCCAACTGGTGGAATAAACTGGCTTCGAACTGACGTCCTCTGTCAATCGTAAAGGTTAAAGGGAGTCCGAACATGGAAATACACCCGCCGACAAAAGTGAGAGGGACAGTAATGGCTGAGATGTCCGTCATCGGAAAGGCTTCTGACCAAATGGTAAAGCGGTCGACACGGGTTAGGATGTAACTCTAGTTGTCAGAAGTGCACAATGGCCCGACGATATGCAGGTAGACATGTTCAACTTAGGCATCAGGGAACAAAAATTTACCAGATGGAAAATAGACGTGTCGCGAAACCTTGCACCTCTGACACTAAGGACAACAGCGAGTCCACTGACGGATGGTCTTGCTCATCAACGGCAAAATTTAAGACCGAGAGACCATTGGAGAGTTGAGCTTATATCTGGATATGAGAGGCCGTATAAATTAGAAAAAAATATTCCGAAGGAGAGTGAGAGGCACATAATTCGAATACTGTCGTTCGAAACACTACACAACAAGTGAACACTGAACTCTGGATAAGTAACTAGTTTGATGGAAAGGGAATGCTGAGACGGGTCCTTAATGAGTGAACTTAGTTCTGCGTCAGTGGATTGTTCTTTCTGAAGAAGCTTTCGATCGAGGGGAGGACAGTCAACAGAAGAAATCACAACTTTGGAAAAGGAATCGACTGCTAGTTTGTCGGTGCCGTGGATGTGGCAAATGTCGGAAGTGACCTGAGGTATGAATTCCATGTTGCGAAGAGAACAGGGAGAATGTTTGGTGGAATTCGAGAGGAACATAAATGTCATAGACTTATGATCCATTAGGATGTGAAATTCACTTCCTTCGAGGAAGTGACGAAAATGGCGGATGCATAGATAAATAACGAGAAGTTTTCTGCCAAAGGCACTGTACCGAGTCTCAGCTGGTTGAAGTTTCTTCGAGAAGAAAGCAATAGGGATCCAATTGTTGTGAACTCTGTTGCAAGAGTGCGTCGATGGCCAAATATAATGCATCTCTCACTATCCAGCATTAGGAACGGGATAATGAAGACGGGCGGCTTACTCCAAAGCCATATTTGCTATCTCAAAGGCGGTAGTTGCCAAATCAGTTTACTTAATGGACGTTTTGACCCCTTTATTTGCTGGTCGCAGGAGGTCGTTGGGGGTTTTTAGAATAGCTGCAAAATCCTCGAAAACCTGTGGTAAAAGTTAGCCATACCAAGGAACTGACGGAGCTTGCGTTGAGAGACATGGCGTGGAAAAGTAGTAATGGCATCTGTTTTCTCTGCAGTAGGACTAACACCGTTCACACTAATATAGTATCCAAAGAAGTTAAGTTCCGGGACACTAAACAGACATTTGTTTGGAAGAATGTGAAGTCAATATTCTTAAAGAAGGGAAAGCACAGCTTCTACATGGAGCTAGTGTTCTTCGCCTGAAGAGCTGGCAATCAGAAGGTCATCCATATACGCAAAACCGAAGGGTATTCCACGAATGACATCATCAATGAAACGTTGACAGGTTTGAGCAGCATTGCGGAGGCCGAATGGCATGCACAACCACTCGAACACCCCGAATGGGGTAATGATGGCAGTTTTGCAAACGTCGGCCAGCTCGATAGGCAACAAAATAATTCATGCAATAGTTAGAACATCTGCATAACCCCCAGAAGCCTACTGTTTTAAAAATGGATAAATACATCGCTTTGTGGGTGGAAGATAGGAGGTTGAAGACAACATTCGCAGTGGCTGACCGTCAACATCGGTTAAGGAAGAAAACATCAATCGTGTACGGGCGCTAATTGAGGATGACCGTCGATTAACAATGAAAATAATAGCAGTTACATCGAACATATCGGCAGGTTCAGTTTATTCCATCTTGACCGAAGTACTAAAATTCAGTAAGCTTTCTACTCGATGGGCGCCAAAATTGTCGCGCGAAGATCAGCTGGAAAAGAGAGCTACTGTTTTGTTTAACCGGAGATGAGACTTGAATTTACCAAATAAGATCTCGAAGACAAAGAGCAGTATAAACAATGGTTACTAAGTGGTGGGTCAAGAAGACCCATCAAAGTAAAATCTGAAAGGTCCTGGCCTCTTTTTGGGGTGGATGCAAAAGGTGTGATACTTGTTGATTTCTCGAAGGGTGAAGAACCATCGGTGTTACCTACTACGAAAGTGTTTTAAGAAAACCACAAAGCTAGGGGGGAGAAACGCCCCGGAAAACTTCACAGAAGACTCCTCTTTGATCACGATAACGCCCCCGCTCATTCCGATTCTTTGACAAAGTCAACTTTGCAAAGATCTCGTTGGGAGTTGATCTCACACATCACCGTACAGGCATGACCTTTTTGTTTCCTTATTTAAAAAAAAAGCATAAAGGACTCTTTCTTTTCTTATGTTGGTGATGTATAATGAGCTATTTTAATTTGTTTTAATTTTCAGTGTCCTGAGTTTTATATAAGTTGTAAAAATGGGTGGTATCATCGGTTGAAAAAGTGTTTTGACCTGAATAGAGCTTATGTCGGAAAATAAAATTTATATTTCTTTTGTTTTAATTCACTCTATTTTTTTACAAACTTTTTGGAGACTCCTAGTATTTTTAAATATTTCGATTGGCGTATTTTGAACTACATTACCTGTATGAATGTTCCTTAAGTTAAAACAATATCATAAGTGGGAGAGTATCCCACCTTATTCGTCTGCTAGCGACTGCTAACGAGCGAGAAGATTTTCCTCTCTTTCACGAGGCTACGTTTCTACCTATGACCACGATTTTAGATGAACCCTCTGGTCATGAATCACGTTCTCCTGACAAAGCACTGGTTAGGAAGGGAAGATAATCCTAAACCTAATACTTCGGCCGACTTCAGACTTCAATGGGAACCTCATTGTTATTGTTATTAATATTATTATTGATAATAAATATCATTCTCCTTCCTTGCATCCTCCAGAGAGTAAAGTATACATTTAATGCCCACACTCTCTCTTGAGTCAGTCAATTGATTCCCCCGATGGTATGGAGTTGAACTCCACTCGCTACAAGTTGTGGTCATTCCCGATACGTGGTCAGGAAGACAGAGGTAGATCACACAAATAGCCCCATTTCACTGTTGATGAAATCCTATAATCTCCTTCTTTCCCAGTGTTCTATTGAGCAATGGGATGTCGAATTTTGCATCAAGTCGGTATTCCGAAATATTAAAGGTTTCATTGCGACCCATAATCACCTCTAAATTATATTTTTTAACTAATTTATGATTCGTTTGACACATACAAAAGAAATTTGATGTTTTATTAGGAGATGACGTTTTGTAAATTTCAACATTATAGATTACTATTGAAATGAAGTTATACTTGGAAAATATTCTTAACCTATACTATTGTCTCACCTTATGTGAAAAAAGATCGATATTTTTGCTTAACTTAAAGGTTTGTAGTGCACACAATATGTGCACTTACAAACCCATGAAGTAGTACTGTGTACATTCAGCCAATGTAAATAAATTTATGTGTGTGAAACGAAACTAAAAGAATCTCAAATGAAACATTGTAACATGTAACAGGATATTTTAGAACCATTCACATTTTATTTCCCGAAAAGACCAAAGTAGGTAAACTGGGAATGAGACTAATTATTCTGCAGTTACAAAAGGAAACCTTAAAATGGGTTAGCTCGATCGTAACGACACTCGCTGAGCATCAAATTACAACCACAATATTATATTTTTATTTTTGTTAAGGAAGACAAAAAAAACCTTTGACCCAATTTCACCGTTTCAGTATATTTTCTGATGCGAGAAAAGGGTTTCAAAAGTATTGTATATATACGAGGGGCGGTCAATAAGTTTTGCGAATCAGTAGGGCAAAACAGAGGAAGGGGGATGGCTATTTATGGGGGTGTTAGGACAAGTTATGACAAGTCAGGACCTGCAGCCGCACGCTCCTGCCTCGTCTATTTAAGAAGCAGTAGCTGATCCAAGATCGTCAGTCACAATTTTTTTACAATGGAGAAGGTTGAGCACCACGCAGTGATCAAATTTCTGACCAAGGAAGGCAAGAATGCAAAAGAGATCCATGAACGCATGGTTGCAGTGTACACCGACCCCGCTTCTTCCTATGCAACCATTGCTCGCAGGAATAGGGAGTTCCGCCATGGTCGTGAGTCCCTTGAAGATGACCCCCGTCCAGGACGCCCGTCAGACGTGACCAACGAGGACAATGTGGCCCGTGTGGAGACGATGATCTTCGAAAATCAACGGGTGAAGGTCGAAGAAATCGAGCGAGAACTTTGAATATCACATGGAAGTGTTATGAACATCATCCACGACAATTTGCCCATGAACAAGGTTTCACCCGTTAGGTCCCTAGAAACCTCACGCCCATGATCGACTTCAACGTCGTCAAAGTCCACAAGGCAAGAGTTGCACAAGCTGCCCTGCGCGAGTGCGGATTCGAGGAGCTCAACCATCCCCCCTACAGTCCAGATCTGGCCCCTAGTGACTACTTTTTATTCCGCCAGCTTAAGGCTGCACTGCGTCGACGCCGGTTTGGGGACGATGAAGATGTCCAGCTCGCCGTCCAGGAGTGGATTGAACAGCAGTCGGGAGATTTCTGGTTGTCGGGAATTCGAAGCCTCAGGGACAATTGGCGCAATTGCATTGAAGTCGAGGGTAGTTATATTGAAAAATAATCAAACACTTTTCCTCATATCTCGTTTCCTTATATCCGAATTGCAAAACTTATTGACCGCCCCTCGTATATATATATATATATATATATATATATATATATATATATATATATATATATATATATATATATATATATATATATATATATATATCTGTGTGTTTGTAAATGTGTCCAAGTATAAAACGAGAAAATCGAGGAGGAGAGAAGATCATTCCATAGAAATCATTTAGATGAGTAGTTTCACATATCGCTTGCGGGTCATACCAATCAAGTCATTTACTCCGCATTAGGAGATAGCATTTACGAAACTGATCTTACATCAAGACGAATCATTCATTCATCGTATCAAAGCACGAATATTAAGAGAGTTGTATTTAAGCATCATCAAAGATAAGCCCGTGAAATCGCTAATCAATCTAATTCGAACTCCTCCTCCATTGGCTACCTAAAGCCACTAAATAAATAGAACAACAGTCTTCTTGTTTTCATTACCATTTTTCTCGAAGGCAAAATCATATCAGAATTTCTGCTCATCGCCCAGCCAAAAATATTCATCATTACCTTTTGGAGTCGAGTAATAATTTCTTGGAACGTTATCGTATCACCCAAATCCGGTTTAACGATCAACATTTCGCAACAATCTTATGGGAAGCGCAATAACAAAGAGGATCACAAAACGAGGTAGAATATCAATATATCTGGTGACCAACGAAAAGATCCTTTCATATCCCTCCCCCCCCCCCAATAGGTTGATAGCCTTTCTTTCAGGAGCTTGATTATTTTTCGACTTATCATTTTGTGTCAAACTCCACTATACCTAATATTTATGAAACCTAATCTGAAGTATTTAATAAAAAAAATTAGATTCTCTGTAATTTATTTTTTTTTTCATCTCAAAATTTCTCCACACAAACTCCATCAAAATCTTTTACCTTTCCCGTGATATGAAGGAAATTTAATAGGATTTTTTAAAATGTTATTATTTTTATTTTTAAAAACTACCTCACTAATTCTGAGTCATGTTATTTAGCTGAAGTCGCACATATTGATCGTTTAACATATAATCAAACAAAGAAAATTGGCTTTAAAAATAAATATGACATTCCCTATGCTAAACAATGCACAAAATGGATGCAATAAACCCCACATAATGAACTGGTTAAAGATTATACACAATTCGTGTTTATATGAATCATTGTCTTCGAAAATTGTCATCGAAATCGTTTTAAAAAACAGTTATTATAAACTCCATTCTTAAACTGTCAAAATACATAGCACAATCATTGTTTACATGAATTGTTATACAATGGTTTCCAGACTCTGTTCTTCTATCGGAATTTACAAGGTAGGGCTTAAAACAGACAGTGCGAGAATCGGGTATTTCCTCATTATGGTAACATCTAGCGAAAATTGCACATGTTTCATTATCTTCCGCAAAATATTAGTTATTTCTTGCCCATCCATTTCAATAGTTGTTTAACACATTGCGTGACTTATTAATTTCCAGTATTGAAGTGTATTCGTAAATTTGTATGAGAGAAATCGCTTCTTGGATCGCTTCTATAAATTAAAAACAAATAGTCAATGTCTCCTATTTTACTGCATTGATATGATCGGAAATACACGAATTTGTTTGATCTTGAGTCAGGTTAAAGCAGTATAATTTTTATTTGTGAAATCCTTGTACCTAATAACTATACCTTGATCTTCACAACATCCTAAAGCTTCATGAAGGGAATAGTATGTTCTTGCTGCGATTGATACATTTTCCAAATCTTACTTAAATACCATTAATTAATACATAATTTTTATTGATGATTCTTGATCACGTGATTGTCGGATTCACAAACCTGATACTGGGAGTCCCTTCTGAGCGAACTTTCCTAACAAACTGAAAAATATATATATATTGATCATGAACCATATAATAAAGTTTTTTTTAAAGGAAATCCAAGACACTTCATGAAATAAAATAATGCACGAAAACTACTATAAAATAAAATTCCACAATATATTATCTGTTCAAAGCTAGTTTCGCTCTAAATCGTTTTTCAGTTCATTTCTTAACATTCTTTTTCTGTATCGATATTTTTTCCCTCTCATTAACTATAGGTATGCAGTCTTCCTGCTGACCATATGTGACCACCTCAAGAGGAAAGCTCAGAGCTTCTATCTTCTCACTGAGGAATTCATTTATGTACCCGGTGATCAGCCCCTCATTCTTTTGTAAAGGCACTAATCTCAAGAAAAAATTGATTATCGCATCTCAAGCGCAGGAACCAGTTCGTGTGATGAATGCAGATTCCGCAATTTTCTTCAACACATTTTACACACAAGGCGAAGAATGACTTCACATTGATATGTCTGGGTAGTACATGGATAAAATTATTCGCAGTACGGAGAATATCTATTTTAACTAACCGGAAGTATTCGCTGTCAATATTATATAAACATCAATTGTTGGGAGTTCCGCACCAATTTTCTTTGCCGTTGGTCCTACAGGATATGGAAAATTTTTCATAAAAAGATAAAGCAAGCAAAAGTCAACGCAATAAATCTTCTCACCATCTGCAGTCTTATAATAAAGGGTGAAAAAAGAGCATCTCCACATTTTAGAACGTTGTTGATTACAGGTCCAGGAAGCTCGTTTATAATCCATTTTACCTCTGGGCGTGTAACTTTTAACGACTTGAATTCACACTCCTATATACCTACATAAACCGTTGTATTCATGTATGAGATTATCCTCCATTAATATTGTCTTGCGATATCCATCTACATTGGATTCATTACCGATAACTACATCTTTACTTTAGTATACATGTATCCAACTAGCCACCATGCCATAGGCAGCCGCTAAAAAGATAAACCATGTTAGCTGGATGATTAAATCAGTCTGGGTACTATAGTTTCCCTAGCACTTATAGAATGACTTCCCCACCGTTGCGAGCAGGCTGAATCCGCCCATCAATGCCATTTTGCGTCTTCAACCAAATTCTCCATCGGAATGCTCTATATGAATAGCGTTTAGGCGTTTTCATATCCATCATTGTAATTTTTCGGCATGAAAAGATGTTTATATACCTTCCTTGTAGCGAAGACATACGATTGTGGTTGAAGATTCAACAGGATTTAATTTATATTTACTTACAAATGCTCTTCTAAATTTCTCAAAATATTTTCTTGACACTGTTGCATCCTGAAGACAATATTTTATGCACTCGCGTTTTTTTGTTTTATTGTATTCACTCTCTCGGAAACTGTTGCAGAAATCATTATTAAAACTTCCCTTTTCAGCCTGGGACATCTTTTCATAGCAGAATTATTGTTTATCAGGAATTCTTTCAATAGAGTCGATAGTATTCTCGATGGGAAATGTGGAAAAGAAATAACCCTTTTCCTCATTAAGATTACCCATACTTTGGATATGTTTTTGAGTGACATTGAAAGAGCAATTGGTCTTTGAAGATTACATTGTCTAAAAGTGACATATGAAAAATTTCACCATGTTTCTTAATATAGAAGATATTTGGTTTGAATTCTATCCATATTTTTTTCTAGAATAAAATGACAATCAAATCTTGAATTATTTTGAGCGAGGATATATACATTCATGCCTTTCCGTGTAGCAGGTTTCTCGATCACATAATTAATAAACGCTGAAAGAGGATTAAAATTCTCACTTTTAAAGAATATGTTATGTCTCATTCCACAGTTTCTGCAATCATAATATTCGACCTGGTCTTCGTGAAAGCATTCTTCACAAATCTATTGGGATACAAGTATGTACGGTGTTAATTTGTAGCGGCATGTACAAATATTACCCTCACTTCTCTCACATCACACATAAATAAATCCAAAAAGCCACGTTTGGTTTTAATTTTATTAGAATCCTACAATTAGTGACCCTTAAGCGACATGGTTCGACCTTTAACGCACTCAATCTGGCACCTTGAAAAGCATTTGGTCTTACCATCTCCTTGTGGCTTTACCGACTAAATACGGCGTGCTACCAGCACGTTCGCTCTCTAACTTCAGCTGCCTTCAGAAAGCCTAGCAGACTAAATAGGGCGAACCCCAGGCCAGTGCCATGTCGGCATCAAGCTGCCTGCCTTCTGGTCTCCCGACGCTGCACTGTGGTTCATCCAGGCTAAATCCCAATACAATATAGCGAAAATTTCATCAAGTAAGACGAAGTTTGACTACATCGTTAGTTCGTTACCATGGTCGATTAATTATCACTGAGGTCAGGGAGGTCGTGTTTTCTTCGGTCTACAGTTCATAGCCTTATGAGGAATGGAAAACCGCCCTCATCTCCAGAACAGCTGGATCGGAAGCCGAGCGCCTGAGACAACTATTCTCGTAACACAAAGTTTAACAAGAGTAATAATTTTATTTTTTCCTAGAGGGAGGTTTAATTTTTGATTATCTAATACCTTAGATAGAACATCAAGAGCTTCGTTAACTGGGACATTAGTGAACAGGCTGTCTACATCAAAGCTTATTAAGTGGCTTCTTTTTATGTTGATTTTCCTAAATTTTTCAATGAAATCAGAGGAATGGATTATGTGTGAAAGAGAGGTCATTCCAACACCAGCGTCAGCAAGAAGGGAGGCTAACCAGTTCGAGAGTTTGTATGCGTGAGAGTCGATACACGATATAATAGGTCAGAGTGGCGTTGCTCTTTTGGGGTTTTTTGGCAGACCATACATACAGTGGAGTGATGGGTTGGTAGGTTTAAAACGATGAAGAATGTCTGGGATGGATCGTTTGAGCAATTTTGTGCACAAGTGTACTTTGTACAGCGCTTCAAGGCGGATGGCGAAAGGCAGGGGTTGTACGTGCGTGCTCGCGTAGGGGAAATTTTAAAGAAAAGGTATTTTTGATCTATTAAAGTAAAGATACATGGACTATTCTGGTTACAAATTAATTGCTTGATTATATTTTTGGATGATAATTTTACATATTATATACTTATGAATATATTTTTCCAGGATTATTACTATTTATAGGAATGCCCCAGAGGGCATTGCTATATGGGGCACTGTCTCCATAAATGTATCAATAATCACACTCTTCTGCCAACAAAACATGACTCGAAATTTGATGTTTGTCCTTGCTTCAACTTTGATAGAATCCATGGTATGACTGCGCGGTCCAAATTTAACCCATTATTCCCGGATTTTTTTTTTCGACTTACCTTTTTTTCTTTTTTCATACAGTGTTTACTTATGTCAGATATATGGAAAATTTAAGTTGTTTTTTTTACACTTGTAGGTTAGCAAGAATAAAGTGGATCCAAATAGCCCCATTAGGACAAACAATGTGTAGATAGAGGAGGGTAGGAAAAGGGGCAAAGAAAAAATAATAGCGTAAGCGATTTGCAAACAGCTTTTTGCGTCGCTGGACCGCTGTTAGCCAGCGGCAAATCCACTCGGCCATTCTGAGTCTCATGAAAGCTTGATTCAAGCAAAGTTTTTAAGCCGCTCGTTTGCACTTCTTGTACGCTACAAATGTACATAAAAATTAAATTAACAATTTAATCAAATTTAATGCCCTGAAGGACAAAACAAAAGGTTAAACCTTTTTACAAATCACTTTTAAAACTTTTTTAAAGTATTGAAAGATATAAAGTTGCACAAGGAAATAATACAACTATCAAATTATAAGAATTGAAAGAAAAACACTGATTTCTTAATGAAAAATTATTTTATTCAAATACAGAAAATTGAATAAATATTATTTGAAGCATTTTACACAAAGGCCTAAATTGCAATTACTGCATTCTGTCTTCTTATGGAGTCCTTGGCAGTAGGTTGGACATAATGATACATACCATCAAACCAAGAATCTGAGCACCCTGAGACATTCAACTTTTTTTGACCTCGTCTCTTTGGGAGTTTTTCAAAACTGAAGATAATACATAGCGATTTCTCTTTTGAAGATTAACTGACACATATTGCTTCCTGCCTGGTATGCTAAGAGCTAAGCATTTTGGATGCTAGCATCCACTTACCAAGTAAAGATGGACCACCACTATTTTTCCCTCGAATGCTGATCCTGTATTTGTTGATGTTTTCATCCATTCTGTAGAACTTATTATACATTTGAATGGAATGAGGGATATTAACTTGGATTTGTTTACCTGCAGCCTTGCTCCAGCGACTAGTTATTCCCATTAGCATAGAATCATAGCATGAAGAAGCAACTGTGACGATTGAATTATCTTTTTATCTTGTTAGAAAGTTTTTCTATTCTCTATTGTGGCATTTTTATTCTCTATTTGTGCATATCCACTCTCGTTTTTCTTTACTTCTTGAATACCAAGAAATGGGTTATTCTTATCAATTATAATATTCCTTATAGTTTCTGTCCTATTCATTTTTTAATTCTTCAATTGAAACAAAGGGCAAGTTATCTATAAAAATATGATACTCGTATGGAAGCTGTTTTTGACATCGATATATTGATCTTGAAGATACAAAACAGTTGATGCACATTTCCCAAACTTACCCCCCATTTCTTCATTTTCCCTGTGAGTCTTTTCTTGATCTTGATCAAAAGTGATTACAGAACCTAAGGGCGTATTCTGGCCCCACACATTGTACCCGAATCGTATTGGTTTATTTCTAATGGCCTGTTTACATGAATGCTTCCCAAAATATTCTACCATAGCTTCATCGTGCGAAATAAGCCCTCAGGGGACAAAATAGGCCATGAATTTTTATTATAAATGAAATACTAAAGGACACAGTTTAAAGTACTTTTTATTTAAATCATAATTAGGATGGAAATGGAGACATATTATCATGTCATCGAACCCCTCCAGTTGCATGGCATTATATATTGCTTGGTTTCGAAAGTCATCACCATTTGCCCAATAATGAGCTTTACTAGATAAAGGATTATACACATAACAATCACTGTGGAAAGAAATACTCTCATTTCTTGTTGACCTACTTGAATGACCTTCCAATTTTTACTAATACTGCATCATAAGGTCTATGAGTACATCATCAAAAAAAGGTTCAAATAACTCAACAGGGAAAAAAATCTCTGTATTTTGAATAAGTCCCTTCAGGAAATGGGGGAGGGAGTCTAGGACTGTTTGCAATTCTAAGTTCCATTTAGTTTGGTTGTACTTTTTGGGGACGGCTGATCCCGATTTAAATCGTGTGGTCCCATGGGTTTTTCTCCTTCTTTGCCAGCTGAATCTTCATGCGTGAGTTTATTTACATCGGGTGGACAAATATGTATCTGTGCATCAGGGATGTCAAGTTCTTCTAGGCAGTCTAAAGCTGTATTCAAAGTCATTAAACTGAGGAATGCAATAATTTATATATTTATTATATAGAAATAGTAATATATATCAATAATTTATATTTAAATACATTATGCATCTATGTATATCTATAGATAAAATATATTTGTGAAAGTGTAGAAGCTTATAATATAAAACTAAAAAAATGTAAATGAATCGCCTATGTGTCCATATGGCCCCAGTAAATTCAAAAGCTCTTAGAAAAGTTAATTTCGATACAATCAAATTCAATTTTTGGCGCTTTTTTGTTTAGGGGACACAAAGCAAAATTGGCTGGTGACGTCACCAGCCTAAAGGTCGACTGGCCACTCTGACTCCATAATAATATTCTATTCTTTAAAATAGTAAATTTTTGATGCTCTTTTACTTTTCATTTTCACTAAATCAGGTTCAATCGGTTCATTACATTTATTTTTTAAGTTAAGGTTAAGTTATGCATGGTGCGGTAGAACCGATTGAGCAGTTTTGAGGAGTCAATGCTCGGGGGGACGAGGGGGGGGGGGGAGATGGAGGTGCGCGTGGTTTCGCTCTGCTCCGTAGATATCCCCATTTCAGTATCCCATTTCACAATTTGGCGTGATAGGCTCGTACTTCTTTGAGGAGGAGGAATAACCGTGAATTTCGAACGTTATGTCTCAATGTTGCACAATTTTCTGCAGCCCAGAATGGGGTTGATTGTTGAAAATGAGGGATTGGGGGACGTGTGGTTCCAGCAAGATGGGGCTACAGCTCACCCAGCCCGAAATTCACTCAATGTTTTGAAACGAATTTTTCCCGGACGTCATGTGTCTCTGAGGGGTGATTTAGGATGGCCTGCGCGGTCACCTCATTTGCGCATTTGTGACTTCTTTCTTTGGGGATATCTGAAATAAAATGTGTTTAAACGTCGCCCTCACACCCTATCACAGCTAAGGGAGTGGATTATTGGAGAAGTTAACACCATACCCTGCAATATGTGTGAACATGCTGTACGAAACTTCAGAAATCGACTCCAACAGCGTGTTGCTGTTAACGGCCGCCATCTTCATGACATTATTTTCAGAACCTAGGGATTATAAATGGTATGTACTGCTAACCCCGAGTATAATAACATTTCTTCTCTATATACCCTCCTTACTTTTTTATAACTCCTTAAAACTGCTCAATCGGTTCTGCCGCAGCCTGTATAACCAAAAAAGTACCAAAATCGGGAGTTTTGTCTTTATCAGAAAAACGCGTTTTTAAGCTATTCGTTCACATTCATGGATCACATAGCTGTCTCATAGGCAGCCACCCTGGTGACGTCACCAGCCATTTTGGGTTGTGTCCCCTAAACAAAAAAAGCACCCATTTTTTGTACGATACGTATAGTAATTGCTCTTAATCATGTTGCTCAAATCATTATAATTTTTAGATACCAACATAAAAAAAATTAATCGCTTACCTTTTTCTTTCGGCCATTTGGAGAGCCGATAGGAAATGAAGAGTTAATTCAAGAGACTCGAAAAATATAACTAAATATAGCCAATCTTATTTAAGCTTTGTAATTTATGCACTCAGGGCTAAATAGAATATACTAGAAGGGAATATTGAAATTATGTGAAAATAAAAGCAAAAATTAAGTAAAATTAAATAAGGGTTATCTAGGTCCTTATGGTGTCAATAGGAGAAAACGGGCTAAAGTGCTGCCATGCCATTCAAAAGGAAGCAAACTAATTTATGTGTACGTGACTAATAACCATAGGTAGAAGTGTAAATCGGTCTAATTAAGACTTCCAATGGCTATCCCATTTTTTCCTGTAATATTCGTGTTCTTCAAACTTCCTGAAGACCTCTCATAAATTGGACCAGCACCAATTTAATTGTTAAAACAACCTTATTAGAGCAAATTTAACACTAACCATATCTCAACGCGCTCCCTACCTTCTCTAGGGTGGTCCGAAAGTCTTCTCATCCTGCGTTAATATTGTGACAAGACTTTCGGTCATCTGAAATATAAAATTAAAACAATATTTACGCGGTGTAGCAAGACTTTCGGACCACCCTGTACTCTAAACACCCTCGTTAGACCTCCTTACCTTACCTCCCTCACTTTTTCTATGACTAATCATTCAGCGCAACTATGGGTCTTTGCGAGTCTTGATTCTATAATGTCAATAAGCTTAGTTCTCTAATTCTACATATGATCTAAAGACGACCTTAAAATCTTTTGAAAAGAAGTTCGAGAGAAAGTGGTGTCATTAGGGAAAGTAGAACTGCATTAAAATTGAAGAACCAGACTATACCAGACTCTCGCTTTTCATGAAGATGTTCCTTATTTATTTTAAAAACAAAAAAAACTCAAGAAGAGCCTCTTCATCAGGATGTTTGGGAGGCGAGTTTTTTAAGAGGAATTGGCGTAGCATGGAAGGAACTCAGGGACGCCAGGCTTCACCCACATTCAAAATAGCGTCTGTACCTGGTCTGGTGTTCCTTACTTAAAAGTAGATAGCGAAAACTAACGAAGTCATCTCAGCCAGATACTCATCCGTAAAGACAGGGGTGAAGAGAGAGAGAGAGAGAGAGAGTGAAAATGTGAAGAAAAGTGCGCCAAACCTCCTGAAGTGTTAGGGCCAGAAAGGCACGCGATCCTTCAGGTGTCAGTGGCAATATGATTGCCAGTTCTACATCTCATACTCCCTTGCGGAAATAAATATTCTTCTGTATAATCACAAAACATTCACTTAGATTATTTCCTTGTTGTGTCTATATGCACATACATACATATACACACACTACCTAAAAATATACGCACATACATTCCTGCACTCTCCCGCATGCAATTTCTTAATATTTTGTGGCCTTAATTGCGGATCTTATTCGAACAACATTTTTAATTAAAATAAAGTAATGATAAGCACTAACTAATTTTACCGGGTAAAGATAAGCAATCCCGAAATTTTAGAAAGTAAAGATCGACCTTCCTTAAACTTAACCAACATGATTATTTCCGAGATTTAAAAATTGTAAAGATAAGCAGTCGCTAAATTTAACAAAGATAAATACCGGCTAAATTTGAACTAGCAAAGATAGGTAATAACGAAATTTGAAAGAGTAAAAATAACCACTCCATAAAAGTGATCAAGCAAAGATAAAAACTACCTATATTTAATGAAGTAAAGATAAGCACTCCTATATTTGACCAACTAAAGATAAATAAATCACTAAATTTGATCAATTAAAAGATAAGAGCTCCTTAAATTGTAACAAGATGAGCACTACCTAAATTTAAACAGTAAAGATGACTATTCGCTATATTTTATCAATTAAATACCAACCCTCCCTAAGTTTGATAAAGTAAAAATGAGAAAATCTAGAATTTGACCAAATAAAGATAACCACTCCCTAAATTTGGCCAAGTAAAGATAAGCATTTACTAAATTTAACCAAATAAAATGAGCAATCCCTAAAATGTACCAAAGTAAAGATAAGTCATTATTAAATTTGATCAAGATCAGAATCACTTCCTAAATTTGACCAAGATGAGCACTTTATATTTAACCAAGTAAATATAACCACTCACTAAATTTAATCAAGGATGATAAGCACTACTTAAATTTGATAAAGTAATGATAAGCACTCCTTAAATTTGTTCAAGTAATGACAATCACCTTAAATTTGACCGAGTAATGATAAAGTACTTCCTAATTTTCACCGAGTCATGATAAAGTACTTCCTAATTTCCACCGAGTCATGATAAAGTACTTCTTAATTTCCACCGAGTAATGATAGGCACTCCCTAAAAATGAACAAGTAATAATTGTCACTCCTAATTTTAATGAAGACTGATAAGCACACCTTAAAATTGATCAAGTAATGATAAGCACTTCCAAAAATGACGAAATGATGACTTAAGCATTAATGATAAGCACTCCCTAAATTTGGCCAAATAAAGTCTAACAATAATCTCACCTGGGTCCAAGAAAATGATTATTCCTAATTCTTTTAAAGCAATAAAATGCACTAATTAATTGAACAAAAAAAAATGATTAAAACATTTTAATGATAAAAATTCCTCCTTTCAGCAGACATAAGAGAAATGGATTGAGAAACCATCAACCTGAATTAATGAGAAAATCATTTGCTGTTGCCGTCTCTCTATTGGAAAAGCATCGTCGAATTTCATCGGAAGCAATTTCCAGTGTAGAAACTTTACTCTTCGTTCTGCTCGCTTCGTTCTAGTTGATGAACTAAGACTCAGAATTCTTTCTGCTAAGTGGGTCCCAAATGCGGTGCTCCGAGGTCACTTTGGACCTAAGGAGAAATCTTTCTGGCAGTAATCTGGGTCAAACTGGGCTAATGAAGACGATTTTATGCAGAGAATAGTCATTGGAAACGAAGCCTGGAAAGCATATCAGTATAATCATAAGAGAAATCCACTCAAAGGAATGTCTCCCTAAAAATTAAGTGGACCAGTGCAGATCAAAAGCACCATGCAAATCTTTCAGGCGTTGCAAAAACAGTTTTAAGGAAATTTCGAATGACGCATTTTGGGCCATGCGCCTGATAGTGTAGATTTGGTACTTTCACACATTTACTTATAAGCAAAGTTGAAAGAATACCTAAAAAAAGTTAATTTCAAATCAGTAAAGGAACCTTAAAAACAACACTGCAATGGTTAAATTCAAAAGACTTAAACATAGGAAAGGTAGTGCGGAAAAACAACCATATTGCATATATTAGTCCTATTAACTTTTTTTTCCGCGAACATTTTGGATTACTAGCCTAGCTCGTATCACGTGAATCATCGAACCGTACACAATTTTTTAGCGTCACTCAATGATGCTATGTTTTTATTTATTCTGTCAATGGCATTCATCTTGTTTATAGATTCGTATCCCGAAGCGTCCGTCTATCGACAAATTAACCTGTCAGCTGACCAAATTTTCTCTCTATCTTGTACAAAGAGGTTCCTCGTAAATGGAAATACAAATATGCTACCTGGATATCGATTTTAGGTGCCATTACATGAGAATATAGAATACATTTTTGCACACAAATCACTTTGATGTTCTATCTTTAAATAATATTCATTAGATTTATCACAGTTTTATATTATTTCTGGGGTAATATGTGTAATGATTGTATGTTTGAAAGTCAAAGCGAAAAAAAAGAAACCCTCCTCATAAAATTTCCGAAGAAAAGATCGAAAGTGATAAAGTTATTAGACTTAAAAAAGTGACCACCTTGTAATACTGAGAACAAGAAAGCGCGCGACTCTCCAAACCTGTCCATTGCAACTTTATTACGGTCGGTCCTGATTAATAAACGAGTTATATTTGTATGCATTGCATGTAGTGGAAGTATGAAAAACGAATCATGTAAATTAAAAAGAGAATGTGGTAAAGCAAACATGAGAAATAAAATGAATGCGAAGATGTGTGTCAGAAAAGCCACTCCTTTGGAGGACATCATATTAAGTGAAGCCAAGAAACGACAGCCCGTCAGCAGGTTGAATCGATTCAAGTCTGAAAACGAGTTATAAAAGAGACTTGAAGATATAACCAGTAAAATCAGTCAATTCTATCCTAATAATAGAAAGGGGAAAAACATGACACCGACTAGCGTGAGGTCGAGCCACACTGCAACGCGAATCGGAACTGGGTGCCGTCGCTTGAAACCAATTTGGAAAATACAATCAAGATCTTCCAGTTTGATATGAGGAGGTAAATGATGAGTAAAAATTACAAATTTTAAAGAAGGGGGTGGAAGTAGAATATTAGGGCTTGGAGGTAAAATATTAGATGACCATTTTAGCAGTTCAATGTATCATCTCCAGTCTATTTTACCAAGGATCCTGTAGCTGCGGATTTGAAATTTATCATCCCTTAAAGGCGTCTCTGAAACCGCATTTGGATGCCATTAAAGTTTTCCTCGTTTGTATTGCGATTTAAATTCGAGTGGGGTGGGGAGGAAGCTATGAGGAAAGATTTGTATTGAAGGAAAAAGTGTTAAGTGAAAGTTTCGTCCGCAAGATAACAAAGTTTCCCATTTGTTAAAATCAATTTTCCTTGTTAGTAATGAGTGGGGTTGGGGAGGAGTTATAAAAGACTTTGTGAAGTTGGAAAGAATTGAGAATATGTGAAATGTACATAACTCAAGGATAGGTAAAGAGAAGAAATGAATATAGAGGCTGAGAAACGGGATATCGCGCAACTCTCTTTGAACTTTCCTTCGCTCTTAATCTGTTAAGAAGGTAGGTGTCGTTGCAAGTGCTTTTTTCAAGAAACTTTGGTAAGCGAAAAGAGATGTGAAAAACTGGTATTTTGGGAAAGGCAAAAAAACTTGAAAACTTAACATTTTGGTGGGCAAAAAGGCTTCAAAAACTGTGAATGTGTAAGGGAAAGGAGACGTCAAAAACTGGGAATTTGATAAAGGAAAGGAGAATTCAAAAACTGTGATTCTGGTAAAGGAAAAGAGCTTTCAAAACTGGAATTTTGCTAATGGAACGGATACATAAAAACTCGGGCTTTAGTAAGGAAAAGGAGACTTAAAAAATTGGGATATTGTTGCAAGAGAGGAAACTTCCAAAAATTGTTATTTTTGTAGACGAAAAGAGACTTCAAAAACTGGGAATTTGGTAAAAGAAAGGAGAACTAAAGACTGGGATTCTGGTAAATGAAACGAGACTTCAAAAGTTGGATTTTGGTAAGAAAGATTAGACTACAAAAACTAGGATTTTGGTAAGAGAAAAAGGAATTGAAAAACTAGGATTTTGGTAAGGGAAAGGAGATTTCAAAAAGTTAATTTTTGGTAAGGAAAAACGAAGACAAGAACTGGGATTTTGGTAAGTGAAAGTAGACTTCAAAAATTTGTCTTTGAGTATGTGAAAGTAGAATTCAAACACTGGATTTTGGTAAGTAAAAGGAGACTCTAAAACTGGAGAAGAAAAGTAACTTTAAAATCTGGAATTTTGGTAGGGGAAAGGAGGCGTAAAAAACTTGGTTTGGGAAGAGGGAAAGGAATCCTTATTAACTTTAATTTTTGTAAGGGGAAAGAGACTTCAAAAATTAAATTTTGGTAACTGAAAGTATACTTCAAAACTGGCATTTTGGTAAATTAAAGTAGACTTCAAAACTGGGCATTTGGTAAGAGGACGTAGACTTCAAAACTGGGTTTTTGATAAGTGGATGTAGACTTCCAAACTAGGCTTTGGGTAAGTGAAAGGAGACTTCAAAACATAGGTTTGTAGTGAGTGAAAGGACACTTCAAAAGTGGGATTTTGGTAAGAGAAAAAGACATCAAAAACTGGGATTTTGGTAATTGAAGGTAAGTGAAAGTGAAAGGTAAGTGAAGGTAAGTGAAAGAAGCTTTCACTGCAACTTTGGTAGAGTTGAAAAAACATCAAAAACTGGTATTTTGATAAGGGACAGAATATTTTTAAAACTGAGACTTTGTAAGCATAGAAAGACTGCAAAAACTGTGATCTTGTTAAGGGAAAGAAAATATCAAAAACTGGGATTTTAAAAAGAGAGAGAACATTTTTAAAACTTAGACTTTGGCGAGGGAACTGAAAATCCAAAACTGGGAGTTTTCTAAATGAAAGGAGAATTAAAAAAACTATGATTTTAGCAAGAGAAAGGAAACGTCAAAACTGGAATTTTGGTGAGGAAAGAAGGACTTCAAAAACTGGGATTTTGATAAGAGAAAGGATACTTCAAAACAGTGATTTTGGTAAGGGAAAGGAGAATCAAATAAATCAAGATTCTAGCAAGGGTAAAGAGACTTAAAAAACTGGAATTTTGCAAAGTGAAAGGAAACTTTAAAAATTCAATTTTGGTAGGGAAATGTACAGGACTTAAAAAAAATGAACTTACCTAGTGTGAACTTACCTAGTATGAATAAAGAAGGCTAGAGAGCTTAGCTCGTTTTGTTACCTCCTCTCTTGAAAGTGGCCATCCAGACGTTTCTTAAAATTACTAATTGACTGCCTGCTGACGATATCAGCAGGCAAATCATTCCATTGTTCGATGACGCGAATATCAAAGAATTTCCTTCTAAACATTAGGTTAGTAGGTGGTATTTGAATTTTCCATTCATGTCCTCTTGTGTCATGGGGGTTGATTTCACTGACTAATTTGAAAAATTGGTTCCTATTTGTTTTCAAAACCATGTATTAATTTGAATACCTCAATTATGTCACCTCTCACCCTTCTTTCTTCTAGAGATGTTAAGTTTAGCTCTCGTTTCCTTATTTCGTATGGCTCATCTTTCAACTTTGGTACCAACTTAGTGGCTTTTCTCCGAACTTTTTCAAGGAGTTCGATATCTTTTTTTAGGTTAAGGGACTAAGCTCAAACTGCATATTCCATGTGAGGACGGACGAGACTTGGTTACAGATACTTAAACATTTTTTCGTCCATATAGGTAAAAGTATGTTTGATCCTCCTAACCATAGAATTTGCTTTGGCAGTAACCTTAGATACATGAGTTGTAGATTTCCAGTCGGGGGTGACATTTTATCCCTAAATCTTTTTCCATCATGGTTTTGTCTAGAGCTCTGTTATTGAGGTAATATTCATATTTTGGGTTTCTGCGACCAATATGCATTACTTTACATTTATTTTTTTAAATTGTAATAGCAATTTCTGACTCCACTCCTGGAGTTTATCTAAATCTTCTTGGAGGATGATTCTGTCAGCATGAGACTTAATTCTTCCAAATAGTTTAGAGTCATCCGCAAAAAGTTTTCCTTTCGATGAAATTTCATCTAAAAGATCATTCATAAAAATAAGAAAGAAGACAGGACCAAGGACACTGCCCTGAGGAACTCCGCCCTAAACTTGGAGCAGGTCGGGGAGGACACCTTTTACAATAACCCTTTGAGATCTACCAGTTAGAAAATTTTCGATCCATTTAATAATTTTTCCAGAGATCCCAAGGGCTCTTATTTTGGCTAGCCAGCGCTTATGGGGTACAGTGTCAAAAGCCTTTTTAATCCAAATATATTGCATCAACTGGATCATGTTCATCTAATATATTATGAATTTCAGAAAAAATATTCAAGAAGTTGTGTCAAACATGATCTATTGGATCGAAAGCCATGTTGATGCTTGCTAAGGAGATTTTAGATTCAAGATGGTCCGTTATTTTTTCTCTAAGTATTCTTTCCATAATTTTACACGGAACAGATGTTAAACTAATTCGTATATAATTTAACGGATCTGATTTCTTTCCTTTCTTATAGATAGGAGATACATAAGCTGTTTTCCATACATCAGGTAGTTGTCCTAGATCTAAAGAGTCCCTAAAATAGAATACGATGGAAAGGCCAGATATTCAGCGCATACTTTAAGAACTTTAGGATGAAAACCATCAGGGTCAGTAGCTGAAGATTCCTTGAGATGAATCATAATATTGTATACATCTTTAATTTCAAAGTAAAGATCTTCAAGGAAAACTCCATGAAACTGAAATTGTGGTAGGGGGACTGGCTCGTCGTCTTCTTTAACAAATACTGATTGGAAAGTGTTGTTGATCACATCAGCAGTATCTTCCTTAGTTGTAGTAAATGTACCATCTGGTCTGGATACCCTAGAGATACCTTCTTTGATAGTTATTTCACTTCGTGTATAGGCATAGAAGGCTGCTAGGTCGCCGTTTCCTACTTGAATAGCAAGTTGTTTTTCAAAATTGTATTTGGCTTCTCTAACAGCGTCAACGGAATCATTTTCTAGCCTTGTTGTATTTTTCTAAGTTTGCATTTGATTTATTCTTTCTGTATGCCAGCCATTTACTTTCTTTAGTTTGAATTGCTTTTGGAGTCATCAATTTTTTCTTAGGTGTTCCTCCTCCAGACAAGGGTCCCACAGGGATAAACTGTTTAATGGCAAAATCACATAATTTTTGTAGTAGGTCCCATTTGGCCTGAGGCTCTTTCCCAAGGTGACTATCATAGTGAAGTACGATTTGAAATCATTTTTTCATTTGTATATAGTCACCCTTACAAAACCTTTTCTTTGTAGTTAAGATATCATCAGGATCTACTTTGCCCTCAAGGGTAAAGTCAAAGGCTAAAACGGCATGATCGCTTTTCCCAACAGGAGCTTTGTAATAAATGAAGTCAATCTCTAATTCATTCTTCGTAAGCACAAGATCTAATAAAGAAGGGAAATTTGTACCACGTTGTCTTGTAAACTCTTCAACATGTTGGTGAAAGAAAGAACTTTGAGTTGCGTCATAAAATAATTGTTCATCACTTAATTCACTAGTGTATATAAGATGGTTATACCAATCTATTTGAGGAAAATTGAAATAACCACATACAATAATCTGATCCGCTTGAATTTCACTCAGATGACACATAGCTTTACAGATACCTTGCTTGTATTCATGCGATGAGGAAGGGGGGCGATAGATACATACTGCAATAAGGGTCTTTTGACCAAAACTAATCTTGCAAGCTACTAGTTCTAGATTAAACCAAATTTCATTAAAAATTTCTTCTGAAATAAAATTATCTTTTACAAACATTATCACACCTCCCCCTCCGACTAGGGTTCTATCTTTGCGGCCTACAGTATAATTGTTCATTTTAAATAGATCTCTAGTTATGTCACCTGGGCTAATTTTGGATTCAGTAACAAATATTATATGTGGTAAGATTTCATCAACAGATATTCTAAATAATTAAATCTTACTACTAATACCATCTAGATTAGTATACACACATTTAATAAAAAACTTATTGTCTACACTATTAACATATATACAAGGGAAAGAACTCCTTTGTCCTAAGTAACGGTGTTTTTCTTGATCTTCCTGAGTTTTAGCCCTCTGACCACATAAATTTCGCCTGTGTTGGAGTTGGCTATAAGATCCGCGTTTTTTTTTAGTGCTTCATCCTTTAACTTTCTGTGGTCTTTGCGTTCAATCTGTGTTCTATCTTGAAATATTGAAATCCCATGAAATCTTGAATCAGTACCGAAAGCCTTTAATTTATCAAATACATTTTTATTTAGAAATTTAAATTTGTCAACTTCGTGGAAAAACTCCACATTCAGATATGAAATACTTGCATCTCTCCTGGTTTGTAAGTATTTCTGATTTTATTTTCATCAATATCTGCTCCAAGTTCTTCAGCCAATTATTTGACAAATGTTTTGTCTTCAACAATAGCATCTGGAATATTATTAATCATTATCTTTATCCTTCGGATATTTTTCTCGTGGGATTCCGCTCTTATATCACGTGAAAGATCACCACAGCACTGTTTCACACCATTTTCAAAGTCAGTTTTATTATTGAAAGTGAACTGGCTTTCTATATTTTCAATTCTGGCTACCAGTCCGGCTACTTCGTATTGCACTTTAGTTAATTCCTGTTTAATTTCTTGTTGGTTTTGAGTAATATCATTTAATAATTTCGTCATATTTATTTGACCCTCTATTATTTGATTAATTTCACTTTGTGGTTGCTGACATTGTTTACTAATATATGGTAGGTCTTTTTCATGGTAGAAAAATTCATACTGGGTTGGAGTCAAAAACTCACACGGGTTATGGTGATACCATTTTTTACATTTGTTACACTCAATCATTCTTTCAGTGTCTTCGTTATTACAGCTTCCACAACTATAATTTGGATTCAAAATTCTAGGTTCGATAGCACTTGCGCCGTGCCTTGGAGTTGCTGACACAGGGCTTCTGCTGCCTTTGTTCAGAGACGGGCGTCCCCTTCCACGCTCATTTCTACCTCTGCCTGACATTTTAAACTATATTTTTCTGCACAAAAAATGAGGAAGGCCACTTATGTAACTAATTCACTAGCTCCTTTATTCAAAACTCAGGTAAGTAGGAGAAAAGAAGAATTCCCTTGACGAGCTGACGTGTTGATGTTTACGTCTGAGACGGTAAAATGATAGGATAGTTCAAAAACTGGTATTTCGGTAAGTGAAAGAAGCCCTCAAATGCTATGAAGTTGGTAGGTGAAAGAAAACATTAAAAACTGGGTGATTTGAAAAGTAAAAAATCATTTTTTTTTTTAAATATAGGCTTTGGTAAGGAAAAGAAGACTTTGAAAACTGGGATTTTGGTAAGTGAAAGAATACTTAGAATATCGGATTTTGTAAACGAAAGGAGATCTAAAACCTTCGACTTTTTTAATGGAAAGAAAACTTCAAAAACTGTGATTTTGTTAAGGGAAACTAAATTTTTAATACTGAGACTTTAGTAAGTGAAAAAAGACTTTAAAAACCCTGACTTTGATGAGAGAAAGATTTCTAAAAATGGAAATTTGATAAGGAATAAAGCCTCTAAATACTAGGATAATTACAGGCCGTGAAATTTAACCCTATGATATAAATTTTAAAAAATACAATCAACGTGATTCCCATATCTAAATATAAGGATAACTGTCTATCTGATAGGATTAGTTGAATTTTATGGATCTTCTCGCTTATTGGGATTTTAGGTATTAGTATTTACATGCTAATTAGTTTAGGTCAGGTTCAAGCTTAAAAAGATAAGGCTAGGCTTAATTTGGTATTAAACAATAGAGACCTAACCTAACCTAAATCAATTACCACGTAAAATAGAAACACCTAAAAATCACAATAGGCGAGAATACACATAAAATTCGATTCAAGCTATAGATAGGCATTTTTATTAACAATGATATATGAGTACGTTTCCTTTTAGTAATCACATTTTAAATAAAACCTTTGATGTGTAGTTTCTAGATGAAAATGAAAATGATAACTTCAAAAAAGTCAAGAAAGGGAATTTATAGAATTCAGCGAAGGTTTTGACCCTCCGAAAGAAAGAAGATAAAAAGGATTCTGTAAAAAGCTAATCACTATCCTATATCAGAGGCAGCTCCGATTTCCATCATCCAGTTCATTCCGCCCTGGTTTCCTCATCCAGAAATCAACCAATCTATTCTTAAAACTGTGCAGGGAGGATCCTCCTATCACATGACTATTGACCCGTTTCCATTCATCCACCACTCGATTTGTCAACCAATTTCTACCAGTCTCTTTCCTAAACGTAAACTTTGTCCAGCTTAAATCCATTGCTACGTCTCTTATCCTGTTGACTAAAAATAAGAACCTTACCTTTGTCTCCGTCATTATAAAGAAAGAAGATTGGAAAGGAAAAGTTAATGAAGAGGAAGGAGAGTGAACAGTATGAAGGTTAAAGAAGAGTAAGATAGAAAATTTCTTCAAATCCCCAAATCCGGAATCAATAAGGGTACATTTGAAGCCGTAAGGAAGAAATTCGTAGTTTATGGAATCTTCCGATAACAAATTTCCCTCGTTCTCGCTCTAATGGTAGATCACATACTATTTTTTTATTTTAGCATAATTCCATAGCAAGAGAAAAAATAAAATCTAAATTAAACCCAAAGCGATCAGATTTAATTCATCGTTCACCAGTACAAAAGAGGCATAAACTCGTTCCCTTTCTTTCGCACCTTCCATTCCCTTCTGCCCTTCCCTTTCCTTCTCCCCTTCCCTTTCCTTATCCCCTTCACCATAAACAAAAATCTTCGAAGCTCATTTGGTTACAACTTTTTTTCCCGATCCAATTGCTATTAATTTCCGATGATTTGATATTGATTCCATAATGTCGAGTGTCTCCGGCCTGATAATGAGGCATTGTCGAAATTGATCCAAATAATGGCGTCAATTAGCCTTCTATTATTTGTCTCGGAGTCGCGAATCCGAGTGGATTTTTAAAGCGTCATTCTCACGTAGCCAAAAGCATGATAATACTTGGGGGGATCCCAACCCCATTTGTTGAACGGTGCCAGGTGACGGAAAACCCAGAATTGAGAGGAGGATCTCGGTTAATGCAGGATGCAATTTGACCCCATGCTGAAGTGAGGGTTCAAGGTGCGTCCACCTGCCACACTATCACTACACATTCACATGGAAAACCAACTTGCAACATGTGCGGGTTCCCACATCCTGATGGGACGATCGTTTTTAATCCACTGGAATGACTCGGGATTGCCAACGATTGTATTCGAATGTACACGAATATGATTCATTGCGGTACGATCCGCACATACCCACTCAATTCCGCCTTCTCTACCCTAAGATTAGGTAATCACAGGCACAACCGTATAACGCATTCATACATAACATAAATTAACATAACATAATTCAACGGATGACAAAAGCCCCAAGGGCCTACCAGAGGGCATCCGAGTCAACATATACCCCATAAACCGCAGGCCCGAGCTCATTAAACGGAGGACAGTCTTAATTGCCGGTGATCATGTAAATATAATGGATTTACTCCAATTAATTTCCCTTTATATATATATATATATATATATATATATATATATATATATATATATATATACTCTGGATCTGATTATTGTTCTTTGTTGGATAGAGGAATTATGGTTAGCAGAAATAAAGGCATTTTTCAGCTTGATTGAATTTGCACTGTACTGACGAAAAAGCGGTGCTGCAAATCTAAGTGAGAGCTATTGGTGACCCTTTTGTGAACATGTACTAACCCTCAGTAACAACTGGGTCTGCTATTCGTTCGCTCTTCATTGAAATCCGGCGTGGGCGTGTATGCGTGAATGCATTGATGCGTAGATGAGATGAAAGTAAAAGAAGTTTTGTAAGAAAAGAACGGTGTAAGAAAAGAACGGGCGTTAGAGTGAAGTTTACTAAAAAAACTTCATGCCCAAACCAGGGCATGTAAGGTAGAAAGACTTTCAAGAGAGAGGGAGAGAGAGAACTGTTAATGAAGTGTTCAAGTTAGGAGAAGTGAAACTTATGTGGAAAAATAGGTCAAAATATTCAAAAGAAGAGCAATTGCTTCCCTTGCGAGAGGTTAAAAGTTATGGTTGGGTCGGTTTTGGTTAGGTTAGGTTAAAATACGTTCACATATATAGCGTACTTTTTTTTTACAGATTTACTCATTATGGATGATTTGTGGTCTCGCTTGAAAACCGAAGAAGATGCAGCCACTTTTTGTCAGGAGCCAATTCGAAGTTATGTCAGCGTAAGCATGCGTGGTCAGTCTGAGGAGTGACGCTGCTGAAAAAGAGACTGTAACGAGCGAATTTGTGTTAGGAAAGGAACGTTCTTTGAGCCTAGCACTCTTTTGTTATTCATTGTATCTGTATTTATCTATGCATGGGCGAAGGGGATGACTACGGTTACATTTCGTAAAGAAGAATTGAAGATAGGAGAAAATGTGGTAGTTGACTGCAACAATTACCTGCGTGAGGTGTGTGCTGATGATATTCTTAGTAAGCCTTCTCATATTGGCGGGCTCGGTATAAAGGTTGAGATCGATGAAACGGTGTATTCACGGAGAAAGTACAGACTGTTCCGAAAGTCTTGTAACCCCCTGTAAATATTGTTTTAATTTTCTATTTAAGAAGCCTGACACGATTTCCTACAGTTTGGAAGAGAGGCTGATTGCAAGTGTATGGGCAGGTGATCGTGTGTATTCTGGAAAGAGTATGGAAGATGTGCGACATGGCTTAATTGCAAGATTCGGCAGACTAGCCCCTCCGAAGAGGACGATACTGCGTTGGGAACATAAACTGTTTCTGACAAGTAAGGGGTGACAAGACTTTCGGACCACACTGTACAACAGGGAGAGAGTTCTCCCACAACAGTGGATATTCAGCGGGGTGTGCCGGGAAACTCGTGAGGTTTTTTTCTACGCTGTTTAATCACGAAACCCCCAGACATTAGAGGCATGTATTAAGGCTTCCATTGAACCCGGAACTACAATCATAAGCAACATATGGAAGTCGTTGAGCCATATAACAGATATTTCGGAGTACAATTTCAAACACAAAACCGTCAATCGCAGAGTCGAGTTGGTTTTAGAGGAAGGAACACAAACTCCGCAAATCTAGAGCACTTTACGGAAACACTCAAACAGACGTCGTTGTGGGACTCACCGGTCGATTCTGGCTTCGTATTTGGGTCAATTTGGGGAGTGTAGGAAATACGGATCTACTCAGGAAAATATTACACTATATTTCGGAGTTTAAACGTTAATTTAATTTCTATATATGTTAATTATTTAATAGATAGGTTCAAATTACATATGTTTAGTTTAAATAACCTAAACTAACTTGTTAACTTAAAATAACTTAACCTAATCAGTCCCAACCCAAACATAACTTTTTAACCGTCCATTTCTTAAAAAAATAAATTTAATTTTTGAAATCAGTTTGTAAAATTAGATCATTAATAAAATTTGTAAAAACAAAAAAAATCGGACACCGTCCAAAAAAACTCAAAAGGTTGAAAAGAGGTAGTGAGAGGTCGAAGAGAAGAAAAATTAATTAGTGGTTGAATTGGATGGGAGGAGGTGGGGCTCTAAATGGGAAATGTGAGACCCGCTCTGTGGGAAGACTCAAGGACGCTCCCAAACGAGCTATAAAACCACGCCTTTGCAACACAATGCAACCAGACATTTGGTACACCTCGTGCTTAGTTTACGTGCTTAGCGTCCGTCCCGTTCAAAGATGAAGATCCAGGTAAGACAAAGAATTGGGAAACAGAAAAGAAACATTTGCCTTCTCTTTCTCTCTCTCTCATTCACCGAATAAAGTATCATTTTTCTTTGTTAACATTGCATCGCCTTAATCATTTTGATCATGGTCAATGTGGTCGTTTCTCAAATCCTCTGTCTGTCTGTTTCTCTCTCTCTCTCTCTCTGTCTCTATATGTATATATATATATATATATATATATATATATATATATATATATATATATATATATATATATATATATATACATATATATATATATATATATATATGCAACAAAGCCCACAGGGAAAATTAAGTACTTGGAATCCTCGTATTAATTTTCCCTGTGGGCTTTGTTGTATTCATTGCTTACTCACGCGATACTTTGTGAGTTTTCCACACACACACACACATATATATATATATATATATATATATATATATATATATATATATATATCTGGGAAGAATAGCCTACGGACAATGAGCGTTTGCAATTGGATAATTTTGTTAAATAAATTCATTGAAATATATATACATTGATGTCTGACCTTCGAGTAGAAATGCCGCTTCCGATTACAGCGGAGTTAAGCCGCATCGGGTATGATTGGTTAAGGATGGAGTCCCGATTCTGGTCTACTCCAGGGTGGCTGCCATACCCTGTATTGCGCAGTGGTTGTGGTCCCACAATAAAATGTACCCCCCCCCCCAATGAGAGATGAAAGGTTTCAGAATGAGTGGTAGAACCCCTACTGATTTCTTTCTTAACATAAAAGTAAAGGATAAAAAACCACTAGGGCCTATCATATTCATTCCAGTCAAAGTATCCCCAAACCCATACAACCACTATCCTAAATCCCTCTCATCTTCATTGTTGTCCAATCAGCAAACTTCAATTTCGAAACTAAATTCCCAAATATGAATTTTTCATTTTTTTGAGGTTGCCATTATTTTGCTTTACATTGTCTTGCTAACTTCGTACAATCAGTAAACATTAATATTTGGCTTTTAACACCTACGTTATCGTAAACCAAGAATAATAATGGGTGCAAAACAGATCCCTCAGTTACCACACAAATACCATCCATCCATTTCGATTTCTCGTAATTTAGTAGTACATGCTTTCTATTCTTCACTCATCCTGCCACCAAATTTAAAACATTCCTAGAATCTCCATACAATATCAATTTATGCACTAGTCTCCTATGGGGGAGCTTATCTAAAGCTCTACTAAACTCTAAATCAACTACATCTGTAATTTCATTTATCCATTTTCCCTGTGACATAATCTAGAAATTCCACCAGATTTGTCAGACAAGATTTACCCGACCTGAATCCATGTTGACTATTGCTCAAGAAGCTACTACTTTCTAAAAAGTCTCCTACTACTTTTTTAACTACCTTCTTAAGTAATTTATATAATATTGACATTAAAATTATTGCCTATAGTTATTAGGATCACCCTTCCATCCGTTTTTGAAGATTGAAAGTTCATTAGCCCTGCTTCAGTCATCTGGTATCTCCTCAAATCTAAGAGATCTAACAAATATCTTCTTAAAAGCGAATAAAATACTTCTCACTCTCTTCCTGAAAATCCCTAAATGAAAATGGTCAGACCATGTAGTCTTCTCAACACCTATTCCATCAATAAACACCACAGTGCCCTAACCATCAGAATCACTACTCTCCAAACCAATTTCCTGCTTCTTATCATTTGGATAAAACCGACCCCAATCTTCTCTAGTAAACAGTGAGATGAAATGCTCACTGAACACCTCAGCCACTTCTACACCCCTTCTTTTATGTTCATGTCCTTTTTAAAGATGTCAAACAAAACATGTTTCAGATTTTTAAGTTTTTACAGAAAATTTGCTTTGACAGTTCATGTTTTGGCCTTTGGGGCACGTAGATGCCAATCGAGGGTGGTTGTGTAAATGTGCGAGAGTGTCTGTATCTTAATAAAAAAACACAAAAACAATTGACCTTTACGTCTTTTTAAAGCAACGTTATTTGTGGCTGAACATCGGTAAAGCAATCAGACCCTTGAGGTGAACGAGTCAACAGTGAATTCTTCCTTATTTCCTTTGTTTTTAGTACCTCCTAGATGCGAAGCTGTCAATTAAAGGCGTCTCTAGACCCTTAAAGTTTTTAGACTCTAGTCTCTTAACCGCTAATTGGAATCCAATGGTAATCTCGAGAGTTCCGGGTAAGAAAAAAAAGTGAAATTTAAACTGTATTTCATTTTACACCTCTTCCTCCTTGACAACAAGAGCAACATTAAGTCTAGTCTTGAGGAAAAAGTGGACACGACTGTATTAAGGTGGCATTTTCTTAATAAAAGCCTCCTAGATGTTCTTACAAAGAGCACAGGTGCTCACGAGTCCGAACTTAAGGTTATAAGATAAAATTATAATAAGTTAGAGCATAGTCAATCTAAACACCACTATCTTTTTCGCCTCTTCCATACACACACACACACACATACACACACAAAAACAAAACAAAACAAAAACACATCACTCTTTCGCGCACGAACTCGCCGAGAGGGTTTTCAATCTATACTACCCTGACATTGTTGGGGTGGTTTTCTTTTGACTCATGAATGGTTTTCTGCTAACTGGTTGGTGGTAAAATGCAGTCCTAAACTCCCCTCCCCCCTGCAACAAGGAACGAAAAAATGACTGGGAGTGCGGAAGTAAATATTATTGAATGTTACTATGAGGATGAGGAGGGTGAATTTCAACTTCTCTATCGAGAATAAATACACATTCGAAAACATGGAGGTCGTGAGGGTGCTCAAACACGCGAACGTAGAATACTATTTCCGCTAAATACTGACGAAAGATCTCGAAATAGTTTAAAAATGAAATGGGGTGGAAATCAAACCCTCCCCTTCGCTTTGCTTTGCATCCATGCCTCCACGAAGCATACGCGGATGTACTTAAAATTGGAATATGATTCCTACAACTAGTGTATACACGAGAGTACATTTAAAAGCTCTACTTAACAAATATATATCACAAAATCACTAGTTGCCATCATTTTCCAAGAATAAGACGAGCCATTTATTTTCTAGTCAAGTAAACAGCGTCTCGCCAATTTGGGCTTCTGCCAAACATTTCGCTGCTTCAACTTGTATAAATAACATCTCTGTCTTTTGAACCATTTAGAAGAGATGGAAGGGCGCGAACAGAAATTTCTGTAACTTGTCTACACACGTGTACGCACACATAAACATACTAAACGCTTCACTAATTCCCCGCCTCTACACTGAAATTATCTCCCGGTCCCATTTTCCTTGCAACAGCTTCCGTCTGGCCTTGAACAAAACCTTCCCAACCTCAAACCCTCGCATTTCCATGTCTGAGCCCTTATGTCGCTGAACCCTGTGACCCCGGCAGATGGGGTGAAATGGACTTGTTCGTGTAGAAGAATACCAAGAAAGTGAAAGCAATAGTGCCTCTGGGCTTTGGCCGAATAATGGCCGACCAAATGGCTCGAATAGGGGCTTCAAATTATCATTTTTGATTTTGTGATTTCTTTGGTTTCACGGACATCGTCACTCCACGAGACTCTCCCCTCTAGCCCGACTTTCCTTCAACATGCCGCACTCACCCACCGGAGAAATGCAACCAGGAGGATGACACCTGTCTTTTTCTTTACAGGAGGGAGGGGGAAAGGGTATTAGCGGAAGAAAAATACACGAAATACTTTTTTAAAGAAAGAAGGTACTTCCACAGGGAATTTTTTCCCTGTGGAAGAAATATACATGGTACTGGCCAGAAGTGAATAGGATGGAATCATTGAATGGTGAAAAAAACAAGGGCGGTTGAGAATGGGCAGAGGGGATACACCAAAAGAACAAAATGATTGAAAAAATGGACTAATAGAATGGACAGAGAGAACAAGATATTTGAAAATGAATAAATAACAGGGGGCACACAAAAGACACCCTCTCCTATCAGAAACTTGCCTAGAAAGAGTGTGTTTGGAAACAACGAAAAAAAATAACAAATCTACCAGTGTTAAATCGATTCAACAATGTTCAAATATAATAAACCATGCGTGCGCGTGAATGTGTGGACCAGTGGGAGAAGAAAGAACAGAAGGTTTCATACTAATTTTGTCCAAAGTTGGTCCTGAAAATCGTTGATTAAATTTGTTTTGATCTTTGATTGAATATCCGACAGATAAAGGCCCCCCATCCTCCTTCAATAAGGGTCAAGTGACGAAATATTTACTGAAGTGACCTACCATCATTCCATTGTAGGAGTAAGGACTTCAGGAGATAGGAGGAAAAGTGTAGGCAAAGCAAGAAATAAAATCGATTTAAAGATTGCATATAAAGCAAATTACTATATTCATATCACTACCAATAATAATTATCAAAGAAGATGGTAAAGAAGAATATAAGAAAATTGTTACAAATGAGAGAACCTGAAGATCACCAAGCGATCAAATATATTCAATTCTGAAAAAAATAAGACTTAATGTGCCTCAAATTGCAGGCCTCCACCGTTAGTTCCAGTATATTAATCAGCACTTATCAGACTTGGGCGAAAAACTGAAGAAGGAGAGGAAAAACTGAGGTTTGTTCAAGATATTCCTCTGAATAAAATGTAAGAAATTACATCTCCCAAACAGTAGCGTTTTTGATACAATAATCTTCTTACTACCTCACAGAGCTAATGATCAAATTAATAATCTTATGTGCGCACTCACTTTATACTATTAAAAAATCTTCAAGTTTGAATCTAAAATGATAGACGATAACTACTTTTGTTTGCATGGCCATCCATGTGTGTTACGGTATCTGATTCTTCTGAAGTGTCCAGTTTCTAAGCAGAGTCGCTCGAATGGATTCATTGTGAGCGAAAAATTGCGAGGAATGTGGTGGGAAATTCCCTCCACCCTAATCCCTATGATAGCTTGTGTAAACTCTTTGATAGTTCCCTTGACCTTGAAGAATCGCTTCGTTCTTGTCACTTTCAAGGAGACGCCCCTGGAAGGATGATTCGTAGGCTCTCAAGATGCGGAACCGTGCCGCCAATTCTGAGACTGCGCCCACATCGCCGTTTTAGGCAGGGTAATTTACATAGGTGGGACAATAAGTGTATGGAAGTAAGGATGAGATATCGGGTACCAAAGAGGTTTTGTATTATTTTTTAATGAATGGTGTTTTAAATATTTTAGTTTTATTAGGATTTTATGGACCAAATTTGCATATACACGTTTCTGTTTCTTTTTAGTCTCAGATAACCAGTTCACCCCCTTACAGGAGGATCTGTTACACTTTTGTTTAAAAAGTTTCTCCTCCTTCAGATTTTGCTCTTTCTTGCCGTCTTGGGGGCAGTCACCTCATACCCATCAAATATCGTCGACTTCGAGACCGACTTGATGGATGTGGAGCAGGAGGGTACCCCCGGGAAAGTGGTTGAGGGGGAGTACAGCTGGATTGCGCCCAACGGAAAAGAAGTTTATGTTAAGTAAGGATTTTAGGCATAAATTTAAGAAGATGAGGGTCTTTTGTAGGGGTAAAAAGAGAGAAACCTGGTGTTTTCTAAAAAAGGCAATTCACAGAGAAAAAAAATCAATAAAGAGGCCAATGGTAGTAAAACGATTAAAGATAACAAGGATCAATATGACATGACTACTACGCTTGTACAAAGACATAAAATTTTATGTTCAGGGAAGGTCCTCCTTTTTCTAATCCCGAACGGGGGAAGATAAGCGATCATACACATACAACAAAGAACGGCCCAGAATTATTCTGTGTATCGTCGCTTATTGTGATTTTTAGATGTATGTATTTTACGTGTTAATTAGTTGATACTGAAGATAACCTAGGTTAGGTTGGGTTTATTACGATATTGAACCGTAGTGACCCAACTTAAATCCAGCCTAAGCTAATTGACATGTAAAATACAGACACATAAAAATTGAAATAGGCGAAGAGATCCCTAAAATTCGATTAATCCGATAGGACAAAATACAACGGTAAGACTATTGATTAATCAAAGTTCCGTGTATTTGTTTGTTCTTTTGTTTTAGGGGTACACACCACTGATAGGGTCCGAAGACGGATATTTTATATGGTTCTGAAGGAACTTATGTGGGTCCTGCCTCTTTTAACCTTGCATATATTCGAATTACGGAATTAGGAGCGCTGACCAAGATTCTTTCCTGACCAGATACAGGGCGGATCATCTCGGCTTCCAGATCCTGGATAGCGACAACACGATCGCCGGCGGTGGAGACTTCGATTCGCCGTACGATGCCTCCGCCAGCGCTCCCGTCGCCACATCTTCAGATGCGGATGAAGAGGAGGCCGTTGCCCCGGCAACGCTCTTCGTGGAGCCAGTAGTAAAGTCCGTCGTTGCAGAAGAGGCTGACGCTCCTGCCCCCGAAGAAAGCCCGGCCCCCGCCGAAGAAGAAGAAGCAGAGGAGGGTGGGGAAGTGGAAGGAGAGGAAGGGAATGAAGAAGAAGAGGAAGGAGAAGAAGAAGAAGAAGAAGAAGAAGAAGAGGAAGAAGGAGATGAAGAGGATGAAGAAGAAAATATAAGTTAACCTGGTTTAATGTTATGGGAGAAATGGATATATTTAAGATTATTGGGGCATTAAATGATTCCAATTGGACAATTTAATTTCGATAAAAAGGAATGAAAATTAAATAATTTGCCTACCATCAAAAAAATGATTATAATACTTTAAAATGCTTCTGAGAAATGTGGTTCATGAAGCTTTGTCACATTTGTTCTCCAGGGACCTTACTTGCAGACGCTTTTAGGCACAAAGGAAACGTCATCAGCTTTATACCACCACTAAATTACATAATGACCTTTCAGAACCCCTCAAATTTAAAGAGTTTGAGTTATACTGAATAAAATTGGGGTGAGGGGGAGGGGGCTTCAAGAGCTTTACTTTCTGTTGTAACTTAGTTCTTCTAAACAGTTTCAGCCTAAAAACCTCCAAGAGTCATTTTAAGTATATAAACAATGCAAGGCAAGTGACGATGAGTGTGTGGTAAGTTTGTGTTTTCTCAAAATTACCCTAATTCTACTTCCCCACCTTAAAGATGTAATTTTGGACGCTGCACTTTTGTAAACATAAGGGTACCATTTGTAAATAATGTCTAATTTCTATCTTTCCTTGTGTCAAAATTGCTTCGATGTGATATTTTTATTTGTTTGCCGATTCTCTTAAATTTCGTTTTGACGACTAATTAAAATTCCCAATCTCTGCACCTTCCTACCTTTTTGCACAGACCAATAAAATTTGCAAAGAAAGAATTTTATTGATGACCATTTCGTCGATTTTTCACTCCAATCAAACGATCCTTAGGGATGTGAGCTCGATCAGAGTGCCGAGTGATTTTAAGTGTACGGTATTTTGATTTAAAGAAAATTACTAAGCATACAAGGAAATCTTTTTTTAATTAGATTTTAATTAAAACATTTTGATATTAAGTGGCTATATAAAGTGTTTCTTACTTTTTACAAATATAAATAGTTTCTTTACTCTAAAAAAAATATGTTCAAGTTTTAAGTTAGTGGTGAATTTGTATGTTCTAATCTCCTAAAAAAATCAAAGTCAGGGGAGAATAAAAATGAGGGAATTTCCCCTAGTGTAAGGTAAGCAATATCGTTTCAAGAACTACCAAGAGATTACAATTAAGGTACTGGGTAGGAAAACGGCAAGGAAGAATTGTAACTTAATAGAACTGTAGTGGCTTTTATTAAAGCTAATTGATCAAAGAAATCAATTTCCATCGGTCAATTTATTCAAGGTATTTAAACGATGCAAGAATGGTGAACGTGACTTGTGTTGATTTATGAATAAGTGGTTGGTGGGTAAAGAAATACTTAGTGGTATTCGAGAATAGCGATGATCTTCAAAAACCTCCATGTAAAACCACGATGTTCAAACGAGTACACTTTCATTCAGATATGAAGTAATTAGTTAGAGGATTTATAGACAAAAAGAAATACAATATTCGACTTCTTTATGATGTTTTTTATGTAGTTGAACATAAATAATTTTTTTAGGTCGGTTATGTAAACCCCAAAAATTTAATTAACCAAACAACGAACCAGGAATTTAAAAAATCGGTTGTTTTTAGATTGTTTTATTGCTACATCACTGAATGTTGGAGATAGTAGTAATTCTCCTAAGATTGAAGATTTTTAAGCTGTGCATCTAAACATTCAAGAACAGTAATGTGATTTAAATTAATATATATATATATATATATATATATATATATATATATATATATATATATATATATATATATATATATATATATATATATATATATATATAAATATATATATATATATATATATATATATATATATATATATATATATATATATATATATATATATATATATATATATATATATATACAGTGGCGGCCAATGATTTTGCCAAAACAGCTAATTAATATTTTTCACCGAAATTATGCATGTGTAAACCAAAGTTTTGATTTGATTGAGTGCATACCAGTGAATTAAGGAGTAATAATAGAATATTGGAACTATTCTAATTTGCCTCTATATACTGAGTGGTGCTAACTTCATATTTCATTACACAGTTGAGAATGGGTGATGTTACAGCTGAAACTAATTCTGTGCTTCAAAATAAATTGAGATTCATATATTGTGGTTCATCATTACTATTTTGCATTGCAATATATCGCGTTAATGCGATGTCTATTGTAAAAGAACAACCTCTGACTCCCCCTCCCCCACACACACACTTTATCGGAGACCACGTGCTATTGGTATCCCGCCATGGAAGACGTCATTTCCTGTTCGAACATTCTCGAATTTTAGACTCCTGAACACGTTGGCAAAATATTTCCCAATCCTGCGAACTCGTCCCAAGCCCCTATCTCCCCCGGTGATGAGGTGTGAAAGAGCTGTTCTGTCTCGCCCTTTGCTGATAAATGATGAGTCGACTCCTCCCCCGGATTAAGATGTCTGGAGCGTGTGACTCCTTTCTCCAAACTCCACCTTTCCCTCCAGAATCGGGCATCCAAATACTCGGGTTATTCTGTAGTTCGACGAGTCCAGCCCGCACCTCAAGGCAGTCCTTATCGTCTAGTCCCGTGAGCGTTCGTCAGACAGAAGCTTTCTTCAGCCGTGATTCTACCCAAGTCAATTGGTAGCTTTTGTGAACGGCAAGCCTTTGAATTTGCGCTACAGTCTCCCTTCGTTTAATCGAACTGAAGAAAGTCTACATCGATTACTTTTGAGGATAAAGAAGTTTCCTCTTCCAGTGGAATTACGAGTAATCCCACATTTCCCGTCGAACGTCATCTTGGAAGTTTGGCTATCTTCATCGGAAGGTTGGTTCGGATCGTGCCCCACCTGCCTCATTCGGATCGTACCCCACCTGCCTCATTCGGATCGTACCCCACTTGGTTCATCGGATCGTTCCCCACTCACCTCATCGCAAGAAGGACCTTCCTCGAAGTCATCGACCCGTAAGACTGAAACCCCCTCCATTATTAGTATTGTCAAGTTCTCCCTTTTGTTACATTAATCAATTAATTCCATTTGAGAATCCCTCCTCATAATAATTATCAAGAGACTCTTTCAATTTAAATAATTCATCTTTGCCTATTATTATTCCTATTTTAATCTGTGTAAATAAAATTATATTTTTGTTGTTTCATCTTCAACTAACCTTGAACAATACTCTCGGCCTATTCAAGTAAATCTCGCCAACGATTTATGCATTCTGTTTGATTATTAAGGATTTGAAACCCAACACCTCATGTGTGACCTCCTTGTCCAGTGGTCAGGGAACAGGGGTAAATTACAACAAATGGGGTAATTTAGAAAAATTGGGGGGTAATGGATGTGCTATGACTGTGGATGTGCTAAGTGAGGGAAACGAATATGAAAGGTGCAGAAAAAGAATGCATCGAGGAGCCTTTCTTCTATTTTTCGGTAAAATCTGGCAACATTTCTCCTAATTAAGTGGCATTTTGCCATGTTTTGAACATGCCTCTTTCAGACTGGTTGATGAATTAGTAGAGCTGATCAATTGATTAAATAATTATTTACATAAGGTGAGTTATGATATAATGTATAATATTTACGTTTCTGTATAGACTTTTGTGATTAAAATTCAACACAAGTTAAATATATAAATATAAGATTAGTTTAGACTTTAGGATATGTTAGATTATTTGTAAGGGGCCTAATTGTTCCATCAGCTGTTTAGTTGCCATTTCTCACTTTTTTAGGGCTAACTATTATATTTTTCATTTATTTATTTATTTTTATTTTAATGAATTATTTTATATTAAAAGTAAGTTTTTTAACGAGTTTAAATCTATTTAAGAAGATTTCATGCTGCCCCTACAGATGTAATGCTCATTCTTTTTTAAGTCTTATTGTTTGAATTTTTATGGTTGTGAGTTCTGGTTTGATTTTATGTTATGTTATTTTACAGTTTTAATTTAAACTCTTAAATTCGTCACTAAATATTTTTTTATTTTTCAAAAATAGAAGTCAAAGGATCCTAAAAAAGTGATAGATTTGTCTTTCAATTTCAGATAGCATCAGCAAGGAAAAGGACATATCAGGCAGAGTTCCTTAATTATGGCTTCACAGAAATAGAAGACAAAGGACAAATGAAACCTAAATGTGTCGTCTGTATGAAAGTACTGACTGTCGAGTCTTTCAAAAAGAATCAACTGAAGAAACACTTGGACAAGGTTCATTCACATATGTCTTGCAAACCACGGGAATACTTTGAGAATGTGAAAAAAAAAACAGTTAAAAGACAGAGATTGGAAAATAACAAGAGTGCAACGTTTGCCCAACGTTCAGCAGCAATAGCTAGTTTTGAAGTGGCATGGTTGGTTGCTAGAAACAAGAAACCACATACTATTGGTGAAGACTTAATCAAACCGGCGGCTGTGAAAACGGTAGAAAAATGTGTGGGCAGAAAGTAGCTAAACAACTGAATACAGTGCCTTTGTCTGCAAGAGTTATTAAAGAAAGAATTTCCACCTTGGCAGAAAATGAGAGAAAACAAGTGATTTCTTCAGTAAAAAAGAGTAAAGAGTTTGCCATTCAACTTGATGAGACTACAGATGACAGTAGCAATTCGCACCTGATGGTATACATTCGATACAGGGGTTCTGATGAAATTGAAGAAGAAATGTTGCTATGTTCTCTTCTTGAGTTGAGAACTCGTGGTATTGATGTGTTAAATAAGGTTTATGCATACTTCAAAAATCAAAGTGTTGATTTAAATTGGGAAGATTGTATTGCAGTATCAGTTGATGGAGCTCCTGCCATGCTTAGTCACATCACTGGTTTTGTGGCTTTGGCCAAACAACAGAATCCAAATATTCAGGTCATCCATTGTATGATACATCGCCAGGCATTAGTTGTGAAGGATTTGGAACCAGAAGTGGAAGCTGTGTTGAATAATGCAATTAAGATTGTCAATGTTGTAAAAGGGCATGCATTAAACACAATGATGTTTCGTGATTTATGTGAGGATGAAGAAGCTGAATCTCCAACCCTTCTTTGCCATACGGAAGTGAGGTGGCTTTCACGTGGAAATGTCCTGAATAGAGTGTGGGCTCTTAAAACCGAACTTGAAATATTTCTGACTGATAAAAAACACACACTTGCCGAGAAGTTCAGAAAATTAACCTGGCTAGCTCTTCTTGCATATTAGCTGACATTTCTGAGCATGTAATGCACTGAACAAGGAATTGCAAGGAAAGAAAATCAATCTCATCTTAGCAAGGGAAAAATTTCAGCATTTGTATCAAAGCTTCAGTATTGGAACCAAAAAGTAAATGCCAATAAGATTGCTGTCCTTCCAAACCTAGCAGAGTTTTTGGAAGAATGTGAAGACTGCAGTTTTAGTGACATGAAGGAATCAGTCACAAGGCAACTGACCAAACTTAGGAATAAGTTCTGTGACTACTTTCCAGAGCTTGATTTACATACTGTCAGCTGGGTTGTAAATCTCTTCAAATGTGAACTGGCTGATTTGCCTGACGAGCTTGAAGGATTGGCAGAAGAGCTTATTGAACTGCGTTCCAACAGTGAAACAAGCATGGAATTTGAGACCAAGGATGACCTCTCAAGTTTTTTGGATGTCAAAAGCTGCAAAGGCTTATAAAACTGCACATTTAGAAGCAACTAAAATGTTGCTACCTTTTGCAACAACCTACCTTTGCAAACAAGGTTTTTCTACCCATGTAAATCAAAAAACAAAATACAGAAACCGGTTAGATCCTGAAGAAGGCATCAAAGTAGCAGTGACATGAAAAATCCCTGATATTGAAATTGTTGTATCAAAGATGAAACAGTATCATTTTTCCAAAGCCTAAGGGAGCTGATATATTCAAGTTTTCAATAATTTTTTCATTAGTTTTATTTGTGTACCATTCTCATGCCAGAAAGGGTAAACATTTTTTCCCCATAATAGTAGATTCAATAAAATTTTCCTACTTTGTTTTTGTACGAATTTTAAATACATGATAGTGACATAGTCAATAATTTTGCTTGTGTGCCATGTAATGCTAAAAAGTGACTGTTTTATTTCTTTTTATAAATATATAATTTTCTACAATTTTTTCTTGTGTGCTATTTCCATGCCAAAAAGACGGACTTTTATTTCCTAATGATAGATGAAATAAAAAATTAAACATTATCCCAATATAATTTTTTTTTGTACCTTTATTATCCATGATTTTTATAAGTAAATTGGTTTGTCCCCCAGAGTACTTCACATTTAGGGGTAAATTCATTTTACTACAAATTCTTTTGGGGTAACACCCCAAAAAGTTACCCGATCTCTGTCATAGTCGGTCGGTAATCCCTGTGAACAGTCCTTCAACGGTTCGCGTTGCAGTAGGTGATTAAGTCACCCCCCCCCCCTCCACATAATATAGGAGTAGTGTGTATCTATATATATATATATATATATATATATATATATATATATATATATATATATATATATATATATATATATATATATATACAAGGAGACTTTCGGAAATATATATTAGATGAAAGAAATTTCCTTTTTGTTGCATCCCCAAAGTAATCTTGAGTTTTTATAAGACATTTGGAGCTTAAATAATGTTCTTTGAACAGAACGAAGGCTTCTGTCTGACGGGCCAGGTCGACCAGATCGAGTTTCAATCGGAATAACTTTCTTAGACTAAGTAATTTGCATGGCATAAACGGCGTACAACGCATCCAGGTAAAACGAATCAAAGCTTAACAAAGTCAGCAAAACCAACAGCACAACATTTTTCAGATTTTGTGCCAAATATTTTGTAGTGACTTAATCCAACAGAAAAATTTATATACAATTAAAAAGAACAAAAATTTCAATATAATATGATTTTTAAATTATTTTGCAAATCTTGTTTTTTTAAATACAATCAGACTTAGAACATTCGCGAGCTGCCGTGATCTACGCATAGTCTCATAAATGTCTTCTCATCCGACCAATCGTTAATTTACATAGTCATGTTGCAGGATAAACATATATCACATAATACCTACAAGCCTCTTCTTTCTAATGACGGGTTTTTTTTCATTTATTGGTGTATTTTAACAAATTATTATTGTATGAGGTTTTTTTCATGATCTCATAATTAGGTGACAGCCTATAATACATCGGGATCTCATTTTGAATATCATTAGTGTTTCCCAACCTGAGGCTATATGACATCCTGTGGCCCATAGCATATTTGAAGGCAACCACAGGAAAATGTTAACAGTTGCTGCTTGTCCTGATGCATCTAAGTGAAAGTCAAAATCTGTTATTTAAAACTTAATTGCTCAAAAAAATAATTCATTGCTCTAAACTTCTGACTAAAATTTGTATATCGAAATACTAATGGATGAGGAGGTTTTTATTTTATGTCTATGTACATATTTGGTGATGGTAACGACCCCGTCCCCGGCCCGACAGTGGGTAGGGGAACCTCACGCCTATTCCAGGCCCCATCCCAGCTTCCCGGACCATCGCAGGAGCAGACCCGCCGTCTCCCGGGGTCTCTCCAAGAGATCCACTGGGCCCAGGTCTGTGTGTATCTATGGGCAGTTGAAGAGATATTTTCTTTTAATTTTATTTCCACCAAAAAAGTGAGAATAAAAAAAAATAAGAAGAGTTAAAAGAAAATCCAAATTAGTACTTTAATTCTTAGTCACTAGTGCAATTTAGTCACACACTTATGTACTTTGTATCCCGCCGACATTATACCGAATTGTATACAAAGTTTGGTCCCATAAATAACTTTTAGACTTAAATAAATTAAGAGAATTTCCGTAGCCATAGAAACCACATAGCCTGAACATTGAAGCAATCAACCAAATTTTCGTAACCATAGGGACCACCACAAAGTTTGGTCCCATAAATAACTTTTAAACTTAAATAAATTAAGAGAATTTCCGTAGCCATAGAAACTACATATCCTGAACATTGAAGCAATCAACCAAATTTTCGTAACTATAGGGACCACCACCACATAGCCTAACACAACGTAAAATAAATCAACTGAATCACATAATTTTAAAACTGTGGTTATAGTATATTACATTAGTGTTTCCCAACCTAAGGTTATATGATCCTCTCTGGTTCATGGTACATTTGAAGGAGACCACACGAAATATTTATATTTAGAGAGGTGACATGACTCAACCTATTGAAGCTTAAATTATGGTTAGCCCAATAGATCATTTTAATTTATGTAGTTGAATTACATTTTTAAAAATATTAAGACATAGTTTCCTTTTTGAGACATTTTATAATGGAATTTGAATTTATCTGTAAACAAATATGTTGCATCTACACGCTTATTGTGCAGCGCACTCCATTTTGAGCTTGATCGTTATTGCGCCAGCATCTTATGAAATTTCCTTCAGTTCCCCTTTTGTGATTTCAACTGTCATGCAACAAAATCCCCTTAAAATCACTGAGATCATTCCGTTGAGTAACAAGATAGTATCAAGTCGTATTGATGAAATAGCAAAGGGTGTAGAGGAAAAACTAGTTAAACATTACTAGTTGCATTACAAATTGATGAATCATTATTACGTTATAATGAAGACCTCATGGCGTATGTTAGGATTTTGGATAATTATAAACTCAGAGAAGAACTGCCTTTTGCCAGGAATCTTTTCAGATTCTTAAGGTGAAACCATTTTCAAGGAAGTAGTGACCTATTTCAAAGATAATGATATTCCACTTGGAAATATTATGGCTTGTGTAACTGATGAGGTCGCTGTTATGGTAGTTAGATATAGATGATTTATTGCACATTTAAAAGAGGCTGTACCTCAAGTTTTCAGCATATACTTTGTTATCCACTGTCAAAATCTGATTGCAAGAAAATAGGAAGATGTCTGAAAGGTGTATTTGATAGTGTAATTAAGGGTGTTCCCAAAGTCACGCACCATAGGAGAATTAAGTAAGTTTCTCCTATGGTGCGTCACTTTTCGGACACACTGTATTTTCGGCTAGGTATTAAATCACAACCAAATTATAGACCATTGCAACAAAAGATTGAGGTAATTTAGAAAATTCTCTCCCCGAAATATTAAGTTTGTTGATTCTGATATCACCTCGGTCGCCTTGGCGACGCGCCACACCGTCCCGAGATATTACGTTTGTTGACTTATCATCGATACGAGTGTCACTATTGAAATAAAGAATAAAATGGTAACCTTGTTGATGATAAAACTTTGTTGCTGATATACAAGTGACGCACCATAGGAGAAACTTATCTAATTCTCCTATGGTGCGTGACTTTTGGGACACACTGTATATAATTTTTTTTTATTTTTGGTAAAATAGAGTTAATCTGCATATTTTCTATGGGGGCCACAAAATAATAGGTTCTTAAGGCGTCCATAAGCAAAACCAGTTCGGAACCACTGCATATAAGCAACCCGGATAGATAAATAGTCACCTGGGACCTGAGCCAACCTAAAAGCTTGTAATAATATATAAACGGGCCTGGATAACAGCTGGAATTCGACGTGGCATGGCCTGGATGAGGTTCTGGATGTAGGAAACATCAATGTTCAGCCACTCTTGCATCCAAGAATTGTGCAATTGGGCCAGATTGCGAGGATATCATTCATGAAGTTTGACACTTAATTCGAGGTAGTCTCATTGATTTTCAATGGAGTTCAGATACAGTGATTTTGCAGGTCAATCTAAATATGTGATTGTTTCTGAAGGTTCATCATGTTAGTCAATCACAGTTCTAGCCCGGTGAACGCGGAAATTGTTATCCTGGAGGACAGGAATTAGAATGTTATGTTTCGCGTTAAGATGAAGGACAAACGGCAAAACCTCGTCTTCTAGCAGCTCAATGTAAACATAGGGGTCCCAATTGGTTTTCGCCTCAACCAAAAGAGCTATTTCTAATTAAAACACCACAGTACATCACAAGCTTACTACAACTTGAACCATTCCCTTCACGTCGTCTTACTTGAAGACCTCATGGGCTCTACGGGGAACACGACGCCGGAGATTTTTTACATCCAGGGTGAAATGTGATTCCTCTGAAAAAATAACGAGTTACCAGGTCCCCACGTTCCATTGTTTGTGTCTTCTCCCTTACTGTAGCTAAGTAACTTTGTGGGCAGAAGTGAGCGAATGTCTCTTTCGTACCACTCTGTTCCATATGTTCATGCCAAGCATTGACCTGAGAAGTGTTCTTTTAGTAATGGGTGCCGAAGAACCGATGTTGCAACACTTCCTGCAAGCCGTGAATCACTCCAGCGGTGACGGTCCGTCAGTATCGTCTTTAGGCTACAATTCTGGGGGTAATTTCTTGTAGACCTTTGTTTTTGTCATTGTAGATAGAGTCATATGACCGTACGGGTATATATAACTGCAAACTTCGATACATCCGTCACAGGATGGCTTTTGGCGCGCCCAAAGGTAATCACTTGTTTTTGCCACTCAGTAACATCTGTTTTACACCATATTTTACAAAGTATACAAAACAGAGGTTGTAAGACTGTGAAATCTATGAATCCCATCACACCCTCTCCAGGTAGTAATCTCCCGATTCTTTTCGTTCAATGCTAATAGAGGCCACAGTAGTTTCAAGTTTTTTAAACACTCATCGTAACTAATTTCCTGTCCGATGAGTGGAGGAGCATTGCTCGTATTGAATGAAGCAGTTACATTGGTTAAAATCAGGGTAAGTTATTCACCGGATGGGAGATAGATTCGGGTTAACTTTGCCGCCGGTTCCATGCAGCAATCTGTAATTAGGAACACGTTAAATTGAAGGTTTTGCTTCCTTGCGTCTAATATTAGACGGATGGTAATTAAAGGGATTCTAACTTGTTTTAAAATGGCGGTACATAGCTGATTGGATGACACTAGGGCGCGGATTTCCTTGGTAGTTTACTGGCCGTCATAACTAGAAACATGTTTCCACTAACCCCTAAAACATGAGCATACTCCTCACTCAACCCACCATGAAACCCAATCCAGAAACAATAATAATATATAGTAAGAGTTTATTGAAATAAACTTAACAAGATGAAGTTTGTATAAGTGCTGACAATTTTGTTCAAAGTGTTGATATAACAGTTTTCAAGGCAATTTTTCTTGCATTGTATTCCTATAGTGAAAGAAATAAGTTGGAAGGCAGATTTGTCTCAAAACTAATGCTTAGAAAACAACGAGATCCCACCAGCTTATGTTTTGTTTGCCTGAAATTGGGGAGGATGGGGGGGGGGTATGGGTTTTACCACCGATCTGTATTTGTTTTTTTGCGAGCCTTTTTTTCAGTGAGGAGTTACATTTATCCTTGGATCCGGATACTAGGTCACTACATAATATAGCGGCCACTGATAAGCAAACCCGAATTGATACTCCATCTAGTGGTCAACCAAATTCAAGTAGAGAGGCGACACAACGTCCGGGAAGATACTTAATACTAGAAGTAATCCTCGGAGTGGTTTAATAAATACTTCATGAATATGGTCGTGGAAGTTACAAAATTAATGGATGGTTGATGGATCGCAGACTGCGATCCATCATAAGGTATCTCACGAAGTCAATTCACACGCAATATGAGTCAGCACTTGAGCTGTTCCAGAGCTGTTAATCTCACATTGATCTTTATTACACACGTATGCTTGACAGTTTCTGGAACCAACCTAGACCTGTTTCGCTAGTAGCTCGTATTTTGCAAGAGTCGGTTCTTAGTCTGCTCCTGTTTTGTATCATTCTTCTTTCCCTTGACATTCTTAAACATCGTACAAGTCCAAAATTCCTCGTTTGCGGGTTTCCTTAGAAATCTTCTATCCGTGCAAGACACCACTCGGAATGGCTCTGGGACAACTTTTAGAAACTCTATCATGAAAAAAATGAGATGTTAGTGGTAGGAACTCTATCGCCTGTGGCTGGCTATAAACCTGTTTTTTAACCTCTATGGCTCCCTGGTTCCCTTTTCTAACTATATTGAAAATCTGGGCGTTGTATTTGATAATTATCTCTCAAAGACCATCGTGCATTAGGCTGCAATTCTTCTTTTTGCCTCTCCAGTAATCCTTGCTGCATCTGCACTTACTAGGTTCACGCTGGTTCCGAGATTGCTATCCACGATTTTGTTACCTCACGCATTGACACCTGTAGCTCGGTTTTAGTAGGACCCCACGCATTCACACTTGGACCCTTTTAACTTGTTCAAAACTTTGAAACCAGTCTTCTTCTGCGCTGGCAGGGTTTCTCTCGTACAACCTACCTGCTCTGTGAACTTCAATAGTTACCCATTCAATCCGGAATCACCTTCAAGTTTCTCCCCCCGGCCTATAAAGTCTTAAACGGCGCAACACACACCTACTTGTCTTCCGCATTGAGCTAAGACTGACCCCGTACTGATCGTGCTCTCTCGGTATTTCCTCGTAGACTATGGAATGGTCTACGTTTCGCTTTATACTCTTCCTCCTCTCTTAATGCATTTAAACGTGTCTTAGAGACCCAACTGTGAAGGACTACGGCCTTAAAGAATGCCTTACAAGAATGTTTATATTATCATTATCATCACTAACTCTATAATTTAAGAAGGGGATTTTTTTGAGTATTTGAATAATAATTTCATCTTAGTTTGGTTATGACTTATGTTTTTATCAAAGTTATTTCTAATAATTCTTTTATAATATCAAAAAACAAAATGGTGAAGTTCAGAAATAAATATACGGCCGTATGCTAAAACAAATGTGAAATGCACATTTTAGCAAAAAAACTATTTTTTTTTTATTTATTTTACATTTTAGCCTTTTGCATATAATAAATTTATAAATAATTGTGAAGCTACACTAAATCTGATAAAAGTGAATTTCTCATTTTTCTTAGCATACGACCGTTAATTAAGTATCGAAATTTTGTGAATTTTTAAAACCCAAAGAATTACAAATGGTGAAGTTCCGAAAATTTATTTTTATATATCTTCTTCTAGAACTATATGTTAGCAACGTGATATTTTGAAAGGGGGGAAATTTAGTTCCTTTTTAAAATGATTATAATTTGCGAAGTTCAGAAAATTTCTACAAATTTAACCATGGCTGCTTTTTTTTAGATTTTAATTTTCGATCCTAGTAGCGAAACGCAAGCTTCCCCCGGCGAAGCCATTGCCTGGTTATTATTATTATTATTTTTCATCAACTTTGCCTCTCTTATCCTTTCATGTTTTACATTGTGGCTTGAAGATCCATCTTCCCTGAAGATGTAACCTTCCTTTTCATTTTATCTTCCTTAGAACATTGGCTCGAGTCTTCAGGAATAGAAATCTAATTATCTGAATTAATTTTACCAACACGGCATAATCTATTCCTCCGGTTATAAACTACACCCTAAATTATAAAGCCCTCCACAATGTTACACCTCCTCCTTCATTCCTATTCCTAAACAAATACAGCAAAAGAAGGTGTGACGTCATTACATCTTCAGAGAGCTCAAGAATCCTTAAGATTGACATCATCCGTTACCGAAACAGCGCAATCGTGGACTCACTGGAAAAGAGAATCGCGCTTAACACGTGACCCATAGGGAAGATGGAGAAAGAGGGAGAGAGAAAAGACAAGAAGAAAATAAGTAAATATATATATATGACAAAATGTGATCAAGAATAAAGCTTTAAATTACGAACTTGTAACGTGCTTGAGGAAATCGACCCTAGTCTTTTTCGAATATCTCGGGATCTACTGGACCGATTTGGACAAAACCGACCTCATGCAACGGGGAGAGGATAGCCCCATCCATATATATATATATATATATATATATATATATATATATATATATATATACCCATCATTGAGATGGCTCCGTAACCATGGTTAGTATTCATGGTTATATAACCACCGAATGAGTTACGTCGCATCGGACTAATATTCACGATGCACCCATAATATTGAGTTCGTTCGTACCTTTTAGTTTTGTGATCTCGATCCAACGGTGTTGCTTTGGATCTTTAAAATCCCCTCCCCCTCCTCTTGATTCGAGGATTTAGGATTGATAAAGTTCACTGTAACAGTTTTCATCGTCCCCCAATAACCCCTCCCCCTTCCATATTCCTGTTTTTGCATTTTATTTCCCTTCCTTATTCGTTTTCCTTCGTTCCCAATTACCTAGACCGTACAACCACATTTTTTGTTTGGGGATTGGAGTGGGAAGGGGGGTCGTTGACGGTACCTGTCCCGCTAGATTCCCGCCCGCCAGGTGGATGAGTCATAGAGTTCTTGGAGGAAGCGAGATTCCTGCAGGATATCTGATGTTACCTTGGAACCAAGAGTTCTTAGCTAGAAGCGCATTAGAGTCCTATGAGATGGAGGCCTCTTTTGGGTGACTCTTTTTTGTGGGGGGGGGGTTCTTCTAACCCCTGCTTTCTGAGAATTCTATTTATATGCATGGGTAATTGTTTATGTACCTTCCTAATTTTAGATTAATGAATTAATAGTTGGGTATTTCTGTGTTGATGCCCTCGTTGGTTGCCACTATGATAAATTCTTAAAATTGAAAATAGTTCACCATTCAACAGGGCCTCGTTTGTTCCCCCCCCCCCCCTCTCGAACCAGATTTGATGACCCGTTTTGCTATGATCAGTTGAAACAATATTTCCATCGACCTTACGACACTTTTCCATAAGTTCTATTATACAGTGTCATCCTAAAAGGTATCCATCAAAAATACCGATGTTATCACTCCTTATCCTTACCATGGCGTTTGTTGTTGTTGTTAATTTAAACTAAGGAGCAAAAATTAATGAAGTCATCCCCACCACAGAGTTTGCCATTCGAGATCTGTAAAGAGAAGAAGTGAAGTGTGCAGAAGTCATTAATTCGCAAATCCACCTGCGAGCGTTGAGGCCGGGAATGCACGCAGCTTTGCCACAGCGTTGGGAAGACATGTTATTTTGATGTTACCCCTTCAATGCCATTTAACCACATAGGTCATTGAGTCAAGACCAACAGTTTAATGTGGGATCCGAATCGCTGGTCAGTAAATGGCAGTTCCCCCAGAGTAGACACAAATCGAGACACAATCCATTGACGAACCAGACCCGAGTTGGTGCAACTTCGTTCAAATCGAAAGCGAAGTTTCTTCTCCGCTAAATCATAGATATCAAAGGGCAGACAAAGAGATGGACAAACATTTTAAAAGAAAACGACTTCTAATTCTTTGTTACGCTTTTATTTACCCGCAAAACTTTTATTAAAGAACAAATATAAATCATGATATCTAATCATCTATTAGATTTATCCTACCTAATTGGTAATCCTTCACTTATAAAAGAACATTAAGAATATTTAATTGAAACAAACGCTCCCTGTCCCCATTTCATTTCAGGTAAACAGACTCACCTGAAAAATCATTTTTGAGCAACATTCATTCTACAGGGTGTCTCAAAAGTCTCTATTTTGGTGACATTCAAATTTTTAAATTCTATTCTGGCATATCGGATATGTACTTTTGGTGCAAATATGTTTATTTCATAAAGTTAAATGGTTTATTTCGAATCTTGTGTAACTTATAAAGTTTCATTTTCAGGCCCATATCACTTATTAAGTCTAAGATAGAAGAATGCGAGATATAGTCGAACTTCGTAATGGTATTACTGATGCAGTTCAGAAAATAACACGTCAAATGATGGAAAGTGAGTTTTAAGAAACAACTTATCGCTTTGATCTCTGTAGAGACAATGATGGTCGCCATACGGAAGCAGGTCAATAAATAGCACTAATTCTTTATGGTACTCCCTTTGAAATAAATATGTTGTTCTTGTCTTAAACTAGTTTTTCGTAATTCCTATTATTTTTTCCAAAAATAGATCGTTTCAGCCACATATTTAAATTGATGTTCAGTGGATTAGCGTAGTGTACATGCTTATAATTATTAATGAGAAAACAAAGGATTTGCGAAAGAACGACTTTATTAGTTCACAAACAAGTACATTTTGTATAAAAGAAATGGGTTAAGGTAACATTTAGTCAGTGTTTGTACAGCTGAGGGATGGAGCGTCATGCTCCGAATATTGCCTTGATTTGTTTATGAACTAATAATTTTGTTTTCTCTAAAAGTTTTTGTATCTCCTTAATTAATGTTCAATTGCAATTGCTGTTTTGTGATTGGTAAATATCAGAACAAATAACTAGCATACTAGATTATGTAAGAAAATACACACAAAAGCGCACATAGACACAAGCAAAGACAAGAACGGACAATGAGCCATAACTTTACACCACCCAAAGAGAGATGACCGCTCATTGTTCTCATTGTTGACGGTGGTCAGCTGCAATTAGCTGGTACAATAAGGAAGATTGGTGTTGTGTGTAGTGGTCGTAAGAGTGGAAACTATAACAAATAAAACTACCCAAATTTGTAAGGTTGGGAAGGAAACTACAAAATACTGCTTTCTCGGGAATACTGGCCCCAATTTATCCCAACTACTTACTTATGACGATGCATGAAATCCAAATGTATTTACCTCTCAATGTCGTGGTATAGCAATTCTCTCTCTCTCTCTCTCTCTCTCTCTCTCTCTATATATATATATATATATATATATATATATATATATATATATATATATATATATATTGGTTAGGTCTTCTCCTATGGAGCTTCAATTTAATTTGAAGGATGAACGAAAGGACGTATAAAGGTAAGTTCATTTCATTTTCTTGATACAACGTTTCGGGTGAACTTTTCACCCATCTTCGGCTACTGGAAAATACAATTCGTGGAATAGAAAAACAATTTAAGTTAGAGTTAAACAGATAATCAAAATGATGAATTTGTGGAAAATATTTAATGTTTATTAAAGGCGGGATAGCGAGAAATTTACAGGTAATTGATATTTTTGGATTATTATGTTGCGAGTTAAAATCAGATATATTTGACTGACGAGTTCCAAAAACCAATAGAAGTTTGACATCTCTAATATTGTTGAATTGCAAATTTCACTAATGCCCCTGTGAGGGAATCCCCACGTTGCAGATCTTTAGCAGAAAGGAACTCCCATATGCAGCAGAAGGCCCGGCTAGGCCTAAAGTGGTAAGCCTACCCCCCCCCCTCCCCTTCCACAAGCGGTAGCCTCAAATCGAGTCCACCACAATTCATCTGTATGCGGGCTAAAATAGCTCTGCAAGAAGATTTGAGGCTCTTCGAGAGTAGAGCTGTTTCCCGCTAACACCCAACTCCGGGGAGAGCCTCGGACATAAATAACGCTTGACTCCCCGGAAGAGACACAGAGTTAAGAGGTCTCGTCCAGAACCCAGAAGATTTCCCCATGGTTCCAAGTCAAGTGCTAGCAAAAAAGCAAACTGACAGCTGGACTATTTTGTGTATTTGTAATTAGCCCCAGCCAGGAGGTAATTCCACTGAACGATCGCCCCTAGTGATTTTCCCGACTTCTTTCATCAACTCCTGTCGAAGCTCTCCTCATTTCGAGTAGCCGAAATACTCCCCCCTGGACCGGAAGTTACCCCCCCCCCCTTGCTTTTGGAGAACCGTCATCACTCCAACCTCCCGCGTTGAAGCCCGAGTGGCCTCACCTCAAGTGCAGAAGACATCCGTAAGCCAACCCCTCTCCCCCTTTTAGTAACCTAAATTGAGTTAATCCGCCTCCCCATTTGAATAGTCTCCTCCGGGAATACCTTAAGTTTTAACTTCATAGCCTGATTTATAACTACAATTCCCCCTTTCATTTACTGATGTGATTTCGCCCGTTAATTCTCTGAGGTAATTTTACCCATCAATTCTCTCATTATTTTTGTGTAAATAAAATTATATTTTTGTATATGTCTCTTTGAATAACCTTGAGCTTTGCCATTGTCCATAATTTACCTGACCTGGTTGCACTCTCTCACGCTACTTAGCCCGTCTAACTCGTGGTTTTCCGTCCCTTTTGTCGGTTCACTTTCAAGTTATTGGTCCCTCCCTCATAGATATAATATGGTATTGATATAATGTAATGTCATACCACGACAGCCCCAAAACTTGCAACTTGTTCCATTCAAATAATACTAGCTATGTGATTGAGCTTCTGATTTTATTTAGTCTGGTTTCAATAATAGTTGCGTATTGTATTACGAGGAGGATACAACTTATGGTTTGATTATCGCCATTCTCCAGCAAGTGTGGACACAAAAGGCAACTCATAATAAATCAGAATATGTTTTTCCAAACACTATTTGTGGCTGTTTTTCAACTTTGAGAAGCGTTTGTAAAGATAATAAGAAACTTGGGACTACAGAATTAGTCTATTATCTCTAAGAAATGCATTTATTATCACATGTTTATCTATGCTTGGCTAAGCCTGTTTACCTCAATTATCTCCTTCGTTCTCGTCGTGTTTTATCGAATCTTCGAAAAACTTAAATACTCTATCTTTCGTAAGCCTACTAATTCAAATTCTTATATTCATTTTTACTCTTCTCACAGCCTTAAAGTTAAACGTTGTGTTTTTTCTTCTATGTTTCTACGGGCATTACGAGTTGTGAGCCCGGAATATATGGATTTGGAATTTTCCAATATCTTTGGAATTGGCCATAAACTTTGTTACCCTTACGCGTTTCTTCAAAACTGTCTTTCTACTGTTAAAAAGACATTTTATCAAACTGTCCCTACTCTCCCTTTTAATAGTAATAACATTTTAGTTCTACCTTTTTCTCTTTGTTTTAGTGATCTTCCCCGTCTTTTGAATAACTTTAACATTTCTGTTGCTTTTAAATATGAGACGACCATTAAGAATTTATTAGTACGTAATAATTGTAATAGTTGATAGTTGGAGGGGAAGAGTATTCAGTTGAGTATTCTGGTTGCCTAAGTAAATATTATGGACAAACAGGTAAACAACTTTCCGTTCACATAAATCAACATAAATATAATGTCCGAAGAGGGGAAGATAACAGTGCTTTCTTTGTCCACATGTCAGATAAGGACCATCTAATTAACTGGAACTGGGCAAAATTTATTTATCGTTCCAATGACCCTATGAACAGGAATATCATTTGAATGTGCTTTTATAAGCCATTGTGATAATTTTAACCTTTCCTCTGGCTTATTTATATAAAATAGATGCTATAATTAAAAAACTAATACTTAAAGAAATTAGTTCTTACTTTTGTCTTTAGTTTTATATACAATCTTTAGTTATGTGGCCCCATTTTGTTTGTTTTTTTGTTTTTTTAATTGTCACTGCTCTGTTATGTACATTGTATTTTCCTCACTCTTTCGCTTCTCGTCTCTTATAATCTCCCTCGTTAGGCTATCTCCATTTCTTTTATTCTGTTACACTTTCCGTCTTCTCAGTTTGACCTTACTACCTGCTTCTTGTAATTCTTAATGTGAATCTTTACCTTTCCCCTTCCGTCTTCCTCATTGGTGATTTCTTGTTTTCGAGGCGTCTTTCATACTTTTCTTTCGTATTTATACCTCTAATATAATATTATTTCTTGTAGTTATCCCTGATAAGGAACTTAATAAAGTTCGAAAGTACTTGGAAACACCATTTCATTTTTCATTTTTTCCTGCGGGACATTGCATTCATATATATATATATATATATATATATATATATATATATATATATATATATATATATATATATATATATATATATATATATATATATATATATATATATATATATATATATATATATATATATATATATATATATATATATCCCTTATTATATATCCTTGATTCTATTTTTCTTATCTCCTTCTGTAATCCGAAATTATACTCTACCGTCTTTAAAAAAATTTAGATTCAAATTGGATTGAATTATTTTGTACAAAAAATTTGCATTTAATTACTTTCGACATCTAATGATCGAAATAATTTTTTAAGGAACTTCGTAACCTTGACGTTATGCAACTCTATTAATATTTCTGATGGATATATATATATATATATATATATATATTAAATTCATCCGGGAAAGGAAATTCGCAGACCGGCTCTAGCGAACGACAGTTCTTCATAAAATCCAGATAGAGAGATGTTTAGAAATGAGTTTTGCGCCTGTCCACGGAAGATGGACCCGGGAACCTAAAACAGATATTGCAGTAAATCAACAATAAATATTTGTTAAAACATTAACGCGTTAATCGATGACCACGGAACGAATTTCAGCAGGCGGGACGTCGATTCGATCCGTCGATAGGGATTACGGAACATGGAGATCAAATCCTCACCCAGGAAGCCTATGCCCACGTAACCCTTCCCAATGGCTGAATGGGCAATGCCAATCGTTAATTATTATTTTCTTATGCTACTATTTAAAACACTGTTAACCTATCCGGAATTATCCATTCATTTATTATTATTGTCATTCATCATTGTTGCAGTTCCACATTGTAATTTTTTTTTTATTTGTTTCTTCCTGTTAAATTCACTTAAGTCGCAATTAGTTCTTAGATTCTCATCCAATTAATAAAATTACCAGGGTTAATAACTTGTGATTAATAATTGATTGTTTTTAAGTCAGAGTCATGAAGCGAGTGAGATGAAACAAGCTGATTATATATACAAAGTATCAAAATTTCTAAAATGGCAACCTCTTCTAATCGCTTTTCCGTGAAGACCTCTACTTTCGAAAGTTATCTAATACATTCTATTCCCATAATCCACTGACATTTTTCTTAAGTCCATTTACAACAGTGAAATTGTCTTTTTGTTTGGCGTAAACTTCCTTCATGAAGCCATCATGAAGCTGTCTATTGATCCCTTTTCATTAAATTAGGACTATGTTGTTCTCGATAATTCTAAGTGGCCAAGCTTGCATGGGAAGGTCTTCCGGTGGAAAATATATGTACAGTCTTCATCGGACTAAAAGTCATTCGATCGGGAAGTAGCCCCTTATCTAACAGGTTCATATAACTTACAGTTTACTTTACTGTTTTATTTGTTTCGCTAAGATGAATTCTTGTTTTACCCTTTCCACGGATTCTTGCTGGAACTATTGCTTCCTTCCTAAGCCGTGGGGTTTCATGATAAGGCCGGGAGAGTTGAATCTCCATTTCCCGTGGAGCCAAATAAGGTAATTTGGTGGGAGTTTTACCATAGAGTCGCACCTGTTTAAAGGAATTTTATTGCCAGAGCCATGAGGAAATGCAACATAGGGTAGGCGCCATGAATCGAGCGGAAATGTGTCTTCATCCAGCAAATAAAAACACGATGTGGTTTAACAGCTGAAATCAGAAGCTAGGCTTTCTACGTTGTTACAAGGAGTTACAAGGAAAGAAAGTAAACTAGGAGACCTTACGGTCTATTCAAAGAGGGAAACCTTTGGACTATCAATCGACCGGGCACATGGCTGCTCAATTGTTTTGAGTCCCTAAACGGCCACTTTTCAAGACTTTGTCTAGTCTTGACTTGAACTGGTCAACAGATTCACTGTTGACAACTTCCACTGGAAGTGCGTTCCACTTACCGCAAATACTGTAGGTGAAAAAATTTCCGCACAGATTGCGGTTGTAACGCTTCAGTTCAGGTTTGAAGCCGTGATTGCGCGTTCTGGTCTCACTCAGTGTGAAAATATCCCGGTAGTCAACATTGTCGAACCCTCGAAGTATTTTGAAAACTTCGATGAGCTGACCACGCAGTCTACGGGTTTCCAGCGAGAACATATCTAATTCCCTTAGTCTATCCTCATAACTTTTATGTCGGATAGAGGGAATCAGTTTGGTTGCCCTAGCTTGTACGCGTTCCAACCTTGCGATGTCCTTTCGAAACGAAGGACTCCAAAATTGTACGGCATACTCCAGGTGCGGCCGAACCAGGGAGTTGTACAGACAAAGTACTATCTCCTTGTTACGGTATCCAAACTGGCTCTTTATGCAGCCTAACATCCTTTGGGCTTTCTTCTCTGCCTCGATGCACTGTTTCGAGAACTTGAGGTCGCTAGTGATAGTAACACCCAAGTCCTTCTCAGTGTCACTCGATTCAAGGGCAGTTCCCTTAAGGAAGTACTGATATTTGGGGTTTCGGTCGCCGATATGCATTACTTTGCATTTGTTCACGTTGAAAGGCATTTGCCACGTGTCCGACCACTCTCCAATCCTTTGAAGGTCCTCTTGGAGGCTGGCAGTGTTCCCCTCCTTTGCCACATTAATACCAAGCTTGGTGTCGTCGGCAAATTTGCAGATTTTGGCAACCATGTCTCCGTCCATGTCGTTGACATAGATAATAAACAGTAGTGGTCCCAGGACGGAAATTTGAGGGACACCGCTAGATACGGGGGCCCATTCAGAGGCCCGACCATTCACCACTACGCGTTGCCGTCTGTCACTTAGCCAGCTCTCTATCCAACCTTCTACCTTGCCGCCTATGCCCTGCGCACGCACTTTCCGGAGAAGGCGGCGGTGTGGTACCTTGTCAAAGGCCTTTTGAAAGTCAAGGTACACAACATCCACCGCCTTGTCTCGATCATGCTCACTGAACACGAAGTGGAAGAATTCCACAAGGTTCGTCAGGCATGACCATTGCCCTTGGAAGCCGTGCTGGGAACTCTTCAGTAGCAGGTTTGACTCTAAATAAGACGTTATCTTGTCCACTATCATGCTTTCCATGAGTTTACCGACTATCGAAGTCAGACTGATGGGTCGGTAGTTTGATGGATGGCTGGGGTCTCCTTTCTTGAAGATCGGAGTCACCTCCGCCTCACGCCAGTCTCTAGGAACGCATCCGGTCTGGATTGACATGTTAAAGATAGCGCACAGATGTCGTGATACTTCATCGCACACTTCCTTCAACACCTTGGATAGAAACCCGTCCGGTCCGGGGGACTTATTCGTCTTTAGTTCAGTGATCTTTTTCTTTATTTCACCTTCGGTGAAGTCCATTACCTCCAGCTTTTCCCCCGAGTAGGAATCCGTGGGCTGTAGGATGGGACCACACTCTTTAGTAAACACTAAAGAGAAGTAGTTATTGAGCAGGTTAGCATTTTCTGCATCTGACTGAGTTAATGCACCCTCCTCGTCCACTAAGGGCCCAATCCTACGATGGATTGGTGTACGGCTATTTACATAGCCGAAGAACTCCTTGGGATTCTCCTTGCAGAGTATCGCCACTTGGAGTTCCTCAGACCGCTTAGCCGCCCTTATGCTGGACTTCACTCTTCTGGCTAGCCTCCGGTACTCGTCAAAGGCACTTGAGATCTTCGATCGCCGGTACGCATTTCTCTTCTCCCTAAGCAGTTGGCCGATTTCTCGATTAAACCACTTTGGTTGAACAGAAGACCGACGGAGGCATTTCAGAGGGATGCAACTTGATTGAACTTATTTTTTAAATTGTTCCACGAATCCTCAACATCTTCGCATACCGCTAGCCTTACATCAGTCAGCCCAGCACGAAGGCTTACCAAGTCTGCTCTTCTCAAGTAAAGTTTCCTTGATTGACTGGCAACAGACCTTACCTTCGGGATCTTGACGATAAATCTAATAAGCTGGTGATCACTGCCACCGAGCTCTTCGCCAACAGAAAGATCCTCAACGATATCATTCTCAGAGGTGAAGACCAAGTCGAGGATATTTTCGCCTCTCGTCGGTTCTCTAACCGATTGAGTGAGGAACTCGTTGTTGGCAAACTCCAGGAGTAGCGCGCTCTCGCCACAGGCTGCTCTGGTTTCCCAGTCAACTTGTCTGTTGAAGTCGCCCATAACGATGCATACTCTGCCTTGAACAAGCTCACCCAGCAGCTGGTACAGTTCCCTGTCCTTCTCAACGGGTTGGGAAGGTGGTCTGTAAAGTAGCAGGGTCCTGTATCTGACAGGACCTATCTCTAGGTCAACTCCTAGGAGCTCGTGATCGGATATAATGTTGGAGTTCGTAGATTTGATTGTATCCTTGACATACAACATTACACCGCGACCCTCTCTGTCTGGCCTATATTTGTGGAAGAGTTGGTAGCCAGGAACCGTGAATTTGCATTCAAAGTCTCGGTTTGAGGTTTTTATCCACGATTCTGTTATGGCTACCATTTCGGGTTCTTCCGTTGCTACGAGGCCACGGAGCTCAGGAAACTTGTTCCTGATGGACCTCGCATTGAACAGAAGAACTTTCAGGGAGTCCCCTAATTTAGGACCCCCTATACTCTTCCGTTTCCCGGCTTCTTGGTTGTCGCGGTGGCACCATTTTTGACAACCTCCGAGAAGGTTGTTTGGGGAGTGACTCGGGCGTACTGGCGTACGTCCGCCTTCCCAATGGGCCGGACACTCCTTTGGGTGCGCTCCACGACATCCTGGATGAGGTTGGCTAGGAAAGCCTTGCCCTTAAAGGAGAGGTGCACCCCATCCCTTTGGTAGAGGTCTTTTCTACCATAGAATACGGCGTACGGGTCCACAAAAAAGACACCCTCCGCCGTACAGAGGTCTGCAAGGCGCCGGTTTAGCGACATGTTCCTCACGTGGGCAGTCCGGCTTGGACCCCCCGAGGCGCTATGTCTTTGGGGTAATGAGTTTGTGGTTCAGTCTCCTGGGATTATATTAGTTCCTACATGGCAACCATTTTGTTCTCCGTTTTAAATATTGTGATCTGCTACTATTAACTTTTCTAGTAATTTATTCGGCATCGTTTATCTTTCTAATCAAAATATAAACACTCTCGAGCAGAGTTCACAGAGGAAAAATCCTATTTTAATTCAAACCTTTTCCCGTGAAATATTCTTCCGTCCTTTTTACTAGGACAATGGGGGTTAGAAAATTTAGTGCAAAACTAAAAAATTGGTTTCGAGTAGGTTATCATACCTTAGCATACGACATAAATGCCAGACTTAAGATCGGTTTGCTACTTTTAGTCATATGCTTTTAATTTATTCTTTGTGATAAAACTATAATATTTAAATCATGGAAATGTGCACAAATCATAGAACATACATGTAAACTGATGTATCCTGAATATTCCTTGTAAAAGGTTTATATCGAGCTTTAAATTTAGTAAACGTTTTTATGGACACTGGATATATTTGAAATTGCCTGGCAATTAGCACAGAGCAATTAGAGCTGTTTCTTCTTCAGAGATTTTGACACTGAATGCTGCATAAGTATGAAGGTCAGAGACGGAATGAGACGAGGAAAAAACGAATATACAACATATTTCCGGAATCTCAAAACTTTCTCGAGAATTCTACAAATGAAGCCATCTTACTGAAATTGCTTTTTTTTATAATTGAATGTCAAATTGGTTAAAGTACAGCTGCTTGAAATAATCATAACATATTTTACGCTGAATTTCGTTTAGAGAATGACAATTTAATTTTTAGTTGATGAGAGATGGTGTTTGGAGTATATTTAGTCATAAATATACTAGATATGAGATTGGCCAATAAAAGAAATTAACTTTAGTGATTTCTTTTACGTTTTGGGGTATTTCAAGCATCACGCTCGAAACATTTTGACATGGTTTTGTTTCAAAACAGGCCTGCGGCAATTCTTGAAATGTGTTCTTTTTCCACCTTAGTTATCTTCATAAATTTATTCAATTTTCAATGATGTATATCGGAACGTATTTTCATTAACAATTGGCTATTTTTTTGCTGTAATTGATTTTCCAATCTAACGTAGAGGGAAAATATTTTTACTTGGCAACACATCATATAAAAGCATAGCGACACCATACAAGCTTATCCGAGGATTTATAAACATATATGTAGAGATTCCTTGGATAAATGGCACTCTCTGATACTCAACATTCCAGGCACTTCTTCGATATAGCATTATCCCGGAATTTCTAACTGACGTAGGGCATGCATAAGAACATTTCTTATGGGATAATTATTTTAATATCTAGCCATAAAATCTCTCACTGTATTGCTAGGAGATGAATCTAACAGGAAGTAGGGCAGATACGATTTCCTCGCTTCCTAAAAACGAAACACACGGATCGCTATCTCGCTTGGGAAAATACACATTCGAAAACCTTATCCCATCTGAAATCGTAAACTATCTTTGATAAGCGTAGACCTTTCTTCCAGCTGAAGCTCGAAATGAGAATTACTTAATACTTTTCTCACGATCTCCGTTGTATCACACAAGTAAACCACATGTATCCTTATCACAGACACACACACAAACGTCTCCTTATCTCGGCAAAAAGCTCCTCAGGCCTTGGAAACCAGAGGCACCTCGCTTGACTCCAATTGAGATAAACTCCGCCCACTTGAACATAGAGAATTCAAAGCCTTGATATAAAGGGGTTCAAATTTAACCTAAATTATTATTGTCAATTCAGACCCATGAAAGAATCTAAGCTAACCTAAGTTAAATTCATTCTGTATTTACCTCAATCCCCTGGCGAAATAATCATTGTTAAAGTTGTCTTCTTAAAAGTTGTTGCTAGTGCTAAAAGATTTGAAGAAATAAATACGATTGAAAGGAAGCTTTCTCTCAACCTGGGTGAAAAAGGACCTGACAATCTGCAAACCAAATTGTTGCAGGACACAGGCAAAAAGAGAGAATAGCTTTTGTAGGAAGATTTCCCTCGTCGTCAGCTTTCGCCACATATAAAAATAATTATATCGTACACACTCGCCCAAAAGTAGGAGGACACTATATTTTTGTTTTGAAACTACGAATTGTGCTCTGGTATCACTATGGACGCATGCTATTATCATATTTAGCATAAACCCCATACACCATAATATTTTAACATTTTTTTTATTATTAGCATTTTCTGGTATTTAGCAAAAAATGTGCATAACTCATATATTGCAAATATTTATATTTATTTTTCACAGGTTTGTGCCATAATATGTAGTAATTATAGTTAATAATCACTAAGATGCCCAGAAATTTTGAGTTGAGTGAAGTTAAGCGAGAACAAATTGTAAATGATCATCAAAATGGGATGTCAAAAAGACAACAGCGTTATTTTCGGGCTGTTGTTCGAGTTGACCCGTAACCAGGTTGGTTACTCAACAGCGATATTATCAGTGAAGAGGATGCTGTGCGAGTCGACCTTAAGCCAGCTTGGTCAGTCTCAACAGTGTTAATCTCAGTAAAGAGGCTGATGTGTGAGCCGACCTTGAGCATGGTTGATCGGGCTCAACAGGCTTACTCTCAGGAGAGAGTCTGCTGGTCGAGTCGACCTTAAGCCCGGTTGGTCGGACTCAACAGCAACATTCTCAGTGAAGAGGCTGCTGTTCGATTCGACCTTATCCAGGTTGATAACATAACATAATTACACGGATGCCAAAAGCCACAAGGGCCTATCAAAGGTCATCCGACTCCGTCAAAACCCACCCACAAAAAGCACCATCACCAGGGGAAGACAAAATCAAAGTCCACCACAATATAATATAACAGATGACAAAGGCCACAAGGGCCCATCATAGGTCATCTGAGTCAAACGGCCTCTTTTTCAAGGCACCCAAACTCCCAGGAAAACTACATCCAGAGGATTGCATCCAGAAACAAGGGTATCACCAATCAAGGCTTGTCAAGAACTAAATCATGCAGCTATAGATATATACAAACAATATTAATATATACAAAACTTAGGAACCATCACAACCTTCCCTTCCCATAAACTCATCCAACCTACTCTTAAATACATTTAGATTTGGACTACCTACTACCCTCTGCGGCAATTTGTTCCAGAAGTATACCACTCTATTGGTGAAAAAATATTTTCTTAAATCCAACCTACACCCTTGCTTTTTAATTTTCAAGTGGTGACCTCTAGTCCGATTTCCATCATCTAACTCAAAAAACTTGCTAACATCCAATTTATCTATCCCGGAAAAATTTTAAAGAGCTCAATCATATCCCCTCTCACACACCTCCTTTCGAACGAGAACATATTTAATACCCTCAGTCTATCTTCATATTCAAGGTGCCTCAGGGAAGGAATAATCTTTGTTGCCCTCCGTTGCACTGACTCAAGAAGGTTAATATCGTGTCTAAAATGTGGGGACCATGCCTGTATACAGTACTCTAGATGTGGCCTAACATAAGAGTTATAGAGTTTAAGAATAACCTCCTTACTTTTGTAACTGACATTTCTCTTAATAAAACCCAGCACTCTATTTGCCCTATTTCTTGCTTCAATACACTGCTTAGGAAACCTTAATGACTTATCTATTACTACTCCTAGATCTTTCTCATCCTCTACTGAGCTCAGCCAATGCCCATCCATTTCATAGTTAAATTCTCTATTATCTTTTCCCATGTTAATAACTTTGCACTTATCAAGGTTGAAAGTCATTTGCCACTTATGTGCCCAGGATAACAATTTATTTAAGTCCCCCTGCACTTTAAAATTATCATCAATATCTTTAACTACAGCTGCTAATTTGGTATTATCCGCAAAAATTGACACTTTATTATTAACTGCCTCCCCAAGATCGTTTATATAGATGACAAATAATAATGGACCGAGAACTGATCCCTGAGGAACCCCACTGATAACATCCCTCCACTCTGACTTTACACCATTTAGCACTACCCTTTGCTTCCTGTCTTTCAGCCACTCAGCTATCCAATTTGAAACACCCCCACATATCCCAATCATTTTTAATTTATGAACTAGTCTCCTGTGTGGTACCTTATCAAATGCTTTACTAAAATCTAAGTAAATTATATCTACATTCTCTCCCTTATCTACTTGATCTGTTACAAACTCCAGAAAGTCTAGTAAGTTAGTCAAACATGATCTACCTGATCTAAACCCATGCTGAGCATCGCTGATTAACCCCTCCCTCTCTAGATGTTGGCAAATGCCTTTTTTAACTATTTTCTCAAGAATTTTACAGACTACAGGAGTTAGGCTAACCGGTCTAAAGTTATTTGGATCCTCTTTACTACCCTTCTTGAAAATGGGGACTACATTTGCTCTCTTCCAATCATCGGGTATTTCTCCATATTCCAATGACCTAGTATATAACTTGTCCAGAGCTATTGAGATACTTTCTACCCCTTCTTTAAGTATCCTAGAATGAATATTATCAGGGCCGGAGGCCTTGGTAGTATCTAACCACCTATTAGTCCTTTTATCATCCTCCGATCCACACAAATGTTAGTAAACACCCCTTTTCCTGACCTATGAGTACTATACATAGGACTATTTAGTTTCTCTTTTGTAAATACTGATGCAAAATGACCATTTAGTACCTCAACTATTTCCTCATCAGTTTCTCTCACAAACCCTTCATATTTGATAGGTCCTATTTTAACTCTGCCAGACTTGTTATTAATTTTATAGTAACTAAAGAACTTTCTAGGATCTTTGTTGCTATCCTGAGCTAATTTAATTTCTGACACCCTTTTGTTCTTCTTTATAATCTTATTTAACTCATTCCTAGCCATTCTATAATCACTTAAATTTTGAATATTATTTTGTACCTGTAATTTTTTATATGCCCTTTTCTTCTCTGAAATTTTTCTAGCTATCTCCTGATTCCACCATAATGGTTTCCTACTTTTGTTCCTAATGGCCTTCATTGGGATACATTGTTCTTGGACTACATTTATTATATGCTTGAAAGTATCCCACATCCCATAAGCATTTTTACCTCTGAATTCTATATCCCAGTCTACCAAATTTAGCAAGCTTCGAAGTTTTACATAATCTCCCTTATGAAAATTTGGAACTTTTTCAGCATTCTCAGTTATTTTACCCTTCTCAATTCCCAAGTTAAAACGAACTATCTGATGGTCACTATTTCTCAATGCTTCCCCAACAGTCAATTCTTGAACTAAATGATCACTGTTAGAAAGTACTAAATCTAATATATTGTCCCCCCTCGTTGGCTCATTAACAAATTGATTCAAAAAATTATCCTCAAAGCATTCTATGAACCTGCCACTTGTTCTATCCCTACCTATCATATTTTCCCAGTCCACAGAGTTTAAGTTGAAGTCCCCAATAATAACTGCATCTGTTTCACATCCCTTACTTATTTCCCTTATCATTAGTTCATCTATATCATCAGTCTGCCCAGGTGGCCTGTAAAAAGCTCCCAAATGCACCATTCTATTTTTACTGAACCTAATATCTATCCAAAGTGACTCAACTCCATCCTGCTTTATTGAAGTATTTAAACTTGAAACAATGTTGTTTTTTATATAAATAATTATTCCTCCACCAATCCTACCTGTCCTTTGACTAATGTACATATTATAGCCCTGTAAATCAAATTCACTTATAGTGTCACTAAATTCTATTTCATTAACCCATGATTCAGTAACGCATAATATATCTATATCCTCATTGCTAATATAACTAAATAGCTCATCCTTCTTGTTTCTAAGACTACGAGCATTTGTATAGAAACAATTTAACCCCCCTATCCCTGAAGCACCTCTTGAAACTTGAATGACCTCACCTCTATCGCCTTGGAACCTATTTCTGTTATCTGCCAAGTCCATTCTACTTTCAGTACTATAATGTCCTCTCATAATTCCCTGACCACTATTAGTATCTAGTTTCCCGCCCGCAAAGACCTAATAACACGATCATACTCCTCCCACAACACATCTACCCCCCTCCTACTCAAATGCAGTCCATCCATCGCATACATTTCTTTCATTCCAACAAACCTATCTCACACATCCACAAACATGACACCTTCCATCTCACACATCCTCCTCACATAATCATTCAGCCCAATTGCACGAGACATCCATTCTACCCCAACATCCATTCTTGGAAGCACACCTGTCACAACACCTTTCATTCTACTTTCTTTCACCTTTTCAATCAACCTCTTGTACCTCTCACGTAACTCACATGCACCCACTTTCTTCACATCATTCACTCCTACATGTGTAATCACAACCGCATCCCTTGCACAGCCAGACACCAGCTCCTCATACCTATCAGACAGATCTCTCACTCCAGCACCCGGCAAACACACCCTCAAACCATTCAATCTACTTGCATTCAACTTCCTATCTAAATATCTAACTCGCGAATCACCCATCACAAGCACTTCAGTCAGACTCCTATTCCTAACCCCCACAGACCTAACTCCATCCCCACTCCTATTCTCATTCAAACTACCAGTCACTCGAACTCCACCCCCACCCCCATCAGTCATATCACTTCCAGTTACTTCCTCTCTTAGGGCACTGAATCTATTAGTCAAGCTAATAGGTTCTGTGTCCCTCTGACTCACACACCTATTCTCCCCCTGGCTAACCACCTCAACAGAGGCAACCCTATTCTCACAAAGAACAGGAGAAGCCTCCCTAGCTTCATGTTTCCTAACCACTCTCCACTGTCCCCCATCCTCACTAGGCCTATTTCTAACTAATCTAAGGGGGCTAACTTCACTATCACTAGAACTATCATATCCTACCTCCTCCACCGGCCCTCTACCTTCACCTGAAACATCTAACTGGCCTACCTCACCACCTAACCTATTCCCAAATCTAGGCCTAACACTAAGTTCCCTCCTGAGCTCAGCAACTAACCCCTCCAGCCTACATATCCTGTCTAAATCCTGCCTTCTCATCCCCTCTAAATCTACAATGCATTCACGCAGCCCACATACAACACATGTATACCCCTCACCTAATACACCACAACCAATGCATACATTCCGACACTCATGCTCACTTTCATCCCCAAACTCCATCACTTATTCAAACAAAGAAAGAACTTAAGTAGCAATAAGAAAAAAAAAGAAGAGCAACTTAGCTTTCGCTGATTGTGGTGAGAAAAAAACAAAAAACAAACAAACTATAGAAAAATCTGAAAAATAGATCAACAGACTGAGAGCTCTATAAAACACGTGCTACCTGTTCGTGCTACCTTGTCTCCCTGGCTAAGTATTCTTATTCTCACTAAAAAGGCTGCTATTCGTTTCGACCTTAAGCCCGGTTGGTTGGTCCCAAAAGCCTTATTCTCAGTAAAAAGGATGCTGGTCGAGTTTACCTTATACCAAGCTTGTTGGATTGTTGGGCTCAACAGCATTATTCTCACAAAAGAGGTTGCTTTTCAAGTCAACCTTAAGCTAGCATGGTCAAGTTCAACCGTGTTTTTCTCAATAAAGAGGCTGCTGTTCGAGGCGACCTTAATCTAGGTTGGTCGGGCTACGCATTGTCATTCTCAGTGAAGAGGATGCTGTTCGAATCGACTTTAAACCTTTTTTGTCTGACTCAACAGCCTTATTTTCAGTAAAGAGCCTGCTGTTCCAGTCGAACTTAAGCCATTTATGCCGGGCTCAACAGCGTTATCTTCAGTAAAGAGGCTGCAGTTGGAATCGACCTTAAACCTGTTTTGTCTGATTCAACATCCTTATTTTCAGTAAAGATCAGCTGTTCGAGTCGACCATAAGCACGGTTGATCGGGCTCAACAGTGTTATTTTCAGTAAACAGGCTGTTGTTTGAATCCACCTTAAACCAGGCTGTTAATCTCAACAGTGTTATTCTCATAAAAGAGGCTGCTGTTTGAGTTTACCTTAAGACAGGTTGGTTGAACTCAACAGCCTTATTCTCAGTAAAAAGGGTTCTGTTTCAGTCGACATTAAGCCAGGTTGGTCATTCTCAACAGCGTTATTTTCGGTGAAGAGGCTGCTGTTCGAGTCAACCTTAAGCCAGGTTGGATGGACTCAACAGCATTATTCTCAATAAAGTGGCTACGATTCGAGTCGACCTTAAACCCGGTTGGTCGGGCTCAATAGTCTTATTTTCAGTAAATAGGTTGTCGTTCCAGAAGACCTTAAACTCTGATGGTTTCACTCAACAGCGTAATTATCTTTGAGTCGCCTTTAAACCAGTTTAGTTGTGTTCACCAGCGCAATTCTCAATAAAGAGCCTTCTCTTCAAGTCGTCCTGAAGCTAGATTGGTCGGGCGTATCAGCGATATTCTCAGTAAAGAGGCGGCTGTTCGAGTTTACGTTAGACCATGTTGGTGGGACTTAATAGCGTTATGCTCACTGAAGGGGTTGATTCGAGCACCGCTCCTGCGGCTCTGTCCTTCAATGTCACCAACCACGTTTAACTCATCAGATTCTCCATTTGTTGAACAAGTGATTCCCAACGTGACAGGAACTATCTTACTATCGGAACCGTGGAAAATTAGGAATAGCTGCGAGAAACCTCCCACTCCCTCCGGGTCGAGATCCTCAATTAATCTAATTTGGATACTTGAGCTAGATACTAGATATCTTTTTCTATTAAACCTCTGCAATACAAATTAAAATAGCTGCAGCCAACTATTGTTTAGCGCGTGTTCGTGAATCCATGCCATCTCGAAAGTTGATCTTTTGCCGTTGCTAAGCAACCAAAGAAAAGAGGTTTCGATTGATATAATCACAATCACTTCCCGATGATCTTAATATAAGGATTAAGAAAACTTACATAGATCCAACCTTTTTGACAAATTTTAACTTGTTTTCCATTCTTACTGTTATCATTCGAAATAAAATCCTGACATATGAGGAAACAAAGAAAACACGAAACTAATCAATGAAAATGAGTAATTTTTAATTGTAATTTGTAAAAAAGAGTGGTAATGTTGGTAAACAAGTAAAAAACATCGCAAGGTTAATAAACCTGAAGCAGAGTCAGGAAATGGATGGGTGACAACGTTGAAACTCAGCGCCTGAGAAGGCGGGAACGAAAAAGCCCCAACCTCGAAACGTTAATTATGGTCATTCTCTTACGATTTCAACTTCATTAACAATAAATTCGTGATACCTGCAGGCCCGGAACATTCACCTTGCTACGCCCCTGACCTTTCTTAACCTCTCAGAATAGAGGGATAATTCAAAATCAGTCTCCCAGCCTCCCCTCACAAAAATATGACCACGCGAAATTTACCTTCTGTTCTCTCCGTCCTCGGTGAATCCTTGCCAAAAAGAACCCTGGAGAGAGTCTCCGCTTAACCCTCAAACAGGGAAAAGCGATAGGACCCACGAATCTGTGGTCACTCCCTATTTTTGGGGCACTGAATTCAAGAGCACGACGTGTTTCCAGAAGTGACTCACCGTCTCCTTTAGCTTTTTGCTTTGAGGGATCAGAACTCGCAAAAGTATATATATATATATATATATATATATATATATATATATATATATATATATATATATATATATATATATATATATATATATATATATATATATATATATATATATATATATATATATATATATATATATATATATATATATATATATATAACTGGAATTCACAATAGTACGTAAGTGACATGGTAGATGGTCAATAACCCATAGGAAATCAGGAAAGATGATAGACATGCGATTTCGTCTTTTTAGTCGCATGAACGCAACTTTATACGTTATAATGTCGATCCGTAGGTCGGTCGGTCTGTCGGATGGGAACCAATTTACTTTTCAATGAGTTTTTGAAAGTTTTGAAGGTCGTAAGGTCATGTCATAATAATTAAGAGCGCGAAACTTGGGTATGTTGACCCTGATTTTTTATAGGACCAAACAATGATCAAACATAGATTAAAAAAATAAGGAACATGGGGAGATATCAAACGGATAAACTATTTTACCCGTTGAGGAAAGTAAAGTAAGAGGTGGAGTTCGATGTTACTTGTGTATCATTGTTCCTTATTTTTCCTGTGGGTCATTGAGCGTCTACTGTGTCACGTGTTATTGTGATTTCCGTTTCATTTGTGTCTTTCTTACGAAATGCTTTCGTCTTCAACGAATACGGAATTACCTACACTACGCTCCTTATAAACTGACTTGAAACGTCCTTTTTATAGTCGCCAGCGACTCTACATCTCACTATGTCGGTCGGTCGGTCCCCGTTGTGCTTTTCCTTTGCAATAACATCATAACTATTAGGTCAATTCTAACAAAATTTGAAACCCTTATGTTGTTAAACATTCTCTTTCGAATGATGGAATTGCCAAGGTCCTCCCAAGGTTAACCTGGAAATTATTTTGTTTTTGCAATACCATCATAACTATTGGGCCGAGTCTAACTAAATATGAAATCCGTATGTTGTTTTACATTCTCTTTCAAATGATGAAATTGCCAAAGTCCTCCCAAGGTTAGTCCAGGAATTATTGAAAGTTTTGAAGGTCGTAAGTTCATAAATCAGAATAAGTGAGAACACGCGCCTTTTTGGTCAGCAGACCTTGTTTTGGGAAAGATGCGGTTGGTAGCCTGAATAGTTAGCACCGTCGCCTGAAAGTGAAGCGCACTCGATGGTTTATGCTCAAACCCAGCTAATTATTTCAATTTTTTTAATGGGTAAAAGTTTATATTATTTTATTCTGTTTGCTCTCTCTCTCTCTCTCTCTCTCTCTCTCTCTCTCTCTCTCTCTCTCTCTCTATCATCTCTCTCTCTCTCTTCCCTATTTTCTTAATCTACGAGTATGTTTGATCCTTGTTTGTTCCTAGAAAAACGACGAAATCACTTGTCTATCATCTTTCCTGGTTTCCAAATCTGTATCTACATATAAGATGTTCAATCTGTTCCTGCGACCACAATGTTGTTCGCTCATAACTAACGGTCATTCTCGGGTGTGTGCAAACTGCTGTGCGCTCGCGGTGAAACGTTTACTTATTGTATGCATATTATATATATATATATATATATATATATATATATATATATATATATATATATGATGAAAATTAATGCAATATCGCAAGAAAAGATGAGGAATTAAACCACATTCTCCGAAGACAATTTAATTCAGAACAGTTTCGGTGTATCTCACACCCTTTTTCAACTGACACTGGATAGAAAATATTAGAAAAGTGCTCACAAACATAACACGGGGTCAGGTCGTGAAAGATCCCCTCTTTTTCCCCCAATTCCCTACTTGTGGCTAATCGGGGAGGAGGGGGGGTTAGGCCTAAACATATTGAAGGGCTGACATTTTATTATTTTGTTTATTTGTTTTCGTATTACAAGATTAAAAGAAAATTGACCCTCAGATAGATTTAAATTAGGAACTGACGATATCAAGCTCGATTCTATAGGTTTGTTGAAGTCATTAGTGCGGGAAGGCTTATTACCATAGAATGTCATCCTTCCTATTTAGATAAAGAAATTGTCATTATTAGGACCATTTTTTCTAATTTGTATTACCCCGATTGGTTCATATCGTCTGCCCATTTTGCAGCTAGGAAAACATTTTATGGTAATAAGCCTTCCCGCACTAATGACTTCAACAAATTTATAACATTGCCATTTAATAATAAATTAAATAGTTTAAAGGACATATTTGGAAAAGCGGGTATTAATCTAGCCTTTAAATATAATAATTCCTTAAACCAATTGATGATTGCCAGGAAACCCAAAGAACATCATAACATAGGAGTATATGCAATACCATGCAAAAATTACCATAAAGTTTATATAGGGGAAACGGGGAGAAATCTAGACAAGAGATTGTACGAACACAAAAAAGATATTAGAGTGGCCAGCCAAAGCAGTGGAATATTTTGCCATGTTAGAGACTTGAATCATTCGATCGATTTCAATAGAAGTAAAATGGTATTTAAATCTATCTGCGGGTCAATTTTATTTTAATCCTGTAATACGAAAGCAAATAAACAAAATAGTAAAATGTCAGCCCTTCAATATGTTTAGGCCTAACCCCCCCCCCTTCCGATTAGCCACAAGTAGGGGATTGGGGGAAAAAGAGAGGATCTTTCACGACCTGACCCCGTGTTATGTTTGTGAGCACTTTTCTAATATTTTCTATCCAGTGTCAGTTGGAAAAGGGTTTGAGATACACCAAAACTGTTCTGAATTAAATTGTCTTCGGAGAATGTGGTTTAATTCCTCATATATATATATATATATGGATGAAACGACAGTAATAGGCCTAATTTTATATGCGAAGCCAGGTTTTGACGGAAACATCCGTCATCGCCAGTCGCTGGTGGACAAGTGAAATACAGAAGTTGCTTAACGTACAAACACACAAATCAGTGGGGCTGAAGTGGATGATGCGGGAATGTAGTAGCATTTTTGAGAAGCGTAAGTATGAATTTCTTGCTTATTAAGGTATTAGTATTAAATTGGCTGTCGGAAGTATTAAAGTTGAGAATTTCTTTTATAAATGCCGATTCAATTAAGCGTCGATGTATATAATTGTGAGACTTATAAACTATTTTAGCATTATCAATATCCATTTGGTGATTTTCATTGGACATATGTAGAAATAAACTCGAGGAGAGGGTACCACGTCGTATATCGCATTTATGTTCATTCATTCTCTTTGAAAATCTGCTGCTTTCACCGATATATACTTGATTACATAATTTGCATGAAATAAAATAAACTCCCTGTTCTTTATCGATCGATTTATTTTTGGATAAGCTATTTCTGATCGTATTCTCATACTGAAAGGCAATATTGATGTTGTTGGTCCGTGCTAACTTTTTGAAATTGATTAGCTGGGGGAGTATGGGGAGGTAACATAATATTTGTCACATCTGAACTTTCCTTATAATTAGCTGGGGAGTAATAGATGATTGTATTAACTTTGTCTTGCAAGAAACAAGGATCACAAATGCGATATGCTCTCAGGGACATAGAAGAAACTATACACCTGTTAACGGATAAATCGTGACACGAGAAATAATGAATATAGGCATTAGAATTAGTTGGTTTCCAGTAGACGGAACAATATGCTTTGTCGTTTATTTTAGATATATTTTACATCCAGAAACGGCAATGAGTTGTTCAGTTCCCATTCTACTTTAAATGTAATAGTTGGGTGGATCTTATTCAATTTTTCAAAGAAAGAATCAAATCTGTTATCATTGATAGGCCATGTGGTGCATATATCGTCTACATAGCGCAGCCACATTATGGGATTGGGTAAAATGGGGGAGGAGAGGAGGTGCTTTTTAAAATTCTCCATAAACAGATTGCATACTATCGGGGAAAGGGCATTATCCATACTCATGCCATATTTCTGCCTGTAAAAATGATCTTCACCTCTCAACACATTGTCCGTCACACACAAACGAACTAATTTTACAATTTTATTACAACATTGGGGTAATGTTAGGTTAGACAAAGGCAAGTTTTTCATAATTGGTTTTCTTGGGTGGATCTGCATCTACTGGATTCTTCAAAGTATCTTTCATTTTTTCCTTAGTCCCGAATGAGACAGAATCATCAAAGAAAGCCAATGCAGTTAATTCTTGTGAGAGATACCAGAGATGGTTTTGAAATTTATTCAAGGCGGTGTTAGCAATCTTTTCATTTGTTCCTTTGTAGGAATGAAGTTCCTCAAGAAGCAATAAATCATTCCGTGGAGCACTTTCTGCCTTTGGTACAGAAAACCAGTGCTTTACATAGATTTAAATGGCAAATCTGCATATTTCAAAACTTTTGCTTCCTTTGATGAAACTTTGAATTGGCTTTTAAACATGAAAGTTTTCATGGAATATATGAGTTTTACCATCCATCTAGCTCTGTAGTATGCTCCAGGTTTCTTGAATTTCACACCACTAGATGGAGTTTCTCCCAGTATTATTATTGTCAACTCCAAGAGTTCCTTGTAATCATCTCGAATTTGCTTTTCTTCAATCAGTTTTGTACAAAATTTCACCATCTCATCTTTCTGATCTTGACGATAATTTTTTAAGGTGTCAAATTTCTCTTGGTTTATGGCTGTCCATGATTTTTTAACCAGAAGAATCTGAAAGAGCAGGTGCTACAACTGCTTCTAAAACAATTTCAATTATGTGATGTCGAAAGGAAAGCCACAATAAGTCTCTCTCTAATCTTTGTTCATTTTTTATTTAAGCTCCTTCTCTACGACCTGTATTTAAAGTGGTTGTGTCAAAACACATACCTTTCACTTTATATGTGATTTACTAGTCAAGTATCATTTGATGAACTGCTTCTGCCATACATTTGCCAGTGCCCTTAAAATTTTTGGCACTCCAAGTAGCTGTTCTGTACCGCTGCCCGATATTAAAATCGGCAGGCGATCTACGACTTTTTCTTCTGATATATCTTCAAGATGTTTTCCATCCCAGTGAACTATTAAAGGCTTCTCTGTTTCAAAGTGTTTTTTTAAGTTCTCACTGAATGTCTCTCTTGATTTCTGTCGAGCTCGACGGAGGGTAGAGTGGCTAACATTATAGTCTTCATGGTTCTTCCCTGCGCTCTTGCTTGTAGGAAAAATAACAAGAGAGGCTGACCGGTCACTTATCTTTGCAACATGCAAGGAGGAAAGAAGATTTTCATTCAATATTTTAGCCCTTTTCTTCGGTGCAGCTTTTGGTGTTGAGGGTTCCGAATCATCGAATATTTCTACTTCTGTTTCACTCGAAGCATTGCTGGAACTAGAGCTTGTAAGAACAACTGTTTCTTCAAACGAAGCTGTCTGCCGTTTCTTTTTCATCTCTCTTTTCTCTTGTTGCAGTTGTTTTTCAAGTAAACGCTGTTGTTCCTTTTTATCTATGTCAATCATTATTCCTTTCCTTCCTTCTCTGTGTAGAAGAAGAAACTCTTTATCTTCTTCATTAGTCATTATTTCATTTACATCAACATGTGCAATATCAAATAGTTCATGTAGACTTTCCTTCCATTTCTTTTAATTTTCTCTTGCATGCAAGGAATTTTCTCTTTGCTCTTTCTGAGTTGTTTCCATTCTTCATATAATCTCCGAAGTTTCTTTACTGCATTACATTTTTGAATGGTTGGTATCCCAGCTTTTTGCCACGAATTTAACACATCACTGATAGTTACATTAAAGCTTCTTTCTCTCCTTTATCACTCCTATGATTCATAAGTAAACAGGGAACTTCTTTCTTTGAAGGTAACTTGCTATGGCTCAGGTGTGTTATTGGTTGACCAATCAACCAAACTTCACTTGAACTTCTAAGTGTCATAATGAATCAACGTAATATTTTGGTATTTGGGTAGATTAGGATTAGCGTCACAGCATCACACAACAACTTTCTCTGACTGCAAGCAGCACACTGACTCACAGACTAAGGTTTGTGCACTGAGTAATGTCACACTATCACATATACACATTTTGCCTTCCCCGAACCTCTCACCAATTGTTGACCGTCTATTTTATTAGTCAAAATGTACACAAATTTATATTCTATTGGAATCTAAATTATTGCTAAACACATAATATTACTCCCAAATGTATCTGTAATGCAAGAACAATATTATCAATGAGAATTATTAGATATTTAACAAATCAAGAAGTATGATGATCTTAAGTTTATCTCGAATTTCACTAAATCTGAAATATTCAGGTGCCGGGCGTTACCTTTAAACAGCATTTATTTCACTCAAAATTTTGGCTATAATGTTTTTACGGGAAAACAAATCAATTGAGATGGTATCCTGTTAAATTTATGATAGTCGTACTTTTTACACATCACCCTAATATATATATATATATATATATATATATATATATATATATATATATATATATATATATATATATATATATATATATATATATATATATATATATATATATATATATATATATATATATATATATATATATATATATATATATATATATATATATATATATATATATATATATATATATATATATATATATATATATATATATATATATATATATATATATATATATATAAATTAATTGGGAATTCAAAGAATATATGAGGAATAGTTAAACGCGTGGCAGATATACAAATGTATATATCTCTCAAAGTAGCACGAGAGAATGATGAAACTGAATCCATTAAATCACATTGAAAGAGAAAACGGAATAATTTTTCCTTGCAGTAATATTTTTATTACCTTTTTTTAAAAAATCCGTGCAGGGAAGCGATTCGAACCAGGCACACTGAGGCAGCGAGCACCGCTTAAGAAGGCAATGTTAAGAGCTACTTCCGAGGGCTTGATGAAGAGCTAGTTAGCCATAACATGCCTTCTGTCAGGCTTTTAAGGTCACCCGCAGTATATGATCTTATTTCTTTTAGACTTTTGACAGATTCTAAAGGGTATTATTTTTGTATATTAAAAGTTCTGGTTTTAGAAACTGTAGAAAAAACCTTACCCATTTCCCATTTTCCCTTTTGTGTGCGTATTTTGTATTGAATTTTGTAACCGTATAAAACTTTAACCCTTTTCAGGCCTCATAAAACGTCAGCCGTATTGTAAAGTAGTTAATCATATTTCCCATTTTTGTATTGTGTTTGTCGTTTTCTTCGTTGCGTACTGGGCAACACAGGCTCTTGCCAAATTCCAGGGTGAATATTTCGAGTATAATTAAGAATTCGCTCCGTGCGAAATAATTATCGCTGTGTTTGTTTTGTTTTTTAGTGAAGAATCGTAGATCCGCCAAAGCCTACCAGCACTTCCGCTGTGCGTCTAAATAATCCCCCTCCCCTCCTTTTCATGGTGCTTTTCCTGAAAGTTGGTCGTACGCCATATTTCTCCTCATTATTGAACATGTTTAAGTTGCAAGAAGAGATGCTTGGGCTCAGCGGCAAGGACCTCTTAGCTATATCCAACAGGAGGAAAGGATCGAAAGAGAAGAGAGAAGACAAAGAGAAAGAACGAGAAGAAAAAGAAAGAGAAGCGAATGAACGTTTAGGAAAAAGATTAAGAGAAAACGAGAAGAAAGAAGAGAAAGAGAAGAACGGGAAGAAAGGGGAAGAATCCTCCTTCATGAAATTGAAATGAGTAGGACCAGGAACGAGACGCTGTCCATCAGCTCGAGGTCTGAAGCTCCCACTACCGTATCTATTAAGCTTCCGGCTTTCGAGGAAGGCGAAGATTTCGGAACCTTCTTAATCCACTTCGAGAAAAATCTTCGAAATCAACCATTGGGACATTGAGGCAGATGGATTGGCTCAATTGTTGCCGTTACTAAATTCTTAACTCCGAGATATATTCATATCACTCCCCTCGAAGGCAGCCATTGATTATTCCACCTTAAAATCGCAGTTACTGGCGGCATATAATATGATCTCAGACTTTTACCGATCCAAATTCAGGCATGCCCGCCTTCAGCCAGGCAAAACATACCGTCAGTTTGGGTACACCCTCTAGCGTCACTTCAATGTTTGGCTCGATGCTTCTAAAATCCCGCATGACTACGATGCCCTCGTTGACTTCTTCCTGAGAGACCAGTTGTTGGCTGCACTTCCGGCTAAAGCCAGATCTTTCATAAAAGACCGGCGGTGCCTCACATTTAAGGACTGCACAGAAGAGGCCGACATTTATTCAGCAAGACACAACCTTTATTCGAAATAAGGGAAGAAAACGGCTCCTCTTTCCCCCAAACCTAACCCAAACAAAGGTAAGTTCATCCTGTTAAATGGAAGCAAGTTTATCAAGGTAACTGGGCCGTCGAAGCCGAAACCACTCTTTTCGTTCGAACACCGGGATGTAAAACCGTTCTCTTCATGCCCCCCCCCCCTACGTCATCTTTTCCCAGGAGACCCATTATTTGTTTTTCATGTGGTGTGGAGGGCCACGTGAAAACGAACTGCCTCCAGAACTCTCAGTTCCGGAATAACTCTTCTCACCAGGTACACAAGATCTGTGCCACGTCTGCGCCTCCGTCAACACCATCGGAATCTTCTCCTCCCCAAGCACATCAAGTCCCGGCGACCACCAGGTAAACTTCTTGTTTGATAAGAATACCCCTGGAGACCTTAAGTTCGAATCCGGAACGATTAATGGCTGCCGTATCTCCATTCTTGTGAGAGATACCAGGTGCACTTGCATGGTGGTGTCGGACAAGCTGCTTGCCCCAATAGCTTCATGTTCTTCAAAATTCAAAGAGGTTATGACTGAAGACTTCGCAAGGAACCAAAAGAACTGTGATTCCCTCCCACCTATGTAGGCTAAGGCTTAGGCAAAAGCGAAAAAAGCTACCCGAGGACGACAAGATGATCTCTTACCTAGTTACGGACGGCTTACTTTACCATGCGTGCTCAAAAAACGGTAAACCCCCGACGAGAGTATTGTGTGTTCTGCGTTCCTACGTTGGTCACATTTTAACCACTGCCCATGACAGCCTATTTTCCGGCCATTTTAGCCACACGAAGACCACCCAGAAGATCTTCAAATATTTTTATTGGCCAGGCACCCATGAAGAAATCCTTCGCTACTGCAGGTCTTGCGATATCTGACAAAAGACCACCGCCAAAGGATGAGTTAAGCCCGCACCGTTGCAGAGAGGAAACCCTAATCTCAGAGCCGTTTTCCTGTATCGCAATTTATCCCATGGGTTCGATACATCCCCCGTCGAGTGAAGGGCACAGCGACGTGCTAACTTTACTGTATTTTGCCACCCGGTTCCCTGAGGCCGTGCCGTTGAAGAATATTGACAGCATCTCCTGCGCGGAAGCACTAATCTCCGTCTTCTCCCGCGTCGGATTGCCCAAGGTAATCCTGTCTGATCGTAGCCGCCAGTTCACGTCGCAACTAATGGAGTACGTCGGCAAGTTCCTGATGATAAACCCTTTTTTACCACCCCTTTTCCCCCAGCTGGTAACGGGATATGTGAGAGGCTCAACGGCTCGCTCAAATTCATCCTCAACAAACTGTGCGCCGAACAGCTCCGAGGAAGGCACTGTTTCTTGCCGGTAGCCCTTTTCGCATATCGGGAAATTCCCCATCGCACCTTGGGTTTCGCCCCATTTGAACTTCTGTATGGGTAATGTTAGAGGGCCGCTCAGCATTCTAAAGGAGCTCTTCTCCAATTCGAAATTAGACCAGGAGATTCAATCCTTCCACGCTTACCTCCTAGACCTGAGGCAGAGGTCAGGAAAGCGCGCAGAGATCGCGCATCAGAACGCCGAAACAAACTTGGGCAAGTATAAAACCTACTTCGACTGTGGGGCCTATGGATGAAAATTTAAGCCCGGTGACGAAGTCCTTTTACTACTTCCTACGAAAAACAACAAACTTTTGAGCCAAAGGAAGGGCCCCTTCCCAGTGATCGAGAAGCGCGGCTTCGTCGACTACTTGATCCAAACCTCGTCTGGCAATAAGCTATACCACGTGAACATGCTTAAAAAGTACCATCGACGCGCTTGTGCCAACCAACTTGTGGCCCTGGACGAAGAATCCGCCTTAGAGTCCAGCTACCCGCTTGACCCCTTGGTCGTGGTACAAGTCACCTGCGTGGAGCAAGACGAGCAATATCCTCTTCACGTCTTCCAAGATACCCCGTTCGACTCTACGATATTATATTCTGGTGTCAGGTGTTTAGGGTCACCCAACGACACCTTATTAACTGCATAATTACAATTGTATTATTCAAAAATAATTTTCGATTTATAATGCCGGGCTAGAATGGCTAAAGCAATTTTTTCCATTCTCTTCGGAAGCAGGGATAAAAATTTAAAAGAGCTGATTGATACAATCATTTTTAAATTGCTTAGAAAAGCTGGATTATACGTTCTCCTCTCGTGACTGTGTGAAGAGCTGCTTCTGAGGGCTTAATGAAGAGCTGGAATATCCATAATAGTGCCTTCTTAACCGCATAATTACAATTTGGTTATTGTAAAAATAATTTTCGATATATATATATATATATATATATATATATATATATATATATATATATATATAACATCACTAACTATATAATTTAAGAAGGGGATTTTTTTGAGTATTTGAATAATAATTTAATCTTAGTTTGGTTATGACTTATGTTTTTTATCTAAGTTATTTCGAATGATTCTTTTATAATATCAAAAAACAAAATGGTGAAGTTCATAGATAAATATAAGTATCGAAATTTTGTGAAATTTTTAAAACCCAAAGAATTACAAATGGTTCTGAAAATTTATTTTTATATATCTTCTTCTATAACTATATTTTAGCAACGTGATATTTTGAAAGGGAGGAAATTTAGTTTAAAGTTCCTTTTAAAAATTATTATAATTGGCGTATTATTATAATAAACGTCTTACCAAAAAGGTATTAACACTTTTTTCTTCTACGTATGCGTGTGAGAGTCTGTTCTCATCTTTTAACTACGCTAAAAATAGCAGAAGAAGTCGATTAACTGATGAGGCAAGTGCCTAATGTTTACATTTAAAGACAACGAACTATCGGACCGACATAAAAGAATTGGCTGGAAAAATTCAGGTTCACAAAAGAAATTAAATAGGTAAGTTTATATATTTTTATCTCCTTATTGTACAACATAGCATATATATTCATATACTTGTGTGTTAAAATCATAATGTAATATACCATTTAACAATATAAATTTTAGAAGTGACACACGACGATGTAAAAATGACACGCCTAGCATCAAAGTTTTCCGACCACTGCCCTAGACTAACTAAAGCTCTTCTAATAAGGTACAGTGGTATCTCCGTGGGATGCCAATGCTATCCCCCCTCCCCCACGAGGGGCCAAAAGCGTTCAGGAGGGTCTTATCAAACTCCAGGAATAAATTAATACAAGAATACTAGGCACTAAAAATAAGAAATCGAATGTCTGTGGTACCACACTCTTTTTGTCACCCTTGTGGTCAAGACTTAGCTGGCATTTAGACACATTTGTCACTCTGTCTGGTCCCCATTTTAGGTGTCCCCCAAACATCTCGAAATTACCAAAACGAGTACTAAAGGGAATTGGAACAGATAAATATCTCGTATATTAGTTGATATGTAATTGACTTGTATTTAGGAGAATTGCAATTGACTCGCCAGAGTTCAATCATAAGTAACACTGCAAAGTTAGCAGCTGTGGCGACTATAAGCCACCTTCATAGTGTAATGGACGACCTTCATAAAGTGTAGGGTGTGGCTTGGTTATGTTTCTCACCCACACCAAGCGACTGCTGAAGGAAACATGTAATCTGCCCACACGAATGAATGAACGCCACGCCACGTCTGTAGTGTGAAGGCAATGTTAAAGGTTCAACAGCGTGGACGAATAGGGTCTCATAAGCATAACCGATGCGATGTAAAAATCTATCCATTGATGGAGTAACTGTAGAGCAGATGGATGTAATGTATGAATTCATCACTAAATTGGAAGATAATCGCAGGGTTGTTTATTTTAATAAAATTATACCCGTTGAAATTGGCTCAATGAACGATAGGCGTTTGTCAATACAAGTTCGAGTCTCCACAATTTGGCACTAATATTATTTTATTTAATTCCTGGGGGTTTGCAAGGCGTCCCTAGGCTTCGAGGAACCTTGTGTTGTGTGTTTTGGCGGGATAATATACCTTCTCCACACTTTCACCAGGACTTGCAGGATTCAGGGCGGAATACCACTGCTATTATGGACCAAGAAATGTACTAAACTTAATTTATTTACACTTTATTGACAAAAATAAAACAGTAATATATTTACAAATATACCATAAACAATGTACACAAGTGGCTAATCATTTTGGACTTTCAATAATTAGATAAATTTTACAATCAAATTAATTTCCTTTCCAATTAAAAAATAACTAAGCTTTTCTCGTGTTTAAATATAACATTTTTTTTTTTTTTTAAATATCGAAGTCAAATAATTTTGACCTAAATCCGATCCATATTTGAAACAGCCTTCATACATATGCCATTCGTTGCCTTTTGCATTCATTCTAACCACCTTTGGAAGACATCAAAATTACCGAAAATACGAGTCTCTACCCGACAGCACGATTGGGGGGGGGGGGGAAGTTAGAATCTTCTGCGGGCATTAAAGGAAACTGTGACCTTGGGGGCTCCCTTACTCGCTTCCAGCTATCGTCCCTCTTTCGGAGAAGAGTGTGCGTCTTTTCTGCCCATACAACCATACAAGAGTGGGAGGGGGTTCCTCTATAATTGTCGAGGAGAGGGACTGGACAGTGGATTTTGCGCCTGTCCAATTATTCTCCTGAATCCGTGAGGAACAGAGAAGGGGTGGACCAATAATATACGAAATGATCCACCCGCTCTTCGACTCGTCTGCGTTGGCACCCTTGTCACTAGTTTTTCCACACGTCTTCTATTTTGCAATACCTTCCTTGGGCGTTTAAACTTTCGAACTGTTTTTTAAAAGTTTAATCAAATTGACTTTTCTTTTTTAAAGTTCGTAATTTAAAGGTGACACGGACTCTCAGCTAGCAAGAAAAAAACAAACAAAAGAAAAATGAGAAAAGAATCTCTGACAATTTACATAAGTCACAAAAATGATACACAATAAATAAAGTTATAAAATTAACCTAAATATTGTATAATATTTTAGCTCCCAAAATCTACTTATAATTTTGCATGTTAACCTAACTTTCCCTGTTTACACCTTCACACACTTCATTTAGTCACAACAGAGGAATAAAGGCCGAGTCTGAGGGCAGGCTAAGGCAAAGTGATGGTGATATGTACAAACGAATGGAGGAAAATAGTTCCCAAATACAACTCTGATTCATTCATCCACCATTCACCACGCTGTAACTTATAGGAGCTGTCTTTATCACCCTGTATCATTAGGGCTATGGCCCATCCGATAGGATTCACCGCTTACAAAGTTAAGCAAAGATAAAACCGATTGTCAGGCTGCCAATGGCTGGGCGCCGGATGAGGTTTTGAATCGGATGAAGTTTGAGATGTCTGACATTTGGTGTATCAAGACATGGCTCGGACTCAACGTTAACCCGTAGTTCCTGACTGAGATAAGCATCGGAAAGTACGAGTCAATGATACAAGCAACAACAAAATATCTTTATTACTACATTTGTCCTTTTCTATGATCTATCTTACTCTATTTTGTTGGTAACCTTATTATTGTCAGCTGAGAAAACATTTCCATGTTGGAAGACCATTTGCACAGTTCTCAATCATGGGAATCAATATGCAAGCTTAAAATAACATTTTTGTCACACCCATCCCTTCTCCAATCCCGCTTACCCAACCTTATAGTGACACACAATCAAGCATTCACACAAAGATTGCATCATTTCTTTAACTATTGTGGGTGAGGAATTCTTTACGCTTTACCTTCATGGTCAATTCTACAAGCTGTAAACATCCGAGCATTGCGGATGTCTCCTTTTCACGCAAAATCATTCGTCTTCTGACTTGGCTTAAGGTCGAGCCCAACGCAACGTGATCACGCTGTAGAAGCTTCCTCATCCAAAGAATCCTGAAGAAAAATGGGTATTTTTATTCCTCTTTTCATTCCTTAATTAACCTTAATAAAATAATCAGAAGATAAAGTATAATTTAGGATTTAAACGTCACGTGGTTTTACAATTTACAGAGTAGGTCTTTTAACTCCGAGAGTTTCAATAGCTCTATAACGTTTTTAACAGTGGCGAAGAAAAACCTCGAATCTATACGAAATCAGATACTTTATTAACAAAATATCGAATAAAATAACCAAAGGTTTTTGTACAATTCCTAGTCTTAACAAGGCCTAATATAGTCTTTGTCTTGCTTATGGTCTAGATCAGTTAAGTAAGCTCTACGTCTTTTTTTCTAAATTAATAATGGTGTAAAGCACATATATATGTATAGGTTTATAACTAGCGATGCAGCTTTATGAAAATAACAAGCCTAACCTGCGAAGCTTGAGCTTCGCAGGCAGACCTATCCGGTTCTGGCAATGGGCTTTTGGTCTGAAAAAAATAAAAGGTTTTCAGTACATATCATCATCATCATTATCATCGTCATCATCATCATCACTAACTCTATAATTTAAAAAGGAGATTTTTTTGACTATTTGAATAATAATTTCATCTTAGTCTGGTTATGACTTATGTTTTTTATAAAAGTTATTTTTAATAATTCTTTTATAATATCAAAAACAAAATGGTGAAGTTCAGAAATAAATATAAGTATCGAAATTTTGTGAATTTTTAAAACCCAAAGAATTACAAATGGTGAAGTTCAGAAAATTTATTTTTAATCTTATTAGCGAAGCCATTGCCTGGTCTCCTAATAATTTACCCTTGGTCTATCTTTATTGACATCGATACTTATTTTCTATGCCTAAAGGCAAAATAAAAATTTCATTGCAATTCTTTTGAAATGCGTAAAAAACCCCAATCCTCAGAGCTCCCCCCCCCCCCACTATCTAAATTTGGTCTGAATAATTTCATTTTTCTTTACTCCTTTTTAGGGGCCATTAGCTATTTCCTCCTGATAAAGATTAAAATTGAAAATCTATTTTAGAAATAACTTCGATAAAACCTTAAAATATATGAAAAAAAAAGCCATGACTAAATTTCAATAAATTTTATAAACTTCACCATTTGTAATTTTTTTTAATTCCCAAACATTCGAAAATCACATTTATTTTCAAAATGTTTCATTCTCTTTTAAAATTAATTCAAGAAACATGGTCATTCTCAAACTTCCAAAAAGTCATAGAAAATATTCCGAATTTTTTCCAAGTTAAAATATAGAGTAATGGATTAAATCTGTTCTCAAAAATCCCAAGCTGTGTCTAAATTTTATTTGATTTACAGAATTATGAACCAACAACGACCCTAAGATCCACTCGAGGGTAGTTCAAGAGAGAAGAGAAAAGGTGGAAATCAGAGGGGCTGGGAAGTTAATAAGAATATATAGTATTAAAAAATTAATTAATTGTTTCCAGAAATTATATCTTAAATTTAGCAATTCTATTCATAAATATATTGACTGTAGTGTTTTCAATTACATTACTAGGCAAGTTATTCCATGTATGTGTTATTTTATAAGAAAAGAAATTATTTGCTATTCCAGTGCTAAATCTTTTCTTTACTGGCTTGTAACCCTTATTTCTAGTCAGTGTTTGGTTATCTACTTAAAATATCTAATTATAGTTTATATTAGCGAACCCGTTTAGTATTTTAAATACTCCAATAAGTTTGCTGCGCAAATACCAATCTTTCAGTGAGAGTAAATTGAGTTGCTTCAGTCTGTCTTCATACGATCTATTTCTAAGTTGAGGAATTAATTTCGTCGCTCGTCGCTGGACTGGTTCCAATATTGCAATGTCCTTTCGCATATATGGCAACCAGAATTGTACCGCATACTCCAATTGAGGTCTTACAAGCGCCCCACATAACGGAAGAATAAGGCATTTTGATTTAAGCGTAAAATATATAGCTATGTATCCTAGATCCCTATCTGCCCTTTGTAAAGCTACAACTACATTATTTTGAAAATTTAATTTCACTTGAGGTTAAGACACCTAAATCATTTTTTATGTGCCTGTGTTAAAAAAAAATGACTATCTATATTTCAATCTCTTCATAGGTTAGCATGACCTATATGTGTTACCTTATACTTTAGTTCGTCCTGAATCAGTAGTTAAAAGATAAAAAAGTAATATTGTTTGCCTTTTGGTCTATTGGAATAGTTAGAATGACTGCGAGACTAACTTAAAAATTGAAGCTATTGGATTCAAATATGCCTAGGCTAAAAGTAGTGACAGACACACCTTGCCATTATCTCCCTAACTGTTCAGAACAGTTTTAAGAACATGTGCAGACATGCTTTTATGTATATACCGTCGATTTAAGCTATAAAATCTGTTGACTTAGCGATGGAATAGCCTGGAGACCATAAGGAAACCAGAATTATCACGCTTAACTGTGTTTACAAGTATTCGCATATGTATAAAAATGAGAATTAAACCCTCCATGACTGTCTTATCTCAACAAAAACCATGAGTCTGGACTGAAAAGAGCATGGTTGGAAAATGCAGTCGGGAGTTAAATAAATTTTATATGTAAATATTCTATATGATCAAAAACCTTATTTATTACGGAGGGGGGGTTATTATTAAATAAAACCGTTATTAGTAGGTTGTTAAACATAGATAAATGGAAACTGGAAACCTTATTTGTAAATAAATCAGATGCACGAATTTCATAACTGCAAATCCAAATATATCTAAAAGGGAATTAACAGAACTACAGATTGGAAATTTGTAATTCTCTATTTTTTACTAGTGTATTCACCTTTTGATAGTGTATGTATGCGTGTGTGTGAGTGAACGGGGCGAGATTAGAGTTGCAAGTTTGATTTTCTTTTGTGCAGGATTGATTTTCATTAATGTGATATTATATTATATTTCTGTAACATTGATTTTCATTTGTGTAGTAAAAAATTTCCTTTGTGTAAAATCGAATTTCGTTTTTGAAAATAGACTTCAGATAGTATGGTTATCCACGCGGTGTTTTTTCAAAGTGGCATATTTCCAGGTGGCAGTTGCTCCCGGTGGCAGTTATCCTGGGTGGCAGATTTCCACAGTAGCATTTGTATGGATGGCTGTTGTCCGATGATAGTTCTCCAGGTGGCAATTGTCCTAGAACCCTTTACCTCACCGTTGTTCAGGTCGATTCCGTGAGCCGAGATCTAAATGATGCCCAGGTCCATTCTTCTAATAATGTTCCCGTATATTTGCTTCTTTTCTCTCCATCCGTTGGTATTTAGTGGTAGGATTTTTAGTTTAGTCGTATTCATAATGTTTGGGGTAATCCTTTATCCGATGCCGGTCCTTTTCCTTTTTTTCTCGCCTTAGCAATGTGTTTTATTAGTATCTCCGCTTTTTACCATGCTTTGTTGTGTGCTCTGGGTGCTTGCTCGCCTTTACTAGTAGATGAAGGGGGGGGGGGGGGACTAGTGAAATTCGCCCTCGGGGTGCGACTGCTTCCTGTATTCGATGGCTTCCTCTTCTGCATTTTACGTGTTTCTCTCTTCGGTTCCTCTTCCTAGGAATCAGAGTTCTCTTGGGTGTCACTTTCATTTGATTCTTGTGGTTCTTCCTGGTTGTTTGTCGTCTCTGTATGTTTAAAATTGTCGATGAATCGACTTGGTGGGAGATATTAAATGTTTCCAAGCCAATCGCTTTTAACAACGATTTTGTTCTATTGGAGTCCCTGGTTGAAGTGCGTTTTGCGCGTGTGAATGTATTACGCATGTGTATATTTTTGGTAATTTTTTTGGTGAATTTGCATTTATTTTCATGATGAATCTGCGTAAGAGGTGTTTCCTTCATTTCTTTTTCTTCTATTACTTTTCTCTTTCCTTCGCTTTGAAAACTTCTTTTTTAGGGGGGGGGGGGGTGAGCAGGCATAGCATGGCAATTGTCCGGTGGTTCACTTTGTGTTTTTAATGTACTTCTTTCTTCCCTTTATGCAATTGCGGAATGTGTGCCCTTCGGTGCCACATACAAAACATATTACAACTCCATTTTAGGGGCATTTTATTGAGGTGTGGTCTTCATTTGAATATCAAGTGAAGCACATCTGTTTGTTGACAAAGACATCTCTGTATGTTCGGAGATGGGAGAGGCTCAACATACCGAATGCCAGGAATCCTTTTTCCAATGCTTCCAAGGCCATTTCTTTTTTTCTCACATTACTTTAAACACACGTATGTGATCGTTGAATTCGATCCCCTCGTGTACCTTGAGCCATTTTTAGCGCTCCATCACTCTCGCTCGATTTCTTTGCATGACTGTACTCCTACCGATGCTCTATTTTTCAGCACACAAAACCCTGTTCGACGTAATGTGGAAATTATTCAAGAAGTCTCGACTCGGACGTGATCAAAATATCAAGACAATGGAGGAAAATAGAAAATGACAAAATCAAAATCTGGAAATACAATGTCCTTCGGGAGAAGGAATCGATGGAGTTGCAATAGCTGTAAAATAAGGACAGGTGCGGATCCAAGGGGGAGGGAAGCCAGGGAGCTGAAGCCACTCCCCTAAATTTCATACTCCTTTATGTTTATATTTATTTCTAAGCCATGCATGTATTCTGCTATCAAGAAAGAGTTATGTAATAATACATATATAATATATATAAAAACAGTTTTTTAAAGAGTAGTGATTGACTGTACCTTCCGTATAAGATACATACAAATAAATTTATAAAATAATTATTAAATTCATTATTATACCTTAACTGACCTTCAAAAACTACAATTCATAATTTTCTCATCTGTGGAAAAAAATTCGGATCTGATAGAGTTAGTGCTTCCTCCCGTGTGATAGACTGTTATTTAATAACAATGTTGTGTAAAATAATCATTATTAATGCTCAATATCCTTTTTTCAAACTCATCAAGGGGAGGTAATCGGGTTAGCCTCATTCCCCCCTCTCCATTTTTGTTATCCTGAATCAGGACTGAATAAGGACTAATATACAAAACAATTCAGCTGTAAAGCAACGAATAAAAAGACAAAACAATTCAAGGATTGAAAGAGTCCTTCTTAGCAATAGAACTAAAGATGGATATAAACAATATTATAGTTACCACAGGCTACCAACCACCTAGACGCCCTCAAATACCGGTTCGAAACTTCCATACCTATTTAACTAGCCGTTGCCGGTCATCTTGATTGGGGGTTTTAATGCCCATGCCCGGCGTCTGTGTATAGATCTACGAACATAGTCGGAAAACAACTCAATACACTGATTAACAGAGAAATACTAGAAAGAATCTGACCCAACAAACTTTCTAGGATAATCCGCTACAAAACGGCACATCTGCCTGGCTAACTTCCATCTGTCCTTCAACTACTATATGGAACCAGTAGACGTACCTTGCAGTGACTACACTACAATTTTAATGCATGTCAACAAGCAAGTTGGGTACGTAAGTCCGAAGTTTATCTTTGTACTTATTTCGATTCGCTCTGTGGTAAACCTTCCATTGTAGAATGGAATATGACTCAAAGGTACCTCAAAGATGAGCACTTTAAAGTTTCATAAAATTTTATAATGGGTTCGCATTTTGAACAAAAAAAACATCTGATGAAAATGAATTTGAATAGTATTACTCTAAGAGCGCTGGTCCCTGGAGGTGTCATTATCTCCCTTTGAAAGTCCAAGAAAGACGTCGGGTCAATAGACCGAATTTGTTTCATAGGGCAGTTGGGTCAAAAGACTTGATTTTCTGATCCTAAGATGTGGGGCGTGGGCAAACGAGTAACATGCTAGTAGGTATTCCAAACTACAAGATCTACAACAAGCGCTTAAAAGTCTACCTCCAAGATCGCTTAAAGAATTGAGGAGAGCTCGTGCGAATTTTAATTGATACTAAAATCATCTCTTACTAAATTTCAATTCCAGACTTAGAATGTAATTAATTAAAATTAAACGAGTATATACCGTCAACGTAAATTCTGAATATCTCCTAACGTTACATAATTTAAACAGCTCAGTTAAAATACTTCAAATGTCTGTCGTTTTCATTACCAAAGTTACATTTATACGAGTAACTAAATAAATTTTTCTCTCCGTTATTAGAAGAAACTTTAAACGAACTTAAAAAAGAAACGAAAGACTGGAATATAGCGATTGTAGATTAATAAAAATAAAATTAATGTAAAGGTCTATAGCTAACAATAACAATCAATTCAATATAAATCGAGTTAAATTAATGATAAAAACGATATTTGTATTAGAGCACTGAAATAGGAGAAATGGTGACACTTGGCAACCATACAAGGGATGACTTATAGGAAACAATTAATATAATACATTCGCTTTGCTTGTGTAAGATAAGATCTCTCCTTATTAAAATAAAAACAATTTTGCCTAAAATTAATCTACAAAACTTCTATTTTTTTACTATAAAAACGCTCTATATTTAGCCCAACTCTATCTAAAGAATTTGTTAAGGGAATCTACAGAATCTTATTGAATTTATTATCAATGATCCCAAAGTTGAAAGATTACATAAATATGTAAAACAATGCAAATGAATTAAATTAACTAAAATAGGATGTATTATTATTATATATTGGGTTGAGGAATAAGTTCTTGTGGTTTCATCAAATGTATTCATTACCATTAACAATTTTAGAAAAAATTCATTTTTAATTGATAACAATATGCAATTTAATCAATAATGTATTCTCCGTTGTTATTTACGACTTCTTCCCAATGTTCAGCTAGTTTTTCGATGCCTCTGCAATAAAAATCTCTGGATTTTGACTCCATAACGTCGATGAGGTCGCTTTTCACGAATAGCTTCAGGGAGTCGATACATTTGTTGAACTTAGAGTTCTGTATTGACAATCTCGTTGTTCGCACGGAGCTCATAAAGAATGATACCTTCACAATTCCACCACACACATAGCATCATCTTTCGTGGATGAAGTCCTTGCTTTAATCGCGGAAGTGTTTTTTTATTTAGGCTAAGCCTTTGTTTTCGATGGTTCATGTTGGCATAAACACACCACTTTTCGTTGTCAGTGATGATGCGGTGAAGAAATCTGTCCTTGTATCCACGAGTAGCCTTGTGACGAGCAAGCAAACCTGCGGCAATCGTGGAGCGTTGAAGTTTGTTGCTTTCGCTCAAAGCGTGCGGAACCCATGCACAGAGTTTTTGAACTTTCCCCATCGAATGAAGGTGATTCATTACAGTTTTCTGATCACACACCAATTGTACAGCCAATTCTCTAGTCGATTGACAAGGATTTTCATGAAGAAGGTCATTCAATCGATCTTCATCCGACTTAATGGGGCGACCAGAACGTTCTTCATTATTAAGATTGAAATGACCGTTTTTGAAACGTGAAAACCACCATTGAACTGTCCTTTCTGATAAAGCATTTTCTCCGTACACAGCACAAATATCGCGACGAGCTTTGGCTGCGTTTGCATTGTTCCCGTCTCGATTGAAAATAAATAACAACAAGTGCCGAAAATGCGCCTTTCTTTCAACTTGACATTCCATTTTGAGGGTACAGAACAAAAATTTAATTAACACAACTTTTAAATAAACCGCCAATGACTTATTACTCAACTTCAAGACGTAGCCTAAGCAAAAGCCTAATAGTCTACGCTGTTAAGAGACGTAGCCTAACCTTTGCAAATTTTGCTCTCAGTATTTATTATTGTTTCTTAATATGTGCACAAATCACGTCAACAAAACTTAAATCAACACAACATTAAAAAAAACGCAAGAACTTATTCCTCAACCTAATATGTTAGCGGTCTAATATGAACTCAGTTTGTTTATTTAACGGCCCTAAAGAGTAAGTAAGTCATTCTTTCGTCCTAACATTAAAGCGAAAGCATCGTATTAATTCCTTGTATATTTTTATATAGAAATTGTAAGACTTACTTGATAATGGTGTAAGAAGTGGTAAAATAAGTTAACGCAAGTAGAGAGAATTAACTTAATATTATGGGAACTAATCATATATGTATATATCAATTAATTATAAGTGAATGTTAAAATACCGCACGCAAGCACGCGGGCCGTGTATGTAAAACAAGGGCTAGAAGTCGCTTAAAGATGAATTCTCTTATCAAGAAAAACATCTGATGAACTTCCCAGTTCCTGCCGAATAAAGAATAATGAATCCAGCTCAAAGATTTCTTTTAACTTTGATGAAATTTCTGATCATCTTTACTCAGCCTACAATCAAGCAAGAAGAAACCTTTCTAGTCTTTTGGAGTTAGTGCCTTGTGAATACTAGGCAGTCACAGTAGAAGCAAACAGGCAGTCGCCATGCCGAATGAAGAAACCCATTTGCTACCCCGAGAGTGGTACCAAAACTCCGTAACAAATCACCCTAGGTAATCACACCACTCTCGAAGAGGCTTACCCAGCCTAGTCAACCTAAGCGGATTGGGATAAGTACAAAGATAAACTTCGGTCATACTTACCCAACCTCAGTGATGCCACCCTAGAAAAAAATCGATGAGGAACTGAATATAATTACAGAAAAAAATATAAAAGCAGGTGAGACCCTCCCCCCATAACTCGCACAAAACCATCCAGCAATTAAGATGGTCAGCAGAAATAGTGGAGAAGAGTGAAGAGATTAGCCGAGCGTCTGAAAGAATAAGAATATACCGACCAACGAGGAAGACATTCAACGCAATTAGAGACAAGAGAGAATTAGCATAGTTAATATGTGAGAAACAAATAAAGAAATGGGATGAACACATCGAAAAAATAATAGAGAAACACTCAGAAAGGAATTCTGGAAACATAAATAAATTAAAACCAAATCTCAGAGAAGATAGAATGAAAATTAAAGACACAAGAGGTAATATTATGGAAGATGGCAGAAATAGAGGTCAAGTTCAAAGAATACTGTAAAAAATTCTGTTTAATATAGGCTGGGAAAAGAACGAAAGCTACATAGAATTCAAAAATCAAATTGAAAAGGAATGCAACAAAGAAATCGAAAAAATATTCCCCTTCCACTTTGTCGAAGAATACAAGAACACCAACTAGGGAACGGACGCCATTATAACAATCGAAGAATTAAAGAGGAAATGATCACTTACTTCTGACCTAGAGCTCCTGGAAGATCTGAACCCACCAGAAGAAACAACCTAGAAGCACCTCAAAACACACAGGAAGGAACTAGAAATATATTCAATGCTTGTTTAAATCGAGGATATTTTCCAGATAAACTAAAAGTAACAAGGATAATTTTCATCCACAAGGCCGAGAAAAAGCGGCGTAGCTAATGCACACATTTAAAAGTTAACCCGGGCCCCATTTAAAAGGGGCCCCCAAACCAGTGTCCCATCCCTTTTTTGAATGAAAAAAGTTAATACAACGGTTAAATATAGAAGCCCCTAAAAAATATTGACAAATTTTAGCTCAAACATTTGCCAAGCAAAGTATAAGAAGTTACTTAAAAGTGAAAGTTTTGTGATACCGTTGCTAAGGGCTTTGTTTTATAATCAGTCTAAATCAGGAGTTTCCAATTTTTATGTTTCTCTGTATTCTTTGGGCATTTTTATAGCTCTATGAGCCATGTATATCTTTAAAAATTAAGAAAAAAGCGATGGAATTGGTATGTGGACATGGCGACATTTTTCTAAAATCCTAATGGTGGCAACACTGAGGTAAACAAAGAGTGTATTGGCAAATGGCTGCCGCATTGCAGAGTCGATATTCCGTCTTTATATAAAAATGTATTGGGTGCACAAGGCCATTTATAGGTATAGACAATATAGGTAGTCGCCTAGGGACCATAATGCTACTAGGGGGCACATTAGTCCTTGTTAGTCCCGGTTAAAATTATATTGGTAACACAAAACTCTATTTTAATATACACTGGGGGCCCTAAGTCTGCAAGTTGCCTAGGGCCCCTTAGAGGCTAGAAACGGCCCTGTGTGGGCATTGGATATATTAATGCTACAAACTGATTTATTAATGTTTTTCTTTTCTTTCACTTTTATTATTATACTAAACAGGAAGTTGATTAATATTCGTATTAAGAATCAGAACTTTATTTTAAAGACACTGTCACCAAGACCGTCGCCAAGGTGCATTCAGTCCCAGCGGGGTTGAGTTATATATTTTATTTGTGGGTTACTTACTTGCAGAGTGTCGCAAACTAAGGGAGTCTTTTATGTAGTTAAGCTTTCACTGATGCACCTATTTTTCTTAACAAATCCTATGGGAAATTGGCTTACCAAACATACTCCGAAGACGTCGAATAAAAAGAGGTGAGTTTGTGACACCCTGCTTACTTATGTATTTGTGTGTTATTACTGCTACTATAATTAATTTTAAATTATAATATTATTACTATTATGATCATTACTTCTATTATTATTTATAATTATTATCAATATTGCTTCAAATACAATGTTTTATATCTATCATTTTTAGTAAAGTTGCAGAATTGATGTTTTGTTGTATTTTTAGGGGAACTTTACCCATGTCCTAAGAAAATGTGTTGTTCAAAAGCAAGACGCTACAAAATCAAGGAAAGTTCTTGAAGGAAAAAAATGTGTTGTTTAAAAGCAAGAGGCTACAAAATCAAGAGAAGGTCCTTGAAGGCAAAAAAATGTGTTGTTCAAAAGCATGAGGCTACAAAATCAAGGAAAGTTCTTGAAGGGTTCTTTAAGCGGAAATTCAATGCGAACATTGGAGAAAAATGAAACACTGAAGATATTAGAGAAAAGTGTCATCATTCAGACCACGATACAGCACCCGATGAGCCTTCAGAAGTGGAAATGCCTTTTGATGAGAGAAGTATCAATGAATAATAAATACTCAGAAGGGGATATTTTGCCAGCCAGAGGAAACATCTTAAACAAGTGCTGCAGATGATGATTCAAGTGAAGATTTTTCAAGATCAGGATTGTTTGGAGAAGTTGAAGAACTAGTTATTAAGCATAATTATTTTCAGTATATCCATCCTGGAAGGATATCTAAAGAATTGCGAGGAAAGGTTGTATAAAAGGATAGTCTATCTTTTCAAAATAAAGATGAAAAGTCGATAATTGTGAAGATTCGTGGCCCCTGATTTCCCGTGTGATATTTGGGCTATTTTGCAGTTTTTTAGTTTTTTTCAGCTATCCACTAGCCAATCAGTGCCCTGTATTATACACCGTGATTGACCAATCAGAACTGTTTATTTTCCTAACTTTCTTTTGTGTTTCTAAAGATGGGTAAAAAGTAGTTTTTTTTTTATTTTTTGTTTTTTTCACAAGTTTATTATCGAGCTCGCTTAAAGAATATATGCTTGCCACTATTTTGTCTTTTGACATAGTTTTCTTTGTTTTTTTTATTAAATAAAATCACTTTTTCCTCTTGCCAAGGAATTGTATTCGCCGAATCGAAGTGAGAAAGGCGTTAGCCGTTTATTTTTCCCAGCCACCCTTCATGTTTATAAAGACGGGTAAAAAGTAGTTTGCGGGGGGGGGGGGGGTATTTTCTATTTTTTTCTTTTTTTCGTAAGTTTATTATCGATCTCGCCTAAAAAATATATGCCTGCCACTATTTTGTCTTTTGACATAGTTTTCCTTGTTTTGTTTTGTATTAAACCAGGAATTGTGTTCGCCGAATCGAAGTATGAAAAGCGTTAACCGTTTATTTTTCCCAGCTTCCCTTCGTGTTTGGCGTCAGTTGTTTCGAAATAGAAAGTGCGGGCGCTGTCTGTTCATTATCTTTGGTTCTAGCTGACCACACTAAAACAAACGAATTTTTTATTAACCATCAGTTAAAACAAGATCGAATGTAACTCTGAAATTACAATTAACGAAGATGTTTTTTTCCGTTGCCGTAAATATTTTGTTGTGCTGGGGGAAAGCGCGAACGGTGCGAATTCAAAATGTTCGCTCGACTTTTGCATTAAAATCTCATGTTTGACTTTCGAATTAGGAATATTACGAGTTTTTTTTAGTTGCCGGGTGTGTGTGTGAGGTAGGGGAGGGCAACTCCACAATTAAAAAAATGCTAATTTTTATTTTCGTCTTAAAATAAAAATTCAAAAACAATGAAGTGAGTGAGGCAAAAAGAAAATAGCTAGAAAAATAGCCCAAAAAGTCGAGCGGGAAATCAGAAGCCGCGAATCTTCACAATTACCGAAAAATAGTCGTTTCCAAAAGAGTTTGTTCAGAATAAACCACGGGGTTGAAATCATCATGCTTTACCAGGAAACTTCCACCAGGAGAAATTTGTGATCGTTCTTGGCTCCTCTTTTCATCACACTTGGAATGCTCGTTTTGTTTCCCATGTGTACTGTTTTATGAAGCACCATAAAATGTAGCTAGTACATTGAGCAAGGCTGGAGTTAGTTTTACAAAGTGGAAGAAGTGTGAGAGATTGAACGAATATGAAAAAGAAGTCTATCACAGACAATTTTTTAAAATGGAAGTTAGAGGAAGAAAAGATAAAAGTAGAATAAGATGATTTATCAAATAATATGTTTCATGTTCAAATTTTAAACAAATCCGTAGTATTGGAGGCAAATTTTGAAGCGTGTAGCAGCAGCTATCAAGTACTTGGCTAAAATGAACTCAGGCTGGTGTGGCCACAGGGAAAAGCTGAATTATCTTAATCCTGGTAATTTTCTAGTATTTTTTAAATATCTTGCAACTTCCAAACAAATATTATTAACTCAAGCCACTTCTGTTGCATCCTGTGAGAGATCATTCTCAAAATTGAAATTGATCAAAACCTATCTACGAAACACAATAGCACAGGAAACACTCAGCAGATGACTTTAATGTCAGTAGAATCACAAGTACTGAACAGTATTGATCTAGATGGCATTATAGGTGATTTTGCTGCAGAGAAAGCATGACGTGAACCGATATAAATTTTAAATGTAATATTTCGATTTCATATTTTGTAGTTTGTTTCTTGTCATCATACATAGATATTCTGAATTAAACTGCGTTAATCACTACTTATATTGTTGCTGTGTCAGACTGATAAAATGTATCAATATAAAATTTGACTGGTATATTTGATAAATGTAATATCTCGGTTTCACGTTTTGTAGTATATTTCTTGTCATCATACATATGTAATCTGTATTAAAGCTTAATAATATTTTTTATTGTTGCTGTATCATACTGATGGAATGTATCAATATGAATTTTGACTAGTATATTTGTTCCATATGTAATATCTTGGTTTCACATTTTGCAGTTTATTTTCAAGTATACATAAGTATTCCCTATTAAAGTGTCCTACATATTTTTATTGTTTTATTTGGCACACTATCAGACATACCAGAGTACACCAAAATATTGCAGGAGTAGTTGTTTTCATATCATTCATGATATCAAACATTCGTATGTTGGGAGCCCCCCAAAGGAGATAATGCTCCCGACCCCCAAATCCCTAGCTAAGCCACTGCAGGGAAACCTCCAGATCAAGCGGGAAACTACCACCCCGTCTCGCTGCTATATTTGATCGGAAAGTGATTCGAAATGATACTCAATAATTGACTGACGAAGTCTCTCAAGGGCAACGATGTACGAAAGAACTGCCAATGTGGCTTAAGAAAAAGAGAATCATTGATATAACCCTAAGTGTCATCATGGAGAAAATTGCGAAAGCAGAAAGGGAGAAAATGAGCTTGGATATCGTCTGTCGCGCTATGTCCAAGGCTTTAGACAAATTATGGCAGATGGGTATGCAATTTAAGATGGCGAGACAAAATGAACAAGATAGAAAGAATATTATGTGACTATGTACTGGAAATATACGCTTTTTTAGAAATTGACAGCCACCAATTGGAAAAGTTTGAGCTCGCCTCCTGACTCCACCCCATGTGGGTGTCTAAGCCCATTTGTCTATTCAACCTACAACGCAAATATACCGTCACAGAAAAATGAGGTCTAACTTAAGATCCAATTCGCTGATAACATTAGCCAGCTGATTATTTTTCTCTACAGGAACGGGACGATGCAGGCTACAATAAAAGAGGAAGAGATAGGCAAGATCAACCATTACCAAGAAAAATGGAAAATAAAAAATAACCGGGAAAACTTTAACATTGTACGCATTTACAGGAAGCTCTCATCAAATGCATATATAGAAGGAGAAATATACAGGTATTATATAGAGCTTAAGGGGCTTTGTAAGGATAACCTACTACGTGCTTTACCACCTCTTTGTAACTTACATCCTAACTCCTGGGAAGCGCGGTTCGATAACTTACTACCTAGTTTACGGCATAGCCACTGAAAGCCGGTTGAATTTCGTCACGTAGGCGCTTATTGGTGACTGGTATTAATAGGGACCCCATGATTCTAAGAAGTAGGGCCGATTAGGAGTTCATACAGCGAGGACCTGCTGATATATACACCCCTGCCAGCATATGCCGCTCTACTGATTGCAAGGTCCTGATTTACTAGTCTCTCTCGCTCTCACCAGGAAGTCGAAATACGCTTGGGCTCGTAAGACTCTCCCCGTTCCCAGGATAACCGCCATCCGTGTATTGCTTCAATACTTCCGTGACAGGTATTTGGGATACTTCTTTTCATCTTAGATTCTGGTTATCAAGACCTACAACTATTTATAAAGGACGTAAGACAGGGGAGGTATATTCCGTTCCTGTACCGATTGTCCGGAGTAGCAGTGCTTATTTTGTTACGACGTGTTTTCGTTGGTAGTTTAATTCTGTGACATATTTAATGCACCCGTTTGTGCACTGTATTTATTTGATACACTTACATTTAATATGATCCTTTTGTGCACTGTATATATTTATTACACTTGAATCATTCATTGCATTATTATACCCTCACAGATATCTTAACACCTTCTTGTGGACCTATGTATTTCTTGTTTTGGGGCCGAGAGAACTTAGTTTCTCGTTTTGCCTTTACAAGCTTAGATTAACCATTATAACATTAGGTTACAAACAAAACGTTACAGAGAGAGTAAATAATGGGGAAAACGGACTTGCATTACTATACATGTTGAAAACCTTAACATGAAGAACAAAAAAAAAAGATCTACCAAGCAATAATTCAATTTGCGTTATTTATCCAACAATGGCTATGTACACTATCTCGAGGAGTAAACTTGTGAGACTCCAAAGAATTCAGAACAAAGGAGTGTAGATCATTAAAACTACTAGAAAAAGATAACTACAAAGAGGACCTACATAGGAAGGAAAAACTAAAGCCACTCAACACAATAATTGCAAAGACAACCAGGAATGTCATGCAAAAGACACTAAACAAAAATGGCATTGATTTGGACAACCGATAGCCCGAAAGAGAAGGGTGGAGAACTCCTATCCCCAAGCTTACCGCAGTTAGAGGAACGAGGAGAAGAAGAAGAGGAAATCTACAGCTGAAAAGGGAAATGATTACACTACAATGATAATGATTAGTAAACAGTGAGAAAGACAAAGTTAAATCAGCTAGTCAAAAATAAATGGAGTTGGAAAAAAAAAGGAAAGTTAATGAGATAGGAACCTATTCCACTATTAGTAAAAATCATTTTTAATAACAGTGTGAACGCTTAATCCAAACATATATACTAATAGAGATACAAAGATATACACTACCATCACAAAATTGCGTGATTCTCACGCGCAAAGCCTTTTTCACTTGACAATACTAACAATAAGTATTTAGAATAGACAAAAATAAACCTGAGATCCAAGCAAACTAGTATCCCTTTGCAAATCTGTACCTCTTTCAAATTACAGCATCTGTACTCTCTCACAGTAGACACGTGGCACAGAGGTTATGAAATAGACATTATTAACATAGTTAACATGTTCCACATCGTGGTTCAAATTCCACGTTAAGCCGTGGATCTCATTACTGAGTAATCACTGTTGTCTCCTACTATACTTTCACGCTGTCCTATCCTGAACTTTTCCCCTTCCCCTCCCTCTCCTTTCTAGTTTCCGTACGCACACTCCCTAGACTCTTCTGAGGCTCTGGTCAATGTGGCTCTACAAAGAGGTACTTGACCTCGCCCTTCCCTGCCTTGACCACTCTTACAAAGGCCAGGGGGAGGGATAGCTACGGACGATCTGTTCTTTGTCTCTGACTTTCCTTTTCATTTCACTTCCCTCTTCTTCTTCGTTTCTTGTCCCTCTTTCACTCCTTCCCATCACGTTTTATCTCGTTTTTTTTTTACCAATTTCTCCTTGCAAACGTCCTAGCGGAGATGTTCTCGCTGTTTTTCGCTTCTTAGTTTAAAATAATGAATAAGTTAAACAAAGCATGCCAATAATAGCGAACCTAATGCACTAACATAAGTAATTTTGGGTTTACCATTCTTGACATGATCCCTCCCAAAAACCTTGCCAACCTGCCTTCCGCAAGGAAGGCAGATATAGGAGAGTTGCGTGGCAATAAACCTCCCTAGTGCCTTACATCTCTACTTAAGCTATCTATCTTACACACTATTTACTTATACACTTACTCTGATTATTATTTACTTTACCGTAATCACCTTTTTGCACATTCCATTACTTCTTCATGTAACATTTTTTTGTGCTTTGTTCAAATCTCTTCTTCTCTCTTGGCCGTCGGAAGGCGAAATGCGAGAAAACAGCTTTATAGCAATTCGGTCAAAATCGAAATAAACCTTGATTTTGCCTTACGGCGGCTAAATATGAAGAGACGATTTGAATCAAGCACAAAAAATAGTTCTAGGAAAAAATAACCTGAGGTCACATAGCCGAAACGTACATTTCCAAATTACCACTTTGTGAAACTATACAAACTTTTTCTAACTACCTAAGAATGGGTAGCGCTTCGCAGCCTCACACCCCTCTTGTGAAACGGGGTTCCACTCCTACCCGCTCCGAGTTTTTTTAATTAACTCGTAATATAAACAACTCAAAGACACGAAAAGACCTGATCTTGGCGCATTTAACTTTACGCCCACCAAAAATGAAAACCAAATTGGGATAAATAACCCCAAGAAAAATTTCCACTGCATGATTATGGTCAGTATGAACCTTTTAACGAGGTTTTCGAAATATAATTCACATCCATTACAAGTCATAACCCAAAGATTTTCAATCCCAAACAAGAGCAATAGAGGGGAAAGAGTGATTAAGTAAGCTCGATCGAAATTATGTACATAGACAATATGACGTCAATGTACCAATTTTTTGCAAAAATACTTTTCCACTGTGACGTCATCACAATTATGGAAGAGAAAAATATTGAAATTCAAACAGTTAAAATAATAATAGTAGCATCGACCGGTCAATAAGTTCTATATAGATGGATTCCCAAAATTGTGTTTGACACAATAGTTGTTAAATTTGTTTTTAGGTGATTACGGTTTTTTAAAATATTAACCCTTACTCATTACCCCCTCTTATAAATCCTTATGGCATGGGTGTCTTCGAAGTTTGCTGTTTCTTTTTAAAGAAAATCTCCCCTTTCTTGCCTACCTAACATATTTCTCACACATATTCTCTCGCAGTGTCCATCCATCTTTCCAAATCCACTACATACTCTAAACAAAAGTATTTTATTTAGTTACTACATAATCATTTATATATCTGAATTCTTCAAAGCTCGAAACCTATTGATTGAGTTTTCATCTCTTATCTCCCCTTCAACATTCAACATATACTAACATAAAAAAAAATTGTGAATCACTTTTGATAATGCGGTTAAAAAAAGAAAGCCAAATGCAATAGCTTTTGTTTACGTCCTTTAATATCTTAGAAAATTAAATGATAAATAACACTCTTTTTTTTTGTCATCTAATTACAATTGACTGATATCAGATCAGCATAAATGACGATATTTACTTCCGACTGCGTATTAAATCTAGAGAATATTACTTTTTTGCTTTTGTTTATTTTAATGTGGGTTGATTAGGTGATAGAATAAGCTTCATATATGACATCCAATAGTGACTAGAATCTACCTGTTCACAAACCATATAATCTTTTTAGTCCAAAGGGTCTTCCTTATTTCGGTTCTCTCAAAATTAAAATTTCAAAAGTGAAAAGTAATTTCTTAGGAGTTTGCATTTTTGTATCTATATGGCATTAGGAAGTTCATTATTCCGCACACGGAATCTCCCTTACGGAATCTCTTCTTATGGAATCTTTATCCTTCTTCCACCCTCTTTCATTATCCCTTTTGCATTTTTTTTATTAATTTATATTTTTTCTGTCCTTACGTTCGTTTTTCTTATATATACTTAGCTATCCTTCTGTTGGTATACGCTACTTTCCTCAGTTCCTGTTTCAATCATAGTTGCCCATAAAAAGTTTTCTTAATTTATTTCCATGAATAAAAAAATGTTTGGACCAATTTAGAACAGAAACTAAACTATTTTAAAAATATTCTTTTGTCTTAATTTTCCATAGATGCATAATTGAAATTTCAAAAGCTTACTTACTCACTTATTTGATTTTGTAATTTAAAAAATCAAAGAAACGATGAGATAACTTCCTAGCTATAGAGATTTTAATGACTTTTATAAAGTAATCTTGGAGAAAGGAAATCTGGCATTTAGAGCAGGTCTCGTCCTTCTCGAGATTATAATATAATCACTCATTTACAGCCCTTATTTTGTTCCTTTTCTTTCCTTTCCAATACTTAACCTGAGACTGTTGTAAGTAACATGTAATCAATCTTATATAAGAACTTTTAATGAGTTAAACATAACATGAGAAAAAAGAATGATAAATGATTGGCTTACCTTGGGAAAAGGACTAATACTGTATCCAGGGATTTATGATATTTCGTTCCAGAGAATATCGTTGCCGTCTGGAGTAGCTTATTCTTCTTGTTAGTATTTTGGGTAAGCTATCATTAACTTTCTCTTTTAACAATGAATTTACTGAAAAAGACGTCCAGAACGCCTTTTGTTAACAATACGTTGAAGTTGACCTTTTTGAGAGAACTGATAGAACTGACGCTTTTTCTTTTGCACCGGCGCCTTTGTCATGAGTCACGCGATATTAAATTTTAGTGAAAAATTTAACACCTGGTTAACATCAAAGTTTAACCAAGCAAAATTATCATTCTCTAGAAAATTACTGAATATTTTATCTTTAAATTAATGATCATTGAAATATATAAATTAATGAAAATGACAATGAAATCAAACATAAATTATTATACTTAAGCCACTGGACCCGCCTCTTTTGGATACATGAAATATGTATTATATCTGAACATGGAGTAAAAAAAAAACAACTAATGATTCCCTAATGGGAAGTTTATGAAGTGTTTCGTTATTAAGTTGTGTCATTATTTCATATAAGGCACAACTTGAAATAAAGATTAAAATACAAAATTCAGATAAAAATAAATCTAATTTCATATTAAAAGTAAGCTTACTTTTCTAAGGTTTGGAATGGATTAGGTATGTTAGGTTAGGTAAGTGAGATTAGTTTACTTTGTTGTTATGACCTGTTTAAAATAATGGAAATTTGCTCTAACCTTTATCAAATAATGGAGAATAGTTGAAATTAAGGGAAGCGAAAATGTCAGGAAATACATAACCCAAGAAGATGGAGCGGAAGTGAGCGGGAGGGAACCCAACTCTCCTGAACTGGTCCGCCTCCATCCCGCAACGAAGGCAGATTGCGTTGCACCATAAAGGAAGACCAGAACTGTCACTCTTTTTCATGACTCCTAACTTCAGTACATTCATTATGAGACTGTTTTCGCCAAATTTCTTTGAGTAGAACCCCTCTTGGTCTCCAGCCTTTTGAATTGATGGAAATAGCAGCACTACGTTCCATCAGAGTAGCTCCCACTTAGAAAGAACGAATGGAGCTCTCACGGCGCAGTGGATAAAGCGCTGGATCCCAACACCGGTGGACTGTTTCAATTCCCGACGACAGAAGACAAATACTATAATATTTCCACTGCAACATCGGCATCTGCGCGGCCAATTTATTGAAGGTTCTAAAATACTAAATGGGCTTACTAATATAAATTATGACTGAATCTTCGAGCTAGATAACAAAGCAGTCACTCTCCTGAAGGGGGTACAGAAATTTGTAAAAATATATTTTAAAAGTCTGAATTTAGGTGAGATAAACAATGGGGGGTGGGAAAGCTTTAATGGCGTTGATGCGCGCAGACCCCATCTTGTGTGGAAAGCGGTTACGGTTGAAGAATTGAATCTCCTCTCTAGAAGAATGCGAAATTCGAATTTGCATATTTTTATATTGCATTATTAAAAAAAAAAAGATGAACGGAAAATGGGTGATATTCTTAAGGATTTAAAAAAAAACAACACTGACTGGGTTACACTGGGTTACAAAAAGAAATCTTTGTAAGTTGTCTAGGTTTTTCCACTTGATTTAGGACAATTTTGCACCACTGAATCCGAAAATGAGATCCATTTCCTCCGTTTAGGTCAGGGTTTTGTGCCAAGTCGATTATTTTATAAAAAAATCCGATCTTATAGTTATATTACAGTCGATTAATTTTTGTCAGTATTTCTCATTCAAAATAGGTTTTTAAGATAAAAAACCCATCGTTTTCTAACACAATTTATTAATTAAATTTTACAAAAATTGATTAGTATACACTGAATAGTATACATTGATACAGGTAAGTACATGTAAATAAATTGGATATTAGGTCATCTTTGTTTAAAATTCAGGGCAGGAACTTCCGCTTCTTCGAACTCCTAGAATGCTCAGCAGTAGGGGTGTCTCTCTTCAGAGTCCAACAGTAATCAACCATCATGACTGCATCTCCACCTGCTCGTCCCTCATTGAACACAGATTCTCATGAAACCAACCCATAATTGAGAATAAGTAATACAGTCAGCATATTGGAGTCGTGTTCTATGTAGTTCTTGGCCTTCTTGTTGCCAAGAAAGTTCTTCACGACTAGAACAAAAGCCTTCCACGTTTCCAGTTCCACTTCGTTTATTCAGTTTTCAAACTCTAGATCTTTGATGAGTTGACGGAATTGAGGACAATCAAAGAGGTCAGCTTTCAACTTCTCCATGGTCAATCCTAGAAAAGCGTGGCACAACTAAATGAAGCACCCACCATCCTTGTCCAGAGTTTTGGTGAATTCTTTGATTAAGCCGAGCTTGATGTGCAGCAGTGGGTTAGAGTACCTTTTTTTTGTCCACAGAGGGTTGCTTGTTCTGCAAGGCACCATTTCCTCCATTTCCTTCTTCTTGTAATGTTGAGTTCGTTCTCTACTATGCCACATGCACAAAAATCAAGGGTACTTGATGAACCCGGACTGTTTTCTCAACAAAAAACTTTACTATCCTTAGGACAACAAAAATAAAAATAGTCATACTGGTCATAACGAATTTTCTCCAGCACGTACTTCACCGCTTCATACTTCTCCTTCAGTGAGCTAAGGGTACGGAAGCAAACTAATTACCGTTGTGCAGCATAACACATTTCAGCAATTGCTTTCTGCTGTCAATGAACATTCCCCGATCTTCTGATTGCTAATGCAGTACACCAAACTTGTGCAGAAGCTGCGCAATAGGTTTCTGTACATTATACCAAGACCTTCTCTTTAGAGTAAAAACGTCGGTACTTTTAATGTCTTCTGCGGTAGAAGGTGATATGAGCCCTGACAGAGCGGAGTTTTTTCCTTCAATCTAGATACCAACAGTTCGGCAGATGAGTTTGACAAGCTAAGATCACGAACTAGACCTTTAGCTCAATTTGAGAACAATGATGATGAGCATCATCGGAGAAAAGCCCTCTTATTCTTCAGTTTCTTCAACACTGGAGGAATCTTCGTCACTAATATCAGGAAGTTCTTAATGGCATGGATTGTCAGCTTCTTCCAAACCATGGTACTTCTTACGAAATGCCCAAATGATTATGATCAATGGGACATTAGATGAGGAAGATATTGGAAAAAATACAGCTTAAAAATAATTCATTTCTCTGACACTCTGAAAGCAATGGGCCCGAGTAGAACGCTTGTTTATAGCAATAATAGAGAAGGTTTGGCGGAGAAGAAGCTGGAAAGTAAATTTATGTCAATAAACAAATCTCCTGCCTTCCAGAGGGATGGGATTTATGCCAATAAACAAAACTCGTACCTCCCATATGGATGTAATTTATGACAAAATGACCAAACCTCCACCTTCCAAAGGGATGCGACTTATGGCAAAGAATTAATATCCTACCTTCCAGATTGATATAACTTATGCCAATAAACAAATCTCATGTCTTCTCGAAGGATGGGATTTATGCCAATGAGCAAATCCCGTATGTTCCAGAGGGAAGGGATTTATGCCAATGAACAAAACTCTTGCCTACTAGAGGGATGGAATTTATCCCAGTAAACAAAACTTCTGCCGTTCAGAGGGATGGTATTTATGCTAATGGATAAATCTCCTCGCTTCCGGAGGGATGTAATTTATGCGAATGAACAAATATACTGCCGTTAAGAGGGATATAATTTATGCAAAGTAAGAAATCTCCTGCCTTCCAGAGGGATGGGATTTATGCCAATTAACAAATCACCTGTCTTCCAGAAAGATGGAATTTATGGCAAAAAACAAATCACTTACCTTCGAGAGAGATGCAATTTATGTCAATAAACATAATTCTCCAGAGGGCTGTAATTTATAAAAATAAAATCTCTCTTCTCATCCATATGGATGTAATTTATGCAAATGAACAAATGTGGTCTTATCCAGAGAGATTTAATTTATGCCAATGAAATGATCTCCTATGTTACAGAGGGATCTAATTTATGACAATGAACAATTCTATTGACTTCCAGAGTTAGGTTTTTATGCCAATGAAGAAGACTCTTACCCTCAGGAGGGATGTAATTTATGCCAATGAACTAGTTTTCTACCATCCAGATGGATGGGATTTATGGCAAAAACCAAATTGGGTACTTTTAAGAGGGATGGCATTTATTCCAATGAACAATTCACGTACCTTCCAGGGGTTTGTGATTTATGCCAATGAACAAATCTTCTGTTTTACAAAGGGATAGGATTTATTATAATAAACAAATACCATACCTTTCAGAGGGATGTGATTTTTGCTAATAAACAAATCTTGTACCTTTCAGACGGATGAAGTTATACTAATGAACAAATCACCTGCCATCCAGTGGCTTGGAATTTATGCCAAACAACAAACCTAATACTTTCCAGAGGGATAGGATTTATGCCAATCAACAAATATCGTACCTTTCAGAGTGATGAAATTTATGCCTATGAACAAATCTCGTGCTTTCCAGAGGAATGTGATTTATGCCAAAGAACAAATCTCGTACCTTTTATAGGGGTAAAATCTATGCAAATGAACAAATCTCGTACATTCCAAAGTGATGTAATTTTCTTCCTTCCAGAGGGATGGGATTCTGGACAATGAAAATATCTTAACTTTCAGAAATCTAGAATTTATGCCAAAGACCAAATATTTTGCTTTTCAGAGAGATGTAATTTATACCAATGAAAATTTATCCTTCCTTCCATAAGGATGAAATTTATGCCAAAGAATAAATTTCGTACCTTTCTCAGGTATGCACTTTATGACAATGAACAAATCTTATTTATTCCAGAAGGATGGCATTTATGAGAATTAACAAATCTCTTACCTTCTAGAGGGATGGAATTTATCCCAATGAACAAATCATCTGCCTTCCAGAGGAATTGCTTTTATGCAAATGAACAAATATATTCCTTTCCGAAGGATGGGTTAATGGCATTTAATAAATCACTTGCCTCCCAGGGGGGTGTAATTTATGCCAATGAACAGATCTCCTGTCTTACAAAGAGACGTAATTTATGTCAATGAACAAATTTTCTGCCCTTCAGAGGGGTGGGATTTATGCCAATGAGAATATCTCCTGCCATCCATAGTGATTGGATTTATGCTAATAAACAAATCTCTCACCCTCCCGAGGGATGTGATTTATGCCAATAAACAAATATCTACCTTCCAGAATGATGGAATGTATGTCAACAAAAAATATGTTACCTTACAGATGGATGATCTCTATGCCAATAAACAAATCTTATGCGTTCAAGAGGGATGGAATATGTGCAAAGGAAATACAAATCTCTTACCTTCGAAGGGATGTAATTTGTGCATAGTAACAAATCCCTAACCTTCTAGAATGACGGGATTTATGCTAATGAAGGAAGTTCTTACCTACAAGAGGGATGTAATTTATACAAAGGAATAAAAATTCTGCATTCCAGAGAGATTAGATTTATGCCAATGAATAAATTTCTTACCTTTTAAAGGGATTGAATATATACCACTGCACAAATATCCTGCATTACTAAGGGATGGGATTTATGCCAATGAATAAATTTCTTACCTTTTAGAGGGATTGAATATATACCACTGCACAAATATCCTGCATTACTAAGGGATGGGATTTATGCCAATGAATAAATATGGTACCTTGCGGCTGAACTGGATTTATGCTAATAAACAAACCTCTTACCTTCCAGAGGGATATAATTTATGACAATGGACAAATCTACTGCCTTTCGAGAGCGATGAGATTCATGTCAATGAACAAAAAATCTCTTACCTTCTAGTGGGTTAGAATTTATGACAATTAACAAATCTCCTGCCTTTTAGAGAGAGGTAATTTATCCCAAAGAGCAAATATCTTATCTTCCAGACGGATGGAATTTATGGCAATAAACTTATCTCATACTTTCCAGAGTTATCTAATTTATGCTAATAAACAAATCTACTCCCTTCGTTAGGGAAGAAATTTATGACAAAAAAACAAATTTCCTAGCTTCCAGAGGGATGTAATTTATGCCCATGAACCAACCTCTTGCCTTCCAGAGGGACGGAATTTATGAAAAGCATAAATCTCCTGCCTTCCAGAGGGATGGTATGTCTATGTATGCCATTTGAGCAAATCTCCTACCTTGCAGAGGGATGTAATTTATGCCAACGACCAAATACCCTGCCTTACAGAGGGATATAATTCATACAAAGGAACAAATCACCAGCTTTCCAGAGTGATGGGTTTTATGCCAATTAACAGATCAACTGCCTTCCAGAGGAATAGAATTTATGACAAATAGCAAATCTATTACCTTCCAGGAAGATGTAATTTATGCCAATAAACAAATCTCGTACTTTCCACAGAACTGTAATTCAAGAAAATTTAAAAAGCTTGGCCCATCCATAGGGATGTTGATAATTTAGGCCAATGAACAAATATCATCCCATCCAGAGGAATATCTTTTATGCCATTGAAGAGATTTCCAGTCTCCTTATGCGATGTAATTTAGGCACAGGAACAAATCCTAGCCTTTCTGAAGGATGGGATTTATGCTAATGAACCAACCTCTGCCTTTTAGAAGGCTGTAATTCTGTCAATTAACAAATTTCCTGCCTTCCAGAGGGAAATAATTTATACAAGGGAACAAATTTTCTGCATTTCAGAGGCATGGGACTTATGTCACCACACAAATATGGGATTTATGCTAATGAATAAGCCTCTTGCCTCCCAAAGGGCTGTAATTTTGTCATTGAACAAATCGCGTACCTTCAGAGGGATGAAATTTTGCCAGTGAACAAATTTCCTGCCATCCAGACGGATATAATTTATACAAAAAAAAACAAATTTCCTACCTTCCAGAGGGATGAAACTTATGTCAATGATGGACATATCTCATCCCATCCAGAGTGATGGAATTTATGCCAATGAATAAATTCCCAGTTTTCCTGAGGGATGTAATTTATACAAAGGAACAAATTTCATGCCTTCCACAGGAATGGGATTTATGCTAATAAACAAACCTTTTGCTATCCAGGGGATTGTAATTTTTTCATTTAATAAATCTCATGCATTCCATAAGAAAGTAATTCATGCCAATGAACAAGACTCTTTATAAGTACATAGCCCAAATAATTCCACAAAATAAAATATTTCAGGCGCTAGTAACTGTGAGGGACCTTTACTATCGTGTTTTAGTTAACGGTTGTCAAGGTGCACAGGTCCCTGTGTAGAGGTTAGTGCTTGAACAATATTGTTTAGGTGAAACTGGATATATTTGAAAGCGAAAAATGGTGGCAATGCAATAATGAACATAAAGTAACAATAATGCAAAAAGTAAATGTGGTATGGATAGAGAAAATTGTTAATTTAATAACAATTTAATGAAATCTATTTTCATCAGGATCTTGTGAACAAAAAAGAGGGAAAATGATTGCATGGTTGAAGTGAACTTTCAACCATGGACTTGTTTATTGCCTACTTTAAGTGCAATAATTCGTGAAAGCATAAATTATATGAGGCTTTGAGCTAAAGAGTCCAGGTGTCAAATATTGTGAAATTCTAATTGTGAATCTGTTTATGGGGACTTTTTAAGTAAACTATTGTTGTGTTGTATTCATGTGGGAGGATTTTATGATTAGACAAGTTGATAGTTACATTGGTCTGCGGGATTGCAAAGGTCAAGGATATATTTTGGGCTTTTTAGGTGTTATTCACGTTGATTTAGAAAATAACATACATTATTCTTTTATTTTTTAAACAACGTTAACCTTTCTAGAAATGTTACTTTTCTTATAGATCTCAAGAAGGCTACAAAACACCATAAGAAGCCTAATCAGGGATGAATGTCATCTTCATGGACTTCGGCTTTATGCATCAGCAGTAATTGGCAAAAAATATTGACGTCCATCGACCTTGATAGCGTTCGTCCACTACTCGGATGTCCTTGTGAAAACTCTCCCCTTGTTATTAACTTAATTACCCACATTTTTATGGAAAATAGTCCAGATGAGATTTGAGGACGTGCATTTTTGCTCACAAGCGTGCACTTAATCAGCAGAAGCACTCTATCAGCTCATGGACAGTTTTCTGATACTCTGAGCTACGGCGTTTGCCCACGAAGTTTACATTGACCGTTCTCCGAGCCAGCGCCTTCACTAGATTCTTCATGAGACAGTCTGATGTTTAGTGGTGGGGCTAGAATCTTGTGCAGTTCGACCAGAGGGAAGTAAAACTTTGTGTAGGCCGGGTTTCAATCAATGTCAAGAAAGCTACTTTCGTTGGGCATAATGATGTTGACTGTATAACAGCCCTGGGAGCTGTTTGACAGGCAAAATTAGCAAGTATACTCAAGACGAAGTCTTATGACGAGATCAACTAACTTGAAATCACCGCAGATCAACCAATCATGTAACCTTGTATTTGAAAGCAAACAGCACACGTTTTATGTCTTTGTCTGTTTTTCCCATTTGAACTGAGTGTTCCACGGGGTTTATGGCAAAATTGTTATCGTTGTTCGGAAAAAAATATATCCAGACATCTTCTCGACGATCCGATGAAAAATCGCCATTCTTTGGCCTATTACTTCAAAATCATCTAATTAGTCATGTCAGCCGCATTGCCTTGGCAGACCGGCAAAGACCTCTCCTCAAACTAGAAGAATTTTCTCAACTCTTCTCGTGGTTTTGATACAAAAATAACGCTGTTTCACAGATGCGCCAATCCAACAGCAGAGCAGACTCCTTCGACAGCTTAGAGTCTCGCGTCAGGTCATTTAGCTCAGCTTTGTTCAGTGGCATCAGTCCGTATTCCTGTGTTGGCTCGATTAAACCAGACTTGTCTGCATCGGCTGCATCTCCAGCCTCGGAGTCGGACGACGATCCAATGTTGACGCCAGGGTGGGAAACTGAACACCTGGGCTATGGTGTTTGGTTTTATGGCTGATAGAACATCAGTTTATACTGTTTTCTGTGTATTGTTCCTCCAATCATATAGATTTTAAACACATGTTTCACCGCAGATATGAGATGTGAATGGATTATCTTGGTCGGCTAGTTTGACTCCAAAGTAAGCGCTATATGACTTCTTCACAAAATATGTAATTCTTTCTCGACGACCTGAAAGAGCCACATTTCCACAGATGTAACAGAACCTGTAAGGGTGGCTCTTGCTTTTCCGATTCATTTCAGTATCAATCCAAATCTGAAAATAGAAAAATAAGTTTTTTTGAAAGGCACCCGTAATAAGTTAGGACAAAACCATAATACATAAGCTCTTGTTTAGTAACGCTAAGTGAGACATACCAGATTTTTTTAAAATCTAGCATATCTACAGAAAAAAACCTGACCTGATTGAGAGAAATGGATTGTATTACTGAATTCGGTTTCCTAATTGATCCTAAATCAGTTAAAAAATCACCTTTTAAAAAAGTTTTGAAACGCCTATCAGTGTTATAAATGGCTTTTATCCTTTCAACTTTCCTTTCTCGCAGTGTGGCATAGAACTCTATTTTGCTTAAGTAAACACGCTCCCAATTAATAGAGAGCTTCTTGGAGGTTGATGTGAATGCTGGCACTTGGCGTGGAGTGAGTAACAGGAGTGAAGGAAAGAAGGTACCCTAAGAGACCTTACGGTCCATTCAAGGAGGGTACCTTTGGACTAGCAATCAGGCGGGCACATGGCTGCTCAATTGTTTTGCGTCCCTAAACGGCCACTTTTCAAGACCTTGTCTAGTCTTGACTTGACCTGGTAAACAGATTCACTGTTGACAACCTCCACTGGAAGTGCGTTCCACTTACCGCAGATACTGTAAGGAAAAACATTTCCACACATATTGCGGTTGTAACGCTTCAGTTCAAGTTTGAAGCCGTGATTGCGCGTTCTGTTCTCACTCAATGTGAAAATATCCCGGTAGTCAACATTGTCGAACCCTCGAAGTATTTTGAAAACTTCGATGAGCTGACCACGCAGTCTACGGGTTTCCAGCGAGAACATATCTAATTCCCTTAGTCTATCCTCATAACTTTTATGTCGGATAGAGGGAATCAGCTTGGTTGCACTGGCTTGTACGCATTCCAATCTCGCGATATCTTTTCGCAATGAAGGACTCCAAAATTGTACGGCATACTCCAGGTGCGGTCGGACAAGTGAGTTGTACAGGCACAGTACAATCTCCTGGTTCCGATATCCAAACTGGCGCTTAATATAGCCTAGCATCCTTTGGGCCTTTTTCTCCGCCTCAATGCACTGTTTCGAGAACTTGAGGTCACTAGTGATTGTTACACCCAAGTCCTTCTCAGTGTCGGTGGATTCAATAGCCTTGCCCTTAAGGATATACTCAGATTAGGGGTTTCTGTGGCCAATATGCATCACTTTGCATTTGTTCACGTCCAAAGGCATTTGCCACGTGTCCGACCACTACCCAATCTTCCCAAGATCTTCCTGCAGGCGGGCAGTATTTCCATCCTTTGCAACGTTCATACCAAGCTTGGTATCGTCGGCAAATTTGGAAATCTTGGCAACCATGTCACCGTCCATGTCGTTGACGTAGATGATGAATAGTAGTGGTCCCAGGACAGAACTATGAGGCACCCCGCTAGTAACGGGCACCCACTCAGAAGCCTGTCCATTCACCACCACCCGTTGCCGTCTGCCACTTAGCCAGTTCTTGATCCAGCCGGCTACTTTTCCGTATATGCCCAGCGCTCGCACTTTCCGGAGAAGGCTGCGGTGTGGTACCTTATCAAAGGCTTTCTGAAAGCCTAAGTACACCACATCCACCGCCTTGTCCCGATCGTGCTCACTGAAAACGAAGTGGAAGAATTCCACAAGATTCGTCAGGCATGACCGTTGCCTTCGGAAGCCGTGCTGGGAACTCTTCAGTAGCAGGTTTGACTCTAAATACGACGTCATTTTGTCCACCATGATGCTTTCCATGAGTTTACCGACTATCGAAGTCAGACTGATAGGTCGGTAGTTCGACGGTTGGTTACGGTCTCCTTTCTTGAAGATAGGAGTCACCTCCGCCTCACGCCAGTCTCTAGGAACGCATTCGGTCCGGATTGGCATGTTGAAGATTGCGCTCAGGTGTCGTGACACTTGATCGCACACTTCTTTTAACACTTCAGGTAGAAACCCATCCGGGCCAGGTGACTTATTCGTCATTAGGTCACTGATCTTCTTTTTTGTTTCCCCTTCGGTGAAGTCCATATCCTCCAGCTTTTTCCCCGAGTAGGAATTCATTGGCTGGGGGATGGGACCACACTCTTCAGTAAACACTGAAGAGAAGTAGTCGTTGAGGAGGTTAACATTTTCTGCATCTGAATTCTTTAATGCCCCCTCCTCATTTCTCAAAGGGCCAATCGTTCGACGGATTGGTTTACGGCTGTTCACATATCCAAAAAAACTCCTTGGGATTCTCTTTACAGAGTCTCGCCACTCGGAGTTCCTCAGACCGCTTAGCTGCCCTTATGCTGGACTTCACTCTCCTGGCTAGGGTGGCAGTAATGGCCTTGTGTATGATAATTAATAATTTATTTTTATAATTATCCAGTTTAAGTGCGTGCAACCAATAATGATTATTTATACCCGTGTTTGTTCTATGGATAAATTTAATTGATAATGGATTCTGCCTCCCCGTGCCTGCCAGCTAAATAGTCCTCGAACGGTGGGAGGTTGCCAACTGTCGTTATCATGGGGTTGCCAGCGGTCGCTGGCTGCATCTACCTTTTAACAATTTTTTTTTTTTACTGTGGAGATATTTTGTGGACACCCTAAATTTTAGTTTTGTTTGTCATACGATTAAGAAAATGTTCAAAATAATCGTCCTTTGAACATTGTAATAAATGGATCGACATAAATTATGCACAATTTTAACTTGAAGATACCACCTTCAGGTTCAATTTTATGGTCAATGACTTTTGTTAATACAATAAATTTGGCGTAAATTCCCTTCCAAACAATTGATTTCCAGTTTGTGATGAATTTAAAAAAGAATTATATTCATCAGTTGTCAGTATTATGATGAGAATATTTTTTTCTTACAAAAGATTTAATAATTTTTTCTTTTAGAATTTTAGGAGACAAGTATTTCAAATCCTGTGATCAAGAATGTAAACTTCGTCGTCATCACTTACATAGTAACCCTTTCACGGGGAGGGGGCGATTTACGGCGGTGCTCAAGAATTTAAACTTCGTCGTCATCCCTTACATAGTAACCCTTTCACGGGGGGGAGGGGGCGATTTACGGCGGTGCTCTCACCGCTACACTCCATCTACGAAACTAACAAAGAAACTGGTCTCATCCCCCCTTCCCCCTAAACTGCATCCACGTTTCATAAAAATACCCCTGAACCAATGCGACCCTTTGTGCTGATTACTTCTGCTGTTCTATCAGCTGTGTTGGTTAAATGTCAACCCTCGACCTGACCAAGCTCATACTTTCCTTACTCTTCCTTTCACTCATTTCACGACCATTACACTGCAATGCTGATGCCTCTGGTTATACATTTCCCTGACTTTATTATTTTGGAATTTTAGAATCATTTTTGATTTTGACATTTTAATTTACTCACGTAGAATTTCCATTCTCATCTCAGCACAACGTGCGCTCTGGGAAGGCCTCAGGCCTTGAAGAGCGCATTACAAAAGACTTATTATTATTATTATTATTATTATCTAAGATGATTATTTCTTTTTTACATATCAATTAAAAGTTAAAACTCAATGTTGTTTCATGTTGGTCCCTTCCAAATCTCACAAATAATCGCAATATAGCAAATCAAATGCTTCTGAGTAAAGGGTTTCAGAGAGGGGAAAATGTCTGTCCTCAGGAGGGGTGGATTATTTCCTGAATTATGAAGGATTGAAATGACATTTCGCATTTGCAAATCCCAATATATTCCCATTCCAGACTCCATGTTTACAGGCTTCACTCCTTAGCATTCTGCTTTGTCTCTTGCAAACAATCTGAAGTTCAACTTCACGTTCAGGATCTCCAAGTTTCAATCCGTGGTCAAACCGGTCTCGTAAATTTACCATACCAGAGCGCCGACCTACGAACCGAACAGCTGAACTCAACGTTACGAACACATGATGCCGAGTCTCTCTCTTCAAGAGAGTAGAGATAGCGATAGATAATATAAATGCAGAGAAAAGTCGCCCTAAATTCCAAAAGCATTTTTTTTCATACTTTAGAACAAAAAATAAAGACTATGTTCAAGAACTAAAGCAAGCCGAACGCTTAATTAAAAATGATCTTGAAAAAGCATCTATTTTAAATAATTACTTTTTTCAGTTTTAAAAAGTATATTCCGAATTTAAATAATGAAAACCTAGAAAAAATAAATACTAACATTCCAAATCTAAATGAAATAATAGTTATGGGTGAAGATGTAAAAAAATGCAACTTATTAACGAAGTAAGATAAAGCAAGGGGATGCAAACGATATACACAAGAAGTATGAAGGAAGTGAAGAACGAAATTTCAGTTATACTCGCGTTTTTTGTTTAATTACTTTCTGAAAACAAATTTTGTTCACATGGACTATAAGAAGCTGGCAAATGTTGTTCCCATATTCACAGAAGTAGATGAGATGAAGAGAATTATTGGCTAGTAAGCTTAACTTCACTTGTATGTAATGCAGTCAATTATTGATATAAAAATTGCGCACTAATTTGGGGAGTAATCAACTTTAGTAAATATTCAACAGGGTCTCAGGAAAGAGAGATTTTGCTTCACTAGTCTGGTCACATTTTAGGACCGTGTGACAAAAGCTGCCGATTCGGGCTCAAGTTAAGATGTGATATATCAAAAGTTTGCTAAGCTTTCAATAAACTTTCATCCAATATCTCTTCTTCACATTTAAACGCTATGCACATTTACTAAATACAACAACTTGAATTAAAAATTGGTTAACATTGGAGAAACAAAGGGTGCTTTTAAATGGAGAGACATCCAACTGGCTACCGATCATAAGGCTCCGTTTTGGGACCACTCCACTTCTATTTTTAATTTTCGCAAACACCATCGGTTCTGGAATAAAGAGCAGAGTAAATTCATTTGCTGACGGAAATTGTGTACAAAATTACTTAAATAAGTTAATTAAATGGTGTTGTAATTTTGGCATGAAGCTTAATGTTTGCAAATGGAGCATTTTACACTTGAGATAAAATAATAATCTTAAATTTAATTACTATACCCGAAGTACCTAGCTTATAGAAGTAAACAAGTAGATCAATTAGTTAAAATAAATAATAAGTTAAGTTTGTCCAGTCATTGCATAGTAGTTAGAAACAAAGCAACGAGAGTAGTATCATTCATCGAGCAGTACATCTCAACACGAAAAGCAAACACTACGTAAGGGCAACATATAAATATCTGCCAACTAAATCGTTACCAAACAACCTTTTCACTATGTTTATAAAGGTGTGTAATAACATATTTTTAAATGTTGAAATTCAACTCCTGTGGAAAACCCTGAAAAAACCTGCTCGAGTTAGGGTACCGATAAATGATTGTCAACAAAATATCGGGGTTTATTATCTGGTCTTAAATTCATGAGGGATCAAATCAGGGGTTTTTCATGAATCTAAGTTGATTGTTAGCATTTATACTTCACCACAAACACTCAGTTGTGGAAAAGTAAATTCTAAATATATCTTATAATCTACTTTGCAGGACATTGTTGTCTAGCAATATGGATGAAGACGTTACTCCAACTATGCTCAATTGCTTTATCTTTGGAGGCCCGGATATACCAGCTCAGAGGCAAGTCCAAAGGGTTACTCTACTTTTTTGAGAAATACAGAAGATGTCAAAAATGCTACACTTGTGGAAAGTATGAAGGAGGCTCAAACGGAAGGAAAACTGAGGTACCACATGAAGTGTAAAAATGATCTTTACAATAATTTTCTTGAGATCACCAAGAAGTCAGCTTAAGCATCAAAGGCAGATAAAGAGTCATACAAGTTGAAGAGAAGACGCACTTGCTCTGAGTTCAGTGCATCTACTGGCTGTAGTTCTAGAAGTTCAAGGTCAGTTCACCTCCTGTATAAGGATGGATGCATTCTTTGCAAACAACTCGCTCAGCTATACGAAAATAATCCAGCAGAAGCTAGAAATAAATATAGAGTGCCAGATAATTTGACTTCAGATAAACTGAAGGCAAGCTTACTGAAGACAGCACGGAGTCGTTGGGGATGACTGGGGCACTGAAATCACTGGACGCCTGGAAGGGATCAACGACTTGGTAGCAGAGGAAACACTGTACCATTTGCGCTGCAAAGTTTTTTGAGAGAGGTGACCATTTCTCCAAGATTGAAGAGGAAGGCAAAAGGAAGAGAGGATAGGGGAAAATTGATGAGGACGAAATTAAGTTTTTATTGAATTTTGCGAATGGTTTGACTCAGAATTAGAGCATGGGTTGATTACGCTTGACCAAGTCCATGAAAAGCTGCAGGAGTTTGATCAGTCACCAGATAAGAGCCTTTCTTTTTCAAAGTATTGGATAAAGATAAAACTTCAAGAGGAATACCATGACACCTTGTATTTCCCAACACAGGAGATGAAGGATGTTTTGACAACGCAATCCGTGCTCACCTCTTGATCGATGCAGCCATCTATCAGCACGTCATGAAACTTGCCTTCACTGAGAAGGAGTATGGTGACCTGAGGACCTTCATGAAGAAGGTGGCTGATGGGAAGATGCGAGCCTGTTCAGCAACAAAGATCGGAAGATGAACAAAGCAAATAAGGCAGACTTTTCAAAGACAAGTCTAAAGGCATTAACTGATTCACTTGACCTCACTAATTAACCGTGCTGCACCCTGGTGATTGATGGCGGATTTCTTCTCTACATGGTGAAGTGGGAAGAAAATCAGACCTGGCAGGATATTGCCAACAGTTACCTGAGCTACGCGCATTGTTTGGGCCGCTGCTCCTAGAAGATCATTGTGGTCTTTGATGGCCGCATCCGGCGTACCAAGAGCTCCTGCTGTGATCTCGAGGTTAAACCTGATATCTTTTACTGGACCCCAAGAACAAAGTTCCTGGACAACACTCATAACAAGAGTGAGCTCATCTACCTCCTTTCTTAAACCTTCCGAAAACATCACATCACTGAGGAGCAGTGTGACAATGATGCTCACACTTCGATTGTGAGAGAGGCATTGGCTGCTGCTTCAGATTGCTCTGTTGTGGTCAGTAACATTTGTGTCTGTGTTTTCCTTCATCAACTACTAGATTGTGCCCAGAGGGTGTATGGGGTAGTTTAAAAAGAAGAGAATTCACATTGTTGAAAAGTTTGATCTGTTTTTGAACAGTTCATTATGTTTTTTATATCTTTTTTATTTTCAGATACCGACAGAAGATGCAGACTTGCTGGTAATGCTGGTGCACCATAGCTCAGACAGCCACCATCCACTACTTTTTTTCACAACATCAAACGGCTCTTATGACCTCCGGAAAATCCAAGAATTTCTCTCTGAAAGACAGAGGGGCTACCTGCTCTTCTGTCATGCCTTCAGGCGGTGTGATACGGTTTTTGCAATCGCTGGCCATCTAAAAACAGTTCTATTTGACAGTTAATGATGATAATGTTACTAATCCTTCGACAAATAATAATAATTTTCATCATGGTGCAATTTTTCAGGTCTGTGCCGGGAACGTGGATGAGTACATAGACATATTCCTTGACACAAAAGCCACCAAGGAGGCAGTGGTATTCAAGCTGGTACTGCAATTTTCCAGTACATTTACCATGGACCAGATACTACATTGGGTGAAATTCGGTACAACATGTTCTCAAGGAAGGCGGCGGCAAGAGTGATCAAACTAGAGACTCTACCTCTAACAGAGGGTGCAGCTGCACAGCACTCACTCCATGCCTATGTGCAGACCCAGGACTGGATCCTTCTACATAGCATGTCTCTGAACCCCTGTGCCTATGGATGGAAATTAGGTGTGCATGGGTATGAGCCAATTCCAACACTAGATCCCATGACTCCTGAGGATCTACTGAAGTTCACGAGCTGTAAATTGTCATGGATATTGTACCAACCAGCGGTACAGCTGCAAGAATAATGGGGTCACGTGCATCTCGGCTTGTGGAGTCTGTAAAGGCATTACGTGCAGAAACTGCAGTCATGGTGCTGTTGAGAATGAAAAAGACATAGAAAATGACTCTTGAAGCTTCTGAAATGAATGACAAATGTGAATGTCATGTGAATGACAAATAATTCTGTTTGTAAGCATGTGAAATAAAAACTACTTTGAATGTAAATGTACGAAGGGCGGTCAATAAGTTTTGCAATTCGGATATAAGGAAACGAGATATGAGGAAAAGTGTTTTATTATTTTTCAATATAACTAACCTCGACTTCAATGCACATGCGCCACTTGTCCCTGAGGCTTCGAATTCCCGACAACCAGAAATCTCCCGACTGCTGTTCAATCCACTCCTGGATGGCGAGCTGGACATCTTCATCATCCCTAAACCGGCGTCCACGCAGTGCATCCTTGAGCTGGCGGAATAAAAAGTAGTCGCTAGGGGCCAGATATGGACGGTAGGGCGGATGGTTGAGCTCCTCGAATCCGCACTCGCGCAGGGCAGCTTGTGCAACTCTAGCCTTGTGGACTTTGACGATGTTGAAGTCGATCATGGGGCGTGAGGTTTCGTGATGTTTCTAGGGACCCAACGGACAGAGACCTTGGTCATGGCCAAATTGTCGTGGATGATGTTGATAACACTTCCATGGGATATTCCAAGTTCTCGCTCGATTTCTTCGACCTTCACCCGTCGATTTTCGAGGATCATCCTCTCCACACGGGCCACATTGTTCTCGTTGGTCACGTCTGACGGGCGTCCTGGACGGGGTCATCTTCAAGGGACTCACGACTATGGCGAAACTCCCTATTCCAGCGAGTAATGGTTGTATAGGAAGGGGCGATATCGGTGTACACTGCAACCATGTGTTCATGGATCTCTTTTGCATTCTTGCCTTCCTTGGTCAAAAATTTGATCACTACGCGGTGTTCAACCTTCTCCATTGTTGAAAAATTTGTGACTGACGATCTGTGATCAGCTACTGCTTCTTAAATAGATGAGGCAGGAGCGTGCGGCTGCAAGTCCTGACTTGTAATAACTTGTCCTAACACCTCCACAAACAGCCATCCCCCTTTCTTTGTTTTGCCCTACAGATTCGCAAAACTTATTGACCGCCCCTCGTAAAAGTGGGTATGGCCTACTTCAACAATGAAGTGTTTTGTTTAAATATAAATGCTAGCGATTAATTTAGTCAGCATCATGAAAAAACCCTGATTTGATCCCTTATAATTTAGTTAAGGCCAGATGAAAATCCCTCCCGATATTTCCACAATCATTTATCATTCTGACGGGAGTTGAATTTCAACATATTAAAACATGTTATTACACACCTTTACAAACATATTGGTGAAGAAATTGTTTGGTAACGATTTAGTTGGCAGATTTGTGAAATATCTCATAAAATTCCCTTACTAGTTAAAAGTTTTAAACTATAAACTTCGTTACTCAGACCTATGTTAGATTATGCTGCTCCCTTCTGGTATCCCCAATTAACTAGATACGAAAACATAATAAAATAAGTTCAGCATCGCGATACGAAAATGATAAGGGTAATGGAACAACATAAATACGAGGAGAGTCTACGAGAACTCAATCTCTTTTCCTTCTAACATAGGAGGAAAACGGGGGAATAAATAGAAACTTCTAAATTATTCAGTAACATCCAGAAAATATGTTTGATTTCTAACAGATGACAACGACGAGAGGACGGGACAAAAAAAGAAGTGGGAATTTAAAAAAAAAATGAAGGGGAAATTTCCCTTCAGCAACCGCATCGTTCAAGTCTGGAATAGTCTACTACAAGTATACAACACTTCAAGCGCAATCATGAAAAATAAAGTTGATAAATTTATAAACGAAATTAAAATAAGTTGTAAATATTAGTTATCATAATATAAATACTATTGACTAAAAGTATGTTTAAACAAATAGCTATATTCTTAATAAAGCCTACCGTATATGAACTGATATAAATCCCTGAAAGTGGTATCAATAATATGTTTGTATATAAAATTACTTTACAAATAAAAAATGACTCGCTTATTAAAGTGAATCAATTATTACATGTTGAAGTGTAGATAAAATGTTGTAAAAAAATACATCGATATCTATTCCTCATTTTGTAAGAAATTTATCAACTAATCATTTTCTCTTTGAATAATATTTTAATTTGTACAAATTTTATGAACCCCTGTTTAATTAATTTGACCGACCCAGAATTATGCTCAAATTTACACATTTGCGATGTTTGCTATAGTCTCCAAAATATGAATTTTGGTTTCGGTAGTTGAAATTAATAAACTGGCCAAGCTAATCATTATTACCTTTGTCTATTTACACTTCTCATATAGTTTCTATTCATTTTCCCTTTATTCCCTCATTAAAGTCAGGTTCCATTCTTAAATAGTTATATATTACAAGAGAAAATAGATGTATTATTATTAATATGAATCTATTCTTTGTATGACACTGGCTTTTTCGCTAAAAAATATAACTTCCCAAAAGCATTTCATGATTTATCTGTCATCACAATTGTCAAAAATGGTCATAATGTAGTTGAAATTCCCCAACAAAAATGTCTATCGACTTATCTATCAACAGTAATAGAGGAAGTGTTTTAGTATGTGATAATTGGAACCATATTGGTTCTTGAAAACTTGGCTGGTTGCGAACAAGAATCTTGTGTGAACCATTGCTTAGTTAAACAGAAACTTGTCTCTTTTTCTAATCTGAGCAGTCATTATATAATGTGAGGATGTTTTTACCGTGAGAAAATGTCGCCTTAATTATACCTTTAAAAGTTAAATAGCGATTGACTTTGCCTGTTTATTTAACCTAATTGCTCAGAACTGTTTTGGAGAGATAAGAGCGACTTCGCCCTGATAAGATCACCCCACCACGAAATAATTGAATGTCTTACAACCACGACACATGAGAAGGCAAATAATCGCTTCATTATGCATATTTGTCGCCTTTCAGACACTGGCCTTCCACTTCTCGTCAGCACAATTACATAGCGACAACATTATGGAGACAAAATGATATTTATCTACCGTTAAGATCATTTGCATAATTTGGGCGATAAATCTTCCTAAAAAATAGCCCAATATATAACTTTTTTTTCGGTCGAGAGGGGTCTCAGCCAAGCAAGGAAGCTCAGCACGATGGTGTGGAACTGAAGGACCAAATTACACAAAGTAATGGCGTAATAATGAATGACGTAGGCTGAAAGGAAAACTATTTCTTTCACAACTTTTTTTTTAGCTGTCTTCCTTGGCGTTGCCGCCCCCGCCCTCCTTTCATAATCGCTATTTGCGTTCTAAAAGTGTGTTTCCGTCCCGCTAAAAGAGACAAGATGTGACTTCTGAACGTTTTTCACGTCAGCAAAAAAAAAATTCTCCTTTTTCTTCTTCTTTTTTGATGTCAAACATTCACCTCTGAAAAAAATTTGAGAACTGGAGGACTATTAACACATGCACTACAGTAAAACTACACCAAAAGAAGCCCTCACACTACACGAACGTCGAATCAAGAAGGAGAGATTTTTTTAGGAAGTTCGCCAAAGAGTGTGGTGAATTGTTTGAACGAACAGGCTTCCAATTTCGTAGCCATACTTTCTACTTTATGTACATAATTCTTTTCTTCCACGCAATTTAAGGATTGAAATTCAATCCTACTATTGAGTGCCTTTGACGATGTCAGCCTGTGAACTTACTGATTACCTGGGAAGCCAAAAAGGGTGCCACGCTCTTCGGAAAGGGGGTCCTAATAGAGTGCTAGTCTAAAAAAAGGAACCAAGGAAGGGGTTAACCCGACACCGAAGGGAAACGAACTAATGAAGTGGCACCGTGCGTGAGGGAGGGGGGGGGGATAGTTGCGAAGGAGAAATTAATAAATACCCCGTAAAAAAGACCAATAATATTCAGGTACTCACAGCTACCGGTGCACATAAAGGCACAAATGCTGTGTGGGGGTACACACCACCCGGATAGTTGAATAGTAGTGTAGTTCAGGATGGTCCGAAAGCCTTGTCACCCGCTGCCGAAAGGTAATAAGAACAATAGAGGAAGAATATAATATTAACAAACAAATGTACTGGTTTTAGTGTATTCACTTTCATCGACACTGTCAAATATCGAGAAGGTCTGTATGAACACCATCATGCCCACGACCATGTGCACATACACTTGCAATCAGCCTCTCTTCCAAACTGTAGGAACTTGTGCCAACCATCTAAACTATAAAATTAAAACAATATTTACAGCGGGTGACAATACTTTGGAACCACCCTGTTTACCGGATATCCAAAGGTTCTAAGTTTAACCTTAAGTGTTCTTCTTTCTTTGTGGCCTATTATATAAAATCCAAATACTGTTCAGCGTTTAGATTTCGCATCTTGAATAATTTTTTTCCCAGTGAAAAACGTGGCGCAGCAAAGCGAATAATCATAAGACATCACAAAACCTATATACAAATGACCACCATAATTTCATCTATTTTGGCTTTTAATAAAATTAGGTCATCTAGAAATAAGAAAAATTAAGGCACGCATCATTTTTTAGATGTTGTCGATCCCTATCAGTTACTCATATGTTGTCTCGGGATCCTTAACAGTGGAGCAATGGAGTTTTATGACTCGTCTCAATAGTTGTTATAATAAATTGGGATCCCTGTCAGTTATAGCATGTATATATATATATATATATATATATGAGGAATTAAACCACATTCTCCGAAGACAATTTAATTCAGAACAGTTTCGGTGTACCTCACACCCTTTTTCAACTGACACTGGGCAGAAAATATAAGAGAAAAGCATAACACAAGATCCCCTCTTTTTCCCCCCAATCCCCTACTTGTGGCTAATCTGGAGGGGGGGTTAGGCCTAAACATATTGAAGGGCTGACATTTTACTATTTTATTTATTTGCGATCTTATTACAGGATTAAAAGAAAATTGACCCTCAGATAGATTTAAATTAGGAACTGACGATATCAAGCTCGATTCTACGATTCTTCTCTTAACATAGTTAGCCGATTTAAATACCATTTTACTTCCATTGAAATCGATCGTATGATTCTTGTCTCTAACATGGCAAAATATTCCACTGCTTTCGCTGCCCACTCTAATATCTCTTTTGTGTTCGTACAATCTCTTGTCTAGATTTCTCCCTGTTTCCCCTATATAAACTTTATGGCAAGCGTTGCATGGTACTGCATATACTCCTATGTTATGATGTTCTTGGGGTTTCCTGGCCATTATCAATTGGTTTAAGGAATTATTATATTTAAAGGCTAGATTAATACCCGCTTTTCCAAATATGTCCTTTAAACTATTTAATTTATTATTAAATGGCAATGTTATACATTTGTTGAAGTCGTTAGTGCGGGAAGGCTTATTACCATAGAATGTTTTCCTAGCTGCAAAATGGGCAGACGATATGAACCAATCGGAGTAATACAAATTAAAAAAAATTGTCCTGATAATGACAATTTCTTCATCTAAATAGGAAGGATGACATATTTTGTATGCTCTAAGGAAAAGGTTAGAAATTACCGATTTTTTAACAGTATTATCGTGAAACGAAAAATAATATATATAGGCATTCGAGTGGGTTGGTTTCCTATACACGTCAAGTTTTAATTCATGGTGATCTTTATTAATGAGGACATCTAAAAAGGGTAATCTATTATCATATTCCCATTCATATTTAAATTTGATGGAGACATGCAAATTATTCAAATTATTAAAAAAGGTATCAAAATCATGGCCATTAGGTCATACAGAAAATACATCGTCAATGTACCTTAACCATATAAAGTTAGGGGGAGAAATTGTGGGAAGGAGTTTAGTCTCAAAATATTCCATGAAGAGACATGCCAATATCGGAGATAAACTATTTCCCATGCTAAGGCCAAATATTTGTCTATAAAACTCATTATTTACTCGAAACACATTGTCAAAGAGACATAATTCAACTAAATCGATAAATTTACTCGTAGAAATGGGAAGATCCAAATTAAGTCTAGGCATGATTTCCCGCAGAAGGCCCATGGTTTGGTCAACCGGAACTTTGGTAAACAAAGAGTTTACATCAAAGCTCAAAAGTTTTCCATCCGGTAATTGCAAGTGGTTGAGGCGGTCAACGAAATATTGAGTGTTCATAATGTGTGTAGATGAGATTCTTCCTACTGCTGGAGATAAATGCTTGGCGAGCCATTTGGAGAGCTTATAAGTGGGAGAATTAATATTGGAAATGATTGGGCGTAAGGGACATCCCTCTTTTGGGGTCTTTGGGAGCCCATACATATAGGGAAGTGAAGGGTTCATACTCCTGAATTGTTTAATTAAATCTGCGCTTTTCAATATTCTCTTCAATTTGTTGTTGAAATTGCATGTTTTGTTATTGAGCGGATCACTTTGTAGCTTTTCATATGTGTTCACATCATTAAGAAGTTCATTTAGTTTATCATTATAACTATGTTTGTCCAAAATGACTAACTGATTCGTTTTATCGGATTTGGTTATAATAATGTTGTTATTAAATTTAAGTTTATTTAACGCAATCTGAAATCTTTTAGGAAAACCAATTTGGTCAGATTTTTCAGAATTTAGGGCACTAAGCATACAGCCACTAAGAAATTCACCACTTATTTAGATGAAGAAATTGTCATTATCAGGACCATTTTTTCTAATTTGTATTACCCCGATTGGTTCATATCGTCTGCCTATTTTGCAGCTAGGAAAACATTGTATGGTAATAAGCCTTCCCGCACTAACGACTTCAACAAATGTATAACATTGCCATTTAATAATAAATTAAATAGTTTAAAGGACATATTTGGAAAAGCGGGTATTAATCTAGCCTTTAAATATAATAATTCCTTAAACCAATTGATGATGGCCAGGAAACCCAAAGAACATCATAACATAGGAGTATATGCAGTACCATGCAACGATTGCCATAAAGTTTATATAGGGGAAACGGGGAGAAATCTAGACAAGAGATTGTACGAACACAAAAGAGATATTAGAGTGGGCAGCGAAAGTAGTGGAATTTTTTGCCATGTTAGAGACAAGAATCATACGATCGATTTCAATGGAAGTAAAATGTTATTTAAATCGGCCAACTATGTTAAGAGAAGAATCGTAGAATCGAGCTTGATATCGTCAGTTCCTAATATAAATCTATCTGAGGGTCAATTTTCTTTTAATCCTGTAATAAGATCGCAAATAAATAAAATAGTAAAATGTCAGCCCTTCAATATGTTTAGGCCTACCCCCCCCCAGATTAGCCACAAGTAGGGGATTAGGGGGGAAAAGAGGGGATCTTGTGTTATGCTTTTCTCTTATATTTTCTGCCCAGTGTCAGTTGAAAAAGGGTGTGAGATACACCGAAACTGTTCTGAATTAAATTGTCTTCGGAGAATGTGGTTTAATTCCTCATCTTTTCTTGCGATATTGCATTAATTTTCATCATATATATATATATATATATATATCAATCCTCCTGAATTTCAACATAAATGCATAATTGTTTACCCTTTTATGAGTAGCTTTATTAAATCCCCCAAATGCCAAAATCGGATTCATGTTAGCGAACCAAATGGGTTTGCTATTGTTGAGATGATTCGTAAAATCATCGTCTGATGCAGTCTTCCCTTCCCCCTACCCCTTTTTCGCCAGTTCTCGTCTGCAACTTCCACCTCCTTCAACTAAATTTGTTCTTTCCATCCCACCTTAAAATTCGCCTCTAATTTTTCCCGTTCTTCCCTCGCCTTCTTCATTCTCTGAATGACACCTACAGGAGATGGCGTTTGCTGCAGAAGACATCTGTAAGTTTTGTGCCCTACGGCCCCAACACCCACAGTTTTCCCCCTTGTCCCCAATGTCTGTAGGAGAATCTGCGTCTATATATCTTGCATACATTTTCACTTTATATCCACCGATTTCTTTACAAATTATCCCCCTTACAAATTTTAGGGCAGATGCCTTCGCTGGACTGCGTTTTAAATTCGAAGGCAAAAAAATCCTTGATCGGTCTGTTAATAAAGGCGAAAATTCTAGAATGAAACTTTTCTGCCCAAATGATGCTCGTCAGGTTTGGAGGGCAGAAAGAACTGCTTACGGTCCTGAGCACACCATGGCTGAGGACCAGTCTCATGGTTCGGGGCTTCTTTACTGCACATGACACATGAGCACTCCACATCATTGATGAGAAAACTGCTACCAAGTATTAAAAGATTTTACGGCCAACATCAATGGATATTTTAGCATGACAAAGATTCTAAGCACAAGAACAAATTACCTCAAAAATGGCTTAAGAGAAAAATAAACTTCCTTCGATGATCAATTCAATCGCCAGACCTCAATCTCATTGAGCATTTGTTGCGAATATTGAATGAAGGCTGCAATTCGAAGGAGAAACCCACATAAACTTATCTGTTTGAGGGATATTTGTGTTGAGAGCGAAACAAAATATCAAGAAATGATTGCGATACTTTGAATAATTTTGCCACCTGATAACTTTTGTTTATGGGCAATTGTTGTTATATACAAAGAAAATCTGTTTTGTGTATTTCTTCTATTGAAGATGTGTATATAAGCTTATTGGGTTTCCTGTTAGTTTTATAAACAGATGAAAGCACGAAATATTTCAGAAATATTGAACATTTGTGTGCAAATATTTGTGTCATTTCAATATATATATATATATATATATATATATATATATATATATATATATATATATATATATATATATATATATATATATATATGACCTTAAGATAATGTATAAGGTGTATGTTCGTATTAGAAAATACACATGAATTGCTCCAATTCATTCCATCGATTTCATATATTTCCCAGGCGTAAGGTCATAATTTTCCTGCCTACTCATGTCCGTTTATGTGTGTTTACGAATGTAGGCGAATGTTAAACTTAACCGTTTTCTTAAATTATTGCATCTGAGCCCTTGAAAAATCTCTCCGGTTCTTTGACGCAAATAAAGGACGTCTTTCCTCGCGTATCTGGTCTCGCTTTTGGCAGCGACCGCACTTTAATCACTCTGTTCGAGGGTGGGGGGTGAGGGGCTGGATTCTCTCACACGGCCAGGTTCGCCAGGTCAAGTGGGTCAGGTTTTGGTCGAGATTGCGCCTTTTCGGCCGACCAAAGACTCCAAGTTTGTCTGACTGATTTGGCCCCCTTTTGGGGAGCGTGTACCCTGAGGAATCGGAATCAACTGTCGCGATTCATTGAGTGTTGAAAGATTTTGCTGCATGAGTCTTTCTTTCTTAATTTGCCCTTTATTACTATCCTTTGAATTTAGTTGTTTCTTCCCATTATATTCTCAGGATATGTGCCATTAAAGCATTTTCACTTTCCTTAAATTCACCTCTTTCATCATGAACCGCTCTTGAAATTTTGTGGCTGAGACAAGTTCCTTGGTTTTAGTTTCTTCCAAGAAAATATACCCGACTCCTCCCTCAAAATGGGTCGAAGTTTGACATGTTAAAAGGGACCTCCACCTAAGCTGTACAGTAACCAAGCTAGCAAAACTATCACTGCTCTTCTTGGTTAAAATTTTAGTTTCAAGTACCTTAAAAATAATTTTAATCATGCTAAAAGGTTTTTCTTGTCACGGCGAAAGTGAATTCAAGGTTCATGAAGAACATTAAATTAAGAGGAACTTATGCCTATGATTCTATGTTTTCACGCACATTAAACAGAATAAAAACACATATGATAGGAACTTTTCTCTAATGCTGTTTTCTTTCAACCTAACGACTATTGAACCAGAAGTACAGTTTCTACTGCTGTTGGATTTGATCGCGTTTACCTTTATCATCTTCCGCTTATGATCGGTAAACTCTTAGAATTTAAAAATGATGTCAAGAATAATGAACACAGTACCTCTGATATTTACTATTCTTGAATGAGAAATTTTAGGTTCGTCGTTCTCAACATCGCAAAAGTGGATCACAATTTCCTTGTGCTAAAAGACGATTTGGTCCAAATACCCCCCAAAACAGGTGGATTTGTTTGGAATGCCAAACCAAAAATGCCAACTTTTTAAAAACAAAACATCCATAAGAACTTGATCTTTAAAAGCCAAATTGAGATTTCAATTAAGGCATTGAATTCATGTTATGTATTTAGTTGGGAAAATTGGAATAAGAACAAGTCGGCAAGCGGGACTTTAAGTTAGGTTAGGTTTTGATATGCAACTTAACCTAAAGCTCTGGGGATGATTTTTAATTGCTTTAACTTTGAGGTAGTGAGTGTTAGAATGATTTCATTAGGGACGGGGGGTGAAAGTGCACCATGCAACCTATTCTTTCATCAATAAAATGAACAATGCATATGTTTAACTTTTTCCTTCCCTTGATACATTACGTTCATTATTTTTGAGATGATCCAGAATTTAGTTCAAAACAAATATATTCATTAAATTAGTTATGGAATAAAAATATATATTTTTAATTGTTGTATAGCTTTAAAAATATATTTTAATTACATAATTAGTTATAATATATTAGCAACTACCATTTACTTCCAATATCAATAATTTCATTGTCCTAAGAGACGAAATTGAGCTTCTTTAGCTTTTGAGCTATAGTCACCTATAGCCAAACCCTGCCCTAACCAAATTAACCTAAAACTAAACTAGTCCAGCTTATCCCCATTGCTACGTGTTTTATAGTGTTTGCTAAAAATAAGAACGTTTCCTCTGTGTCCCCTATTATAACGTTTTACCCACTTGAAGACCTCAATCAAGTCCCCTCGAACTCTTCTCCTTTCTAAAGTATGAAGATTTAGTCTCTTAAGCCTTTCACCTTAGCTATTTCTCTCCTATTATAACCCTTTACTCACTTGAAGACCTCAATTAAATCCCCTTCAAACTCTTCTCCTTTTTAATGCATGGGGATTTAGTCTCTTAAGCCTCTCACCTTAAGGACAGCTCATAACCCATGAATCATCTTGGTCATCCTTCTTTGCAAAGTCTCGATCAAACCAATACCATCCTATAATATGCTGACCAAAATTGCACCGCATAGTAAAGAGGAGACTTAACTAATGCCAGGTACAGTTTCAGAAGGACATCAGCACTCCTATTACTTACACTCCTCCCAATAAACCCCAATACCCTATTAGCTCTATTCCTAGTACCTACGTGCTGCTTTCTAGGCCACAAGTCAGAACTTAACAGGAGTCTCTTTGGCATTCTCACCTTCCGAGAACTCTCCCATTCAGTTTATAATCATTCAGTCTATTACACCTACCTATACTAAGTACGCTACACTTGTTTATGTTAAATTCCATTTGCCATTTCTCTGCCCATTGTGTTAGTATGGTCAATTCATCTTGGAATACCGCAGCATCAGAATCAGACCTCATAATCCTACCTAACTTAGAACCATTGGCAAACTTGCTCAGGTTGCTGCTTATACCTAAGTCAAGATCTTTAATATAAATCAGATTTAATCCCGCCTATACTAACTCTTTGTTGCCTTCACTAAGCCATGGCTGAATCCACCTAAAAATACTTCCATCGGGGCCGAGGCACCCCGTACTCCTTTATGGGTATCAATAAGTGCTTATTCTTCTACATGTACATCGTATTGCTGCAGTACAGCGGGGGCAATACCCCCGATACAACTGAAGCCTAGAGTAGTAGCGCGCAGCCCCTCCAGCTCAGTGCCCCGAGAAAAAGTGGTGTTCTCTCTTAGGTCCTCTTTTGCATCTCTTCTAAATCTCCCACTATCATTTTCGCACTTGTTTAGACCCAGGAGAAGGGAAAAGAGGGCAGTAAAACTTATAAACAAAACTCTCGCCCATAATCGAGAAAGTAGTCCGTCCGGGAACAACCATGTACACAGTGACCAATGGAAACCTCATCGAAACATTAAAAATAACCGTGGTTGTATCCACTATACCGTCAATGATGAATCAATATTAAATCATTAATTAAATTTAATAATTATTATTAAATAATTTATTGACCTTTTTTAAACAAATAAATAATCAGATTTTATTTGTTTATCTTTATGTCAAACTGCTTTAATTTACTCTCTGGGAAGGATTATCTTTAACCGTGAGACCTGGAAGGGAGTATCTTTACTTGAATCGCTTATTTTAATTAAGTTAAGTTAGGTTAGGTTAAGCTTAGCTCTAGGATAAGGTTAGATTAAATTAAAATAATAAACAACTCATACTCACATATATTTAGGGAGAGCTTATCTTTACTAGATTGGATACAAAAAAATAACTTGGCAAACACAAATTTGGATGGCTTATCTTTACTAGGTCCAATTTAGGAAGAACTTAACTTTCTTGAGTGAAGTCGGGAGCCCACATCTCTACCCTGGTCATTTTTGAGAGTACTCATCTGTACTAGGGGTGGATGGGAGTGTTTATCTTTACTTGATCCAAAAAGAGAAAAAATAACCTGTCATGATGGTTATTACCAAATAATAGATTACGAAAGGGCACAGCTAAAAACCCCACAATTTCACTAAACAAAGATAAGTCCTCCCTAAAGTTGACCTAATAAAGATAACTCCCTAAATGAGTGTGCTTGAGATGTTTCCTTTTTTACGTAACTTCACTCAAATACTCGAGAGGGGTGGGGGCTAAATTAATCTGCAATCACTGTTAATCCTAGATCGTTTTGTCGGACAGTGCTCCGAGGATTAGATTCATAAGAGTGAATAAGGAATAAAATGTTAAATAAGACAAAACGAAAATAATAGTAATCAGAATGTTAATAATTCAACACGTTTTGAAGACTTGCCTTTAGCATGGTACTCCCTGTCCACGAATTCCTGGATCCCCCAAAATATTATTGGGGGATTATTACGAGGCAAAGGAAGATTATTGCTAGTCAACAAGGTTAGGTTTTGCCTTTAATTCCCTAATAGGAAATAAAGGAGAAACTACATAAAGGCTGAGAGGAGAGATTATAATAAAAAAAGATAAGATTGATACAAGGGCAGGCTTTTAGTTGATAGCAAACACCCAGCAGATACTAGGACCGCCAAAGCATTCGCTCGGAATCCCGACAGCGGTCCAAGGAGATAAGTGAGGAGGATTTTGCTTGCTTGTGGCTAACCGCTCTTTCTCTTCTCGAGTGTCACCAGCGTCGAGATCCAAAACTCACGTCAAACCTCCCTTCAGTGAGGTCATTTGAGGTCACAAATTATAAAAATAAATAAAAGTGCATTTATAAAGCGTCCTTCGATGTCAGCGTTCCCATAGAGTGGGAAGTATGGCCGTTCTCTCTATTTTTATTTCAGGAATTCCGCTGACAGACCTCTTCTATAGGAGGCAACTCCTGTTTCCATAACAGTTTAGGCCCACCTCACATCCTAGTCCCTAAATCTATCCCTTAAATTCAGTCCCACCTAACATCCTCTCTTCAAAAACACTGGTATTATTAGGGGGGGGGGGGTGCTTAACTCCCAATAATTTCTGTAAATTGGGACTATATTAGATGATCCCGAAACACAAGATTCCCCATCCTCATTTTTTACCCTCATTTGAGATGCACAACATTTCTAGCTCGTAGAATTTCTACTTTGAAATGATACTTATTTGTTTCCATCTGATTTCGCCCCAAGTAGTCTCCTCTTTATTACTCGGTCAATGCATCTTTCATTACAAACCTCTTCCCAAAAAATTCTGACGATGCCCTCATTAGTTTTCTCTTCGTAAACATAGGTAAAAAAAAAATTATCTTATCTTTTTTTTAACTAAATTTGGGGTATTTGCCCACCCACCTGGAGGAATCAGACATGAAAACTTAGAAGTGGTAAAATTAGGGTGGGATAAATACCTGGATGGCATCGACTAATCAGGAAACGTCATCAATCTTAATTAAGGCGGGTTTCAATGCATTTAAAATCTCCAACAGAGGCATTGACCACCTTTCTACAAAATCCTGTCAGTGCGCATCAATGCTACTAACAACTACTTAGCCTTTGCCCCCTTTGATGTCCTATTAAGCACAAAACCACCTAGCAGTTTCCCCGCACCGTATTGTCCATTCATAGTAATGGGGTGGTATCTGTGGTAACATTTCATCCAGTTAGGGTTGATCCTTGGGAAGAATGCCCCAAGCACACCCCGCACCCATGTCCCACACATACCCCGTCCCTAGAAGCAATGCCACACATTCGAGCAGATGGTCACAAATGTAGCGAAAGAGAATGACGCTTCAGGTGAAATTTGAGAAGACAAGCGACTAGGAGGGCGACGGGACCATGGTTCAAGTCACGTTACACAATGATCAAGGAATCTGATGTAAGAGTGGTTCGAACGACGTCCGAGTTTGCCTGGTGCCATGGTCCCTCTCTAACCAGTGGAAGGATTTTCGGAAAAACGAGCTCTCAAAGTAATATAGCAGACGAATAGACAGATATTTAATGGTACCCACCCATTAAGAGTAAGAGGTAAAAGATGGAGGAAGACTTCTTCACCATATCCTAGAAACTGATGATGGGATCAAACTCGACATCTACTGTACATAGAATGGACACATGGAGTAGTTGAAAGGTTTGGAATTCTTGGTTTGTATTTCCGCTGAACATAAAATTGAGATCAACCTTTCGCCAGGGACAGAGAAAAGACTTAATAGCATAGGGAAGAAGGATCATAAATTCATGAAGTATCTTTTAGGCTCGGATTCGCTCCTGTTCAGATCTTGTCGGGTTGTGTTTTTTTTTGGGGGGGGGAATTTAAATTAATAATTTGTCATCATCATCGTTAATTATTTGCCCCTAAAATCAGGGCGGTGCACTTAAACGCATTTGAAAAAATCCCCTCTTATCAGTGGCGGATCCAGAATAAAAATTGGGGGAGGGGGGCTAACCTGAATTTCTCTCTCTAAGTAATATGAGAAAAGGGCATTCATTGATCATTAATATTGTTTATCTTGCCCAACATTGATAATAGTAAATAACAGTCTCATAAAGGAGTGATCACTAATTCACTCAGATCCGAGATTCTTTCTACACAGAAAATTATGAATTGTGATTTATTGTAGGTTTTGGACGTCAGCTAAGGAATAATACTGAATTTAATAATTATTTTTGAGAATTACCTCTATTTTAGACATGTATCATATAAGATACATTCGATCGCGTTTTAAAAACTGTTATATATATATATATATATATATATATATATATATATATATATATATATATATATATATATATTCTATATTATTACATAATTCTTTCTAAATAACAGAAAAAAGTATGCCTTAAAAAGAAACATAAGCATAAACTGGTCTGAAATGGAGGGGGGGGGGGAGCTTCAGCCCCCTAGCCACCTCTGGATCCGCGCATGCCTATTATCGCATATTAAGCACAAAAATACCCACCCTTTTTTATGTCATTGGCTCTCAATAGCAATGAGGTGTTATGTGTTGTTGATTCGCGGCAAATCAGGAGTCATCCTTGGGGAGATGAGGCGTTATGAGCTGTAACGTCTTTGTCCAAAGGGCACCCAGCAGGTCCTTCCACAGCCCCCGCCCCCTTATGACGCTTGTTTTGGAAGCTCCTTCCACCCATCCGAAACATGACTTTGGGACCGCTTTGTGGACGATATTTTTTTGTATCTGACCCATTGAAGTTTATTTCAACGATTTTTTGTCTGCCATAAATAATCTTTTTCATTCTATAAAATTCACTCGCGAAATTGGAAAATCGGCTAAATTACCTTTCTTAGATACCATGGTTCACCTTATTCCTTAAGGTTTCAAGTTTTTTGTTTACTATAAGCGTGCTCACATTACTTCTTATATATATATATATATATATATATATATATATATATATATATATATATATATCAGAACAATTGTTAAATCCAATGACAGATTTCAAATATTTAAATAAAACCACCGTGGAGGAGCGTAGTATTTATTATCTCGAGACCAGTTTCGGCATGGAGTTTGTCATGTCAGCCTCAGTCAAACACTAAGAATACATGCAGTCACACCAAGTGTATATACTTACATATATAGTTTACAGAGATCCAATTGGAGTTCTTAATCAGGGGGCGTGAATTTAAGTTCAAGATCTAATCTTAAAAGTTATCCTTAATGAACTTAAATTCACGCCCCCTGATTAAGAACTCTAATTGGATCTCTGTAAACTATATATCTATTGTACACTTGGTGTGACTGCATGTATTCATAGTGTTCGACTGAGGCTGGCGAAACTGGTCTCGAAATAATAAATACTACGCTCCTCCACAGTGGTTTTATTTACACACACACACGCATACACACACACAATATATATATATATATATATATATATATATATATATATATATATATATATATATATATATATCGTCGGCGAATTCTTTCAAGGTGATAAAACGATTGTACAAGACGCGAATGGCGGACGAAAGGAAATGAAGTTTGGCTCTCCCGAAAAGGACGCCCGACGTTAAGGAGTTAGATTAGGGCTCGCCGAGACTCGTTGGCTTGGTCATATACAAGACGTGATTGCGCCAGAATGGGGCCATAGACAGGTTTATCCTGTCAAGGAGGCAAACAGATGGAACGGGAAAATGGCCGACTGCCATTTTCATTAGAAGGCCGGATGGTTCTAATTGAAATGGCGATGTCGAATGATTATCAACAACCAATACTTAGAAAGCACCCGGGTGTTGGTCCCCAAGGGGTGTGTAGGTACACAGCCAGATTAGGTCAAAATTTAAAATGTTTTTGTTTGTTTGTTTTTAGAATCCCAAATTGCAAATGATTTACTTTTATGCAGCAAGTCCTAAGTGACAAGGACTCCTATAGCAAACCTTTTGAAATCGAAATGCTGGGAGTGTGGCATCAACCACTCCACAAACAAAGTTGTACAAAGAGCACAAGTACTCAAGCTCGAGACCAATTTTGTGAAGCACAAGAATTGGAAGAGAGGTGAAAGAAAAGAGGAAAAATAGGGTATGAAAAGAGAATAAAAGAAAGCGGAAAACCCTCCTGATAATTTTCATGTTTCGAATGAACAAATTAGCAATTATCACCTGTCTGTCCTCTGCCTAAGTTTAATACTCATCAATGGGGAACAAGTCGTGCTTTTAAGTATCCAGTTGTTTTGTAGGATCTTATTCCTCAAGATTTACACCCCTCCCCCTATTTAGGATATACGAATTTTATATTTTAGTTTTGCTCATACTTGACATAATTTGACTATTTGGGTTCTTTCCATTTTCTATCCATTATCATTTGTCTGTTTCTTCTTCACTCATTCTTTCATCATAAGAATTACCACACAGCCACGTGCAAATCAACGTGCTCTGATGAAGGGAAATTAAGCTCCATCGAGGGCGGTTAGTCGTCGGTTGGAGTCATGTTGCGGACCGAAATGGCAGTGTCTGTCGCCCCTGAGAAAAAAGGCTCTAAGAAGTTTGTGATGGATCAATTAAATATAAGCCATCTCCAAGATGACCCAGCAAAGATAAACCATCTTCAAAATGATCCAGTAACTATAAGGCATCTCCAAGATGACCCAGCAGAAATAATAAATCTTCAATATGACCTAGCAAAGATAAGCCATCTTCAAGATGATCCAGCAAAGATAAGCCATCCAGAGGACCCCGAAAAATAAGAAATGTTCAAGATGACTAATGAAAAATCGACCATTAAATGTGGACACATGGTCATTGATCGCAATCCTGTGAGCAGAGACGGGACAGAAGAGGAACAAAAATACAGGCGACTGTTAATCGTGCGTCACCAGTTTCCCGGATAAGTAAATTGTCTGGATTAGTTGCTCACAGAGGAGAAAGCAAGTGACATACGAGTAAAATCCAGGGAGCAGACTTTAACTCGTCAAGGTTAGGACAAAAATTACAATGTCGGTCGAGAGACGGCATTGACTCTCAAACCTTATTTTTGCAATGGCAGAATCGGCGCACCACTCCGACCCTCATTTTAAAGACAACGTAGACCGTCACTAAGAACAACAAGAATTTCACTTCCCCGAGCTCTCAACTGAAATAAATAAACACCATGTTGTCTTTATTTATTTCTTGCTATATTGTTTGCCAATTTTATGCCATTTAGCACAATTTGACAGAAAAAAATAGTGCAATAATTCACCATCTTCGCATCGTTCAACTCCAGCTTCATTATTTAATATATCAAATTGCTTATGCAGTAAAACTCTGTTTATATTTGCATGTTTTTCGGAGGCTGCAAATAAAAATCTAAATTACCTTATTAACAAACGTATAATACTATCATTTACATAGGAAATGATTGTCGTATAATTGTTAATATACATATGCATACAGCGTATACCTTATGGCTACCTAATGCGACATTATTATGGTTGAATAAATTTTATGCAAAATAAAGACTAATTTTTAAAACATTAATTCCCTTTGCAATTCTGTATTTTTTTAAACATAATTTATAAAGTCGTATCATTTTAGAAAATTCTTTTATAGTGAAGTCACCCTGACATATGAGGTTATAAAATGTCAAGGCTTCCTCCCCTCCCTCAAATGGCTTTTTATATTTAGTATATAAAAAAAAAAAATATATATATATATATATATATATATATATATATATATATATATATATATATATATATATATATATATATATATATATATATATATATATATATATATATATATATATATATATATATATATATATATATATATATATATATATATATATATTCATTATAGCATGTTTTATTAAAAGTGACCGCTAGTTTCGAATTAATAATTTTTTTTTCAATCTTCTCAATTTGTCTTCTATTCGCCTTTTCTTCATTGTTTAACCTGGATCCAACCTGCCTATACGTGTATAGCTTCGTTCGTAATTTTGTTAATACATTTTGTAACATATATAAACTGAATACTTTGTAATAATTTTTCATTTTAACTCTGAAGATGATACTCGATGTATCGAAACACGTCAGTTAAATTAAAGAAAGTGCTAAATTACATTAATTTACTTCTACCTTTGGCAAAATAACAAACATCAGTCCCCGATGAACTTCGATACGCTTATCCACACGTTAAACAATGAAGAAAAGGCGAATATAAGACAAATCGAGAAGATTGAAATAAGAATTATTAATTCGAAACTAGCGGTCGCTTTTAATAAAACATGCTATAATGAAAATATACTGCCTAAATTGACACACATATATATATATATATATATATATATATATATATATATATATATATATATATATATATATATATATATATATAAAGAGCAAATACAAGTTCTGCGGGTGATAACAACCACCACAGGGCTTTCGCCATATTTATTTTCTTTCTTTTAAAACAATTTTGAAGACAGTAAGAAAGATGGAGAAGCCTTGTATTGCAGACTATATAACAATATAGTAAAAGAGAAATTGGACGCGAATGAGCAATGATACAAGAAACAGGAGTTTTTAGAGGCAAGAGAAAGGGACATTAGAAGAAGACTAGGATCAAAGAGAGCAAAGGGCGGCACATGAAGGCAATCCTCTAACGAGAAGACAGAAATAACGCCAGGGGGGAAAAAAAATGAAATTCCTGGCCGAGACTCGAACCTGGGTCTGCTGATTGCCGATCAGATGCTCTACTGTTAAACTACCAGGCACAGTGACTATACTTCGCCCAAAGTGTTACCCCATCAAACCCAGTATCTCCCTAAGCTAGGAACCTCCAAGGAATTTTTATACCACATCTTCTTACTCGCTTACAAATTAAAGCTCATCTTCCACTTTACATACAAAGAAAGAGCAAATACAAGTTCTGCGGGTGATAACAACCACCACCACAAGGCTTTCGCCATATTTATTTTCTTCCTTTCAAAACAATTTTGAAGACAGAAACAAAGGTGCAGAAACCTTGCATCGCAGACTATATTACAATATAGTACAAGAAAGAGAAATTGGACGCGAATGAGCAACGAGACAAGAAACAGGAGTTTTTTAGAGGTAAGAAAAAGGGACATTGGAAGAACACAAGAATCAAAGAGAGCAAAGGACGGCACATGAAGGCAATCAATATTGAGAAGCCAGTAATAACGCCAAGGAGAAAAAGTTTGAAATTCCTGGTCGAGACTCGAACCCGGGTCTGCTGTTTCTTGTTTCATTGCTCATTCGCTTCCAATTTCTCTTTCTCTTGTACTATATTGTTATATAGTCTACATTCAACTTAGCATTTATTTGTGCGTTTCATAATTTTGATTTTACAGTATATACTGAATTTTTGTACAGAATTTAGCGCGTGGAAAAGAAGAAGCCTTGTCGAAGACGGAGATTTATTCACACCTCTGATAGCGGACAAAGATGCGTCCGTTACATCCAGTATGGAGAATTTCTGACTCCCCAGCCCAGGAACAGGAACGCCAGTGGCGCAAACCAGAAGTCTTCTACTGCAGGTTCAGTCACGTCTTTGTGGACATGGACTTGTTGAGGGCTACGGTGCCTGCACCCCAACCACAAGCTCGCCACGGTCAGGGCCATCTGCAGGAGACAGGACAATGAGGTCTACTGTGACCTGGTGAGGGACAAGCTCATCAGGGACTTTCTCGCCCTCGTCCAGCCTGACAAGTACCTGGACCCTGCCCCCTAGCAGGGGCCCCAGCCAGGCTCCAGCAGCACGGACTACCTGTTCGCCATGGAGGATGGGCAGCAAGAGGAGAGACTCGAGGAGAAGTTCAGGGAAGAGGTCAACAACTGGTCGAGGAAGCCGCTGAAGGGGAACCCGGTGCTCTGGCCCAATCTCTTCCCGCTCGAGTTCCCTGATGCTTGGGTAACACTCTTCCTCAAGTATAACACGCCGCTCACGAGCTCCGCCTCGGTCGGGCGCGTGCTCAGCTATGGGTCGGACATCCTCAGGCCTAAGAGGGCGGCCCTCGCTGCATCGAACTTCGAGGCCCTCGTCTTCATGAAGGACAACATCCACCTCCTTAAGAAGGCCCACGAGGTGGAGGGGGAAGACGAGGACTAAGCTGACGGGCTTAGAGTAGAGTAGAGGGGAAAACTTTAAATATTGAAGTATATATGGAACAAAGTTGTTAGCTGACCCTATGTTTTTTTTCTGAGAGAATATATTAGTATTACTGTGTGTATTTTGTGTAATATGTACTGTATAGTTTAATTTTTTGGTATATTATATTTTAATGAAAATAAAATGTTTATTTTTTATCTTAAAAGCTTGGTTTCTCTTTGTATTAGTTAGAAATGGCTTATTTAGGGTAAAAAAACCATTAAATTCACTTTAGAAACATTGAAAATCGCTTTAAAAACATTGAATCGCTTTTAAAAATATCGAATCGCATTTGAAAAATTTAATCGAATCGGATAATCGCTAATCGGACTTAGATTTTTGGCACCCGAATCGGATAATTAAATCGGACTTGACGAGCTGGCGAATCGGTAATCACTAATCGGACTTCAACTTTTTCGAATCGCGCCCACCTCTGGTACTTAATGAATAAGTCCACCCACGACTCCCTGTGCTGGTAGGGCGAGAGGGACCAGGCCAGCTCGCCTTTAGAGGGCACCCACTCCTCCATGGACTTCTTCAGGACCTCCCTCACATCCTGCTGCTGGTTCGCCGTGCCTCTAGCAAATAACTTATTGAAGAGGAGGGGGGGGCGTCCAAGTCCTGGGGTTCCTTCACTTCTGGCTGGCCAGGCTGACGCCGCTGCTGCTCCTTCTCCCTGGGCTTGATGACGGCCCCTAGCTCCCTGGTGATCTTGTCCCTGATCTCCTCCACCTTGTCAAGGGCAATGCTCTCTAGGGCCTTAGCGGTGAGGTTGGGGTGGACGGCTGTGGCCATGAAGAGGTCGCCATCCTCAAAGAGATGGCCAAACCTCTTTTCATATCCCCTTAGGAGGGCCTGCACCAGGGGTCTGGCATACACCAGGTCGCCATTCTGGCTCTGCTCCTCCAGGCTGGCCTTCATCAATTCAGAGTGACAAACCTTTTATCAGTACGTTTAGGTAGTTTCAAGTAACGCCAGTCTTATATAATGTGAAGAATTTAATTTATCGTAAAAGGAAAGTTAAAAATCGGATAAAAATAAAGTTAACTGTTACCAACTCAAATTTAACATTTTTGGCCAAATTGTGCTTTAAAACTGGCTTAAAACAGCCGCGGCAATTTCTTTCAAAAAAAGTCGTCTTTGTTCCTGTTCAAAGTCGTGGAAAATTGGCTGTGCGATTTTGCTTACTCAGACTTTTTCAAAACAATGCGACTTTCGACTTTGCGACTTCGAAATTCATAGTGCGGCAAAGTCAAAACTCGTTGCCGCAACGCCCAGCTCTGATTGAAAGGCAATTTTTTTTTATCTAAGAGATTGCAAAGTTATATCTGGTTGTTTGTATATAAAATTTAATTAACATGTGATCAAAATGTTCTTCAGCATACCTGTATTTCTGATGCGGCCCGCACTTTTCCCTAATTGCTTGTTTCAGGCGTTTGAGCGTTGCTGCTCCTGTACCATAAACTGCATCCTTCAGGTAGCCCCACAGGTAAAACCAAGTGGATCCAAGTCTTATCTGACATCACAATAGTAATAAGAGGGAGGGGGGGGGCTCCATCTTGTTGAAAGTATAAGTCATTTTCAAACAGCGTCCGAACTGCAGTTATAATTTCTATCCACAGCATTTCGAGATATGCAAGTCCGGTAACTTTCCTGTTAAAGAAAAATCACCCAACCAAACCAATGCATGATAACCACACCATATTGTTAATCCTGGTTAATTAACATGTTTGTCCACATAAACTTGTTGATTATCAATTGAAAAATAGCTGAAGTTTAGTCGATTTACTGTGTCATTCAGCTTGAAGGTAGTATCTTCCTTGGACCACACGATTTTGTTGGCAAACTCTACTCTTTCGGCTTTCATTGACTGAAACAATTCACAAAATTCTAGTATGTGATAAGGATCATTCTCATTCATGGCGTGTAACAGCCTAGCATGACTGTAGGTTTTCCATTGTGACGGCTTTTAAATCCGGTAAACACATGATTTTCTGATCCCGGTCTCACGGGGAAAAGCCTAACTGATTTATGTGGTGATGGAGTAACACTAAAATGGAATTTCCGTCGCTCGCCCTAGATTTGCGACTTCGAGATCTTTGCTTGTGCATATTTTGGGCAATACCTTCTCTCTCAAACTTGTCACGTATCGGTTACTTCGCACGAAATCCCAGGATTCCTTAGCGTTCGACTTCCGCCTCATTCTCAAATTTCCAGTACAATTTCAGAACACTTTTTCGTTGCTCCAATGCTAAATCCTTATGCAACATGTGTTCTTTTGTGGAATTATATAAAATTGAATAGTTAGAGTTTCTATCGTGGACTGAGTGCGTAGGCTGTCCCGAAGCAAGCTAGTTGGTGACTCGACTATCTGATGTACTCAATAGTGGAAGATATGGATAGTAGTAGAAGATAGATGATGAAAGATGGGTAGGGTTTGCCCTAGTTTGAGGGGCATCGCGGGCATTTATTTACTTTAACTACTGATTTTTCATTTTTTGTTTATTATTGACTACGTTCCGTCCATTACAGGTATTTGATAAAACAAAGCCAGGCTTAGCCGATGCATACGGAAGTGTATCCAAGCCGCTGGAGAACATTTTGAGCACTTGGTGTTGTTAATTAAATTTTATATACCCAATTTAATCGCTTAGATAACTAATTTAGCTTTCACCGGTGATTGCTATAATAATATATAGTTGTTTTTATTTTTCAAATAATAAAATATACGATGCTATAAAGAGTAAATAGTCTTTTGGCCGATACCCTGTATATATGAATTAGCTCTATCGCCATTTGGGGTATACATCTTTGCTTTTTTTGCTGGATAATTTTCTCTTTTATTTTACTTTTCTATTTGTTTTTTATATTATTTTAAAGTTTATCTTGGATTATGTATACGTTAATTTTCTTCTTCATTTTTTATTCAATATTTGACTAAATGATGTAGAGATCAGTAATAACGATTGATAGAAATTTCATGGTGGTAGGATCAATTAGGTAAAAGTCGGAGCAATTTTCCCTCAATAGCATTTTTATTAACTAGAACTTCCTGACTCTTGGGCATTTGTCGATTGGACAGTCGAGAAGTCTTTGGATAATGTCAGGTGGAGGTGAGCGGATAGGTTTCTTTCAGATCTTAAGTGCACCAGAGTTCAGTCCCGTATTTATGGGAGGTAGGTCTATACTGAAATGAAAGTCAATTTGACATTTATGCTTTATTTTGGACTTTGTAATTATTGCATGCTGCTCTTTGTCTTTGCAATTAGAAGTATAGGAATTTAAGCAACATAGGCTTCATAATTGAAGTAAAAGTGCTTTTAATGGTCTATTTTCTAAGATTCTGAAATCTGAAGGGTATTTAATTCTATTTTGGCACAACTTGGTGGTATGCTTCCGATTGTCCTTCGATCTAATGCGAAGACCCAGAATAATACCTTCTGTTTCGTATTGGTAGATAGTATCTCCCTCTGTTATATCTGTCACTTTGTTCCTGTTCAGAAGGATGAAAGTAAATTTTGGTTGGATTTGTAAAAATTTTCATCTTCTCTCGTATTGGTTGATGTTGGCAATTTCCTGAGCTGCCGTTCTGGCTGTAAATCCTTCATTCATATATTATTGGGAGATGTTTGCAAAATGGACATACAGAGAATCCTCCATTATTGCTCCTGAAAGATCAATGGTGAAGAATAAGTACAAGAGGGAGCAAAGACAATATCTATATGGGACTCCTGTTTTGGTCGAATTGTGGTCCAGTGAAATCACCTATTGATATATAGACCAGCCACTCCATAATAGAATCGCCCATGATTTTCTCCAAAATAGTGTTGATGCTCAAATGCAGAAACTTATCTTGTAAGCATCAGTGCCATACTTTACCAAATGTTTTTTCAATACCTATATGAAAGAAGTCTTTATACTTTTTTTTTCATTTCTAATTTAGTCATTTTCTCCGTCTTCGTCCCTCTTCCATGGCGAAAATCGTGTTATCGATTGTTAGTGTCTGGATAGGAATGGACACGGCTAATAATGTATTATTTTTTAAATACTTCGCCACTATATTCAAGAAGAAAGATTGGACATAAATTTTTAGGTCTTTCAAGTGTCTTTCTGCTTTGTGCATAAAGATCATATATGAAAACTTCCATTCGTCCCGGAAATATCCTGTCTTCAAAATCGCAGTTAACTCATGAGAGAAACTCTTCCTCCCAGTCAAGCAGTGGTCGATCTAGAAGTGTGGCGTTAAGTGCACATGTCCTGTTGATTAGCTTATCTAATATATTCGTTATTTCTTTCTCAAATTCAATGTCAAAATTCCCATTTCCCTCTGGGAAAAATAGGGAAAACATTAGATCAGTGAGACCGGAATTCCCTGTCAATCTCAGCCAGGGCCTTTAAATTTTTTCCCCAGCTCAACAAAAATTTTGAGGCTCTTGTCGGTGGTCTACTTCTCAGTCTCTTAACTGTTTGCAAAAAGTTCTGAGCACGTCTTCTAGGTCTAACCATTTTATAATGGCACTACATAAATCTCATCTGCGCTCTACTATCAGCTCTTTTAGGTGGTCATGTGTTTCATTGAGGCACCTATAAAGTTCCCGGTAATAGTTACGGAACGAGTTTGGAAAAATATTTGTCGTTGTTCTTACCAATTACTAATTAATGTAAGAGTGTGTGTGGAAGGGGACACAGCATGTGTGGATCAGACAAAACGGAATAAAAGAGGTGAAAAGAGAAGGTAGTGTAGGAGATTTGCAAAGGGATGCAAGGCGCTTGGTGATTAAGCTTATCGCTTTCTTATATTTTTGTTTTGTGTATCTTTTGTTGTTGTTCTTGTATTAATTATATTTAAACGGCATTCAAACCTTTTGTCTTAAAAGCTTTAATGTTTTTTGTATAGGTCGTGGGCATTTGCTGTTGTTTTATGATTTATTATTTTAATAGTTTTAATACCTAGTGATTCTGTATTTAATTTATTTTGTGGTGTATGTTGATTTTTGTCTTTTGTGGTTTTCTTTCTTCTTATTTTGAGCCATATATAGGTAGGTTTTTAGTTGCATTTAGTTAAAATTTTCTTAATTCGTGAGTTTCGTGATTTGGTGAGTTTTCTTTTCCGGTGTTAAACACTTCCCATGCGTAGAACGGCACTTGTTAACGTTAGCCAGTAGTCTAGTGGAGTTTGGAAATCTTGCACGGATTCTGTTCTAGAAAATCAATTGAATGAGTTCCTCACTCATGTCTCAATTAACCAGGTCCTGCATATTCCTAGTCCGTTCGTCAATGACTGCGTTAATAGGACTTAACTCCGCCTCCCTGTGCAGCTCTACTTGGTGTCTTCTTTCTCACCTGAGTGTACCCGTAATTAGATACACGCATTTGTTCTGCACGGCCTGTAGTCTCCACTTTTGTGTCCTCGAGGCAGAAGAGAGGGCGGAAGCCGGGTAGAGCAGCGTAGATCTTACAAGTGCATTGTAGATCTTTTTTTTATTGCGTTGTTCTTGGGAAAGTTTAGTAATCTCCGGACTCCAGACAAGAGCAGAAAGAACTTTAAATGTTCACATGAATTACTATTATATCAGCAGTTTTAAAAGATCCGTGATTATCAGTCTTTCATAGTCTATTTCATTAAGGATAACATTTTCCAGTGAGTTTGAAAATTAGAGAAAACTTTAGATCAGTGAGACGGGAATTCTCTTACAATCTTAGCCGGACCTTCGATATGGCCCTCCTTGCGGGAATTCCTTATGACTTCCTCGTACAGATCCGAACTTTTCAAGACGGCGAGCTATACACGGAATTAGAGACGTTTTGGATAATGTTGCCTTGATTGACGGTGTCCAAGGCTCCGTTCACAGAACCTCTCCAGTTTTCTGTCGAGCCGTGCCGCGTGGTAGCTCTCATCAAGCATTTACGGCGAGGTTCGTATTGTGACTCCCAATGAGTACAAGAGTTGGATGTGCTGCCTCAAGGAGTGTGTTGACTTCCGTAGGTAAGCTGCCATGATAGTAGGGAACGGGTGCGTGCTCACACGTAGAGGTATATGTGTCGGAGTTGATGCAATTTGCTCTTTGATGGAGTTGAGTAAAGATTATAGGACCATAATATTCTCGAAATGCGACAAACAGCCACGATGTCAGGTTTTGGTAGTTTATGACCACCCGAAGAGGCATTTATACCCGACAGTTTTGCTTATTTTTTATCATTCTGAAGAAGCTTGGAACACGGGAAACGTCAATAAAGGACTTCATACCAGCTCGGGGTTTTCTTCTTGCTCTACCTCTCAATAGGTTGTCAAAGATATTTAGCATTAAGTGTGGTGATCCTTTTCATGAAAACTGAGTTTTCATGCTACAATAACTACATTTTCACAAAATACGGCCTGATAAAGAAACTGCCACCTTTCCTACAAGCCAAATATCGTTCCAGCAGTGTGGAATAATGATACTATTCCAAGATCCTCTCTCATCCCCCAATAAGCAATTCGTTTACTTATATCTATACACAGACAACACTTGTTACTATAAATAAGGAGTAAAGTACAATAGATCAAGCGAACGCCATGTCACCCTCCGTAGGAGAGGGCCCACTCTGAACGACTAGGAATATCGCCCGCCCGCGTTATTTTTCGCTGCACACAACAGGCAAAAAGAACAAAGACACCACCGAGAGACAACATAAAAGCAAACACGGTGTTGTTACCGCATCATAGGAAAGACCACTGTCATAGACTCATATTTCATACTGTCTGGCGTATTGACCTCGTTTTAATACAGTCCGCTCCTCCTCCGAAATGACCTAACGAGTAGTATTTCCTTTGTGTCTACCTTGAGACTACCTCTCTCACTTGGCCGCTCTGATGACCTTACGTCATATTTCCCAAGCCGATAATATTTTGCCGTCTGTCGTCTTTTTTCATTATGTCCACTTGAGCCTAATGACTGTCCCATGGCAAAGTGAGGATTAAATAATCATCTTTCATATGGCCGTTGCCGTCATCACCGCTTCGACCATATGTTTCTTCTGGCGACTTATACTTTTTCGCGTCTTCTGCCTTTGTCTCTCTATGATATTTTAATCTCCACACTTTGGTTTCACGCGTAAGGTATTGAGGGACATGGCAATGACTCCATCACAGTTCATATAACATCCACCCTTAATGTTAATTTCATAGTACATAACCCAAGGAGACTACTTGAGGTCTAAGTACAGACTAATTTTGTTCATTCATTCTTTATATAAATAATTTTTTTTCAATAAACTTGATTCAAGAAATAAACTTCATAACTCATCAGTCTTGAAAACGAAAGTGTTATTATTTTGTCTAGACACTAGGTGTATCTATCGGAGTCTTGATCACGTATTTTCGTGATATTCAGCACTAAAGAACATCGAGTATTCTTCCCTACCTAACCCCGAGCCCCTCCAAATCTAAAGGAAAACAGGTTGCTCGCGTCTGTGGTCATTGCCCCCCATTGCTTTAATCAAAATGCCTACTTTATGAAGATTATATTTTAACCCCAATTTTACTGTTATATTCCTCTTTTGTGGGAAATTTTGGAATTATTTCCAGTGTGCGGTTACCATAGCAATGGGAAACCTTATAGATACTGCATTGGGCTCATCGATACTGGACGAGCCTCATGCACACCGAGAGAGTGACTATCCAGGAGACCATTCTAACAACCCCTAAAAATAAATTCCTTCTTGCGTGCCTGACTCAGGGTCGAGGAGGCTTTTCTCATTGCCATGGTAACCGCATCCAACAACTTCGTTCATTGCAGTTTAATATAAAAACAAAATCCCGTGTTCTAGATTTAGAAATTGGCTTTGGTTTGTTAATGGAGTTTGCCAGACCTTTTTCAATAGTTTTTAAGATAAAAGCGTGGGTTGAATTATTGTGCCGATTACGTTCGGTCCCATCAGAGGTCAGCAAAGGGTCAAGGTCGATCCATCGGTAGAGTATCAGGTGACAGAATGCCAGAGGGTGAATTCCTCTGCTCGATTTCGGTTTCTTTCAATCTCGAAGGTGACTATTGACCCCCTCCCCATTCCTCAGAAGGCGGCATCTGTGTTAGACAGACGTGGAATTCCTCCTGTAGTTATGTCCATCCTTCTCTCCCACCTTCGAATTCATCTTTTTTCGCTAAAAAATTTAGAATTTTATTTTTGTGAAACTTGAAACTTTTTTGAGCACCAATCAGCCGGCAAAGAGCTCGAATATGGGCGACACCGGAATTTCAACTGAACATAATAGCATTTCTGAGACTAGTTTCACCAATGACCTGCTTCCTTCAGTCACCTCTAAAATTAGTCTCTAATATTTTATTTAAGAAACTAATTTACTCATCAAGAAACTCAATGCTGAGTAAAAGATCTCTTTTCCAACTTTTAGTTCCTCTCTATTCGCATAATTCTCCCTTCTTTTTTTTCCATAGACGCTACACCATGAGCGCTACTTTACTTGTATGTTGACTTATGTGCGTACATGTGTAGCAAATCTTGAGACACTGTGACCAGATGTCCACAGAAAAGCGGTTAAACCAACGATTCAATTGGAATTCATTTACCCAGTGGTTTCTTTTGTCTCCTGACACTGGTAAGGGTCCCGGCCGTGTTCTGCGCCCCTTTCCCCAGTGAAGAGTGCCTGCGTCATGAAGCCGACTCCGAAGGCGTCTTTTGAAGACGAAGAAGTCACCATTGGAGGTCGGGCGTCCCCTGTAATTTAGAAACATTAATCTTGAGGTTTCGGGTCTGTGGCATCAGATTCCTCTGGCACTCGGTGAGTATCCCCCTCGAAAAGGAGGGAGAGAAGGGAGGAGGGGCATTAACTTTATCGGTTCTTTCAACACTTCGGGACCAACGGTAAACGGAGAGTTGGGGTCAATTAAATCCGATTCCTCGTCCGAATTCCTTCTTCGTTAACGGAGGGGATTAGTTGACCGCTCCGAGACATCGGTCGGTCCAATATGAGGTCCCTTTAAACTCCTTCCACTTTACACCTACTTACACTTATCTTAGTTGGGGAATTTGCTTTAACACTACAAGAGACACGTACATGTCCGCACGCATGTACACACACGTATGTAATCAAGCAGGGAGAGCGGAAAGAGCCACACGCAGTAGATTTATGATATAATAATTAGTAAAAGTAAGAGAATTGATAGTATTATTAAATACATTAAACATTATTAATGTTATTAATATTCAGGGATCAAATATTTATTAGAAATTTTAATTAATATGATATTATTTATAGCTTATAATGTTGCACATATACACATGCACATACAAACACGCGCGCACAATAAACTAAGAAATAAATTCAAATTTGAGTTCATGTGCTCCTTATGCGAGTTGTTTCGGGAAGCATTGAACGTGCCTTACTTGCCCCGACATTTGATTTGCGTTGATATCTTCCTCATTTGTTCCTATTAATTCACTTCATTTTTTCTTGTTTATCTTCGCTTATTTTTCTTTCTCTTGCGTCCGACTAGACTTTCAGCTTGCGGTGAAGGATGGTGTTACCCCCCCCCCCCTTCCCTGCATATAAATACTTAATCGCTATGCTTATTTTCGTCCCTCTTCGAAAAATGGAATCACAAAAATTGAAGACGTTGATAATAAATTTTAAATCGCCCAGTGGAAAAATAAAATGTGATTCCAAGCGTTTTCCACCTTGGAAACGCTTTGCCTGCGGGTGATCTGCATTTTTTAATTGCATGCGATTGTGCACTTTCCGCTTTCCTACAAAGTAGTGTTGGCAGGCTTCAATGCCCTTCATTGCGCGACCCAGAAACAAAACTTTTAGGTGGGCGGCTTCCTAGGCCAGCGGCCCATATCCGGATTTAGTCGCTTCCTGTCCCACTAACAGCTTATCACGATTAAGTGAAAAAAACAGCACAAGGTTTTTAGTCACGTGAGAATCTAGCCGCCGGCGACTCTAAATCTCATTCTGTCGGTCGGTCCCCGTTTCGCTTTTTTGTTTTTGTATTAAAATTGTAACTATTTGGCTGATTCTAACAAAATTTGAAACCCTTATGTTGTTTTGAATTCTCTTTCGAGTGATATAGTTTTTAAGTCCTTCCAAGGTTAGCCTGGGAATTATTTGGCAATAATATCATAACTATTCAGCCGATTCTAACGAAATTTGAAACCCTTATGTTGTTTTACATTCTCTTTCGAATAATATAATTGCCAAATTCCTCCCAAGTTTAGCCATAGAAATATTTTGTTTTGGCAATAACATCATAACTATTCGGCAGATTCTAACAAAATTTGAAACCCTTATGTTATTTTACATTCTTTTTCGAATAATCTAGCTTACAAGGTCTTCCTGAGGTTAGTCTTTGAATTATTGAAAGTTTTGAAGGTTGTAAGGTCATAAACCAGAATAAGTGAGAGCAGGTGGCTTTTTGGTCAGCAGACCTTGTTTTCGTTCTTCCTTACTGGCGTCAGATTTGACGCATATGCGTTTGTTTCAGCATTGGTTTTATTCCGTCCTATTTTTCGGGGCGGGGAAAGGGTTCACTGATGTAGGGCGGTGTTGTTATCGTGTTCCATCATTCTTCAATTAAACCATATAATTTCGTTTGTCAATTTGTGACCTGTATGAAAAAGAAATCCCTCAAAACGATTCGAACTACTGTGATTTTTTTATGCTGGAGTGAAAAATACCTCCGTTTGGCGTTTCAGAATCAAGGAAATTATTTATGCCTATTCGATTTCCTGTTCTTAAAGTTCTTAATTATTCTTAACTTTATGCTTTTAATTTGTATATAAAATTGTTACAGATAAGTGCACGATGTTTATTAACTTATTGCTTATTCACTGTATTCGTTTTGCTCTTCGTATTCTTATCATTCCATTCCCTTTGCATTTGTTTACATGAAAATGGCCACATTTTCACTTCTGTTCGTTTGTCTGGTGCCTCGATGGTTTATCAGCAGGATTACACACTGGTACCGTCGGATTAGTGTCACATTTTGTGATTATGTTGTTTTTAATCAACAAATTTATATTTTGGTATTTGATAATGATCCAGCAGCTCGTTCATTCACAGTCAGGGGTATTTTCATTTTTCGGTTAAGTTTTAGGACATAACATAACATAACATAATTTCACGGATGACAAAAGCCACAAGGGCCTATCAAAGGTCATCCGCCTCCGTCAAAACCCACCCACAAAAAGCACCATCACCAGGAGAAGACAAAATCAAAGTCACCCACAATATAATATAACAGATAACAAAAGCCACAGGGGCACATCAAAGGTCATCCGAGTCAAACGGCCTCTTTTTAAGGCACCCAAACTCCCAAGAAAACTACATCCAGAGGATTGCATCCAGAAACAACGGTATCACCAATCAAGGCTTGTCAAGAACTAAATCATGCAGCTATAGATATATAAAACAATATTAATATTTACAAAACTTAGGAACCATCACAACCTTCCCTCCCGATAAACTCATCCAACCTACTCTTAAATAAATTTAAATTTGGACTAACTACTACCCTGCATGGCAATTTATTCCAGAAGTCCACCACTCGATAGGTGAAAAAATATTTTCTTAAATCCAACCTACACCCTTGCTTTTTAATTTTCAAGTGGTAACCTCTAGTCCGATTTCCATCATCTAACTCAAAAAACTTGCTAACATCCAATTTATCTATCCCGGAAAAAATTTTAAAGAGCTCAATCATATCCCCTCTCACACACCTCCTTTCGAACGAGAACATATTTAATACCCTCAGTTATCTATATATTCAAGGTACCTCAGGGAAGGAATAATCTTTGTTGCCCTCCGTTGCACTGAGTCGAGAAGGTTAATATCGTGTCTAAAAGGTGGGGACCATGCCTGTATACAGTACTCTAGATGTGGCCTAACATAAGAGTTATAGAGTTTAAGGACAGAAGGTCAAAGATGAATCTTCGCCAAATTCTGCGTACTCTTGAACTTGTTTCAAGGACGACAAATTGGGTATAATATGTCGAAAATACACCATCAAATTAAAAGCAAAGAAAGGCCTATTGGCGAATCGCCATGAATCAAATTAAAGCAAAAGCCTATTGGCGATTCGTCATGAATCAAATTAAAGCAAAGGCCTATTGGCAAATCTGCATTAATAAAATTAAAGCAAAAGCCTATTGGCGATTCATCATGAATCAAATTAAAGCTAAGGCCTATTAGGAAATCGGCATGAATTTGGGGATTAGGCTAGGCATATGACAAGGACCCGTCGATCGGATTTGGATGGCAATCCAATCAATGGCTCTGACAAGGAAGGGGGTTATTTTTCTTTATTAATCATATTATGCCTATAGATTTTCCAGAGGTATATATGAAATTTATGCAGTTTTTCATATATGTATTAAGGAGTAAATCAGTTGAGGGGACCCCTCCCCCAACTGTGGATTCCTTAGAGCAACCGTTGTTCTCTTTGTTCAGACGTTTCGCTCATCTCGAGCTTTTTCAGGTACCTTTGGTTCTTATAAATAGTCATGGCCAAACGTTTTGAGGCTATTATATTTGTTCATATAAAAAATAATAGAACTAATTAAACGTTGCATTTTGTTTTAGTGTGTTTGTATCAGAACTTGAAGGTGAAATATACAAAAAATTTAGATCCTAAACCCATTTTATTAATAAATACAATCAATTGATGTGCGCAATCAATATTTACAATAATGCCTCTCGTTTTTCGGGGCTGCTTCAATTCATTTTGAGATGCTGGAGACCAAATTTGTGATGCTATTTGGACTGATAGTCCTCCCTTTTTGTCCATTAAACACCCGCAACTGTTCACAATTGAGTGCCTTCTCCTTATCAACCACCATTTTGATTATCGCCCACAAATTCTCTTCGGGGTTCAAATATGTCGAGTCCAAAAGCTCGATGTTATTTTCAGGCAATAACTTTATTATTGCTCTTGATTTGTGACAAAGTGTGCAATTGTGCTGAAAGAATACAGTTATCATCCACAAATTGGTGCTGAACCGTAGGAAAAAGGTGCTAATGATCCACATTTGTTACCATTTCGAGTTCATGGCAGTGTTCTTGGGCAAAATTGTTAGTGCTCCAGTTCTCTTAAGAGTGTCCGGGTGCTTACCCGTGGGCATGCCCCGAGACACGTGCAAACGCTCCCCTTTTTCCCTCTTAACGAGGGATCTTCCAGAAACTCTAAACAAGCGGAAAAGGAGATTCATCAGAAAAACCTCACTTTTCCCCCAGTCTTCAACAGTCCATTCTTTATATTTGCTACAAAAGTGGAGCCAATCCGTAAGGCTCTTCTTGGTGAGCTGAGCCCTTCTCGACACGAGACCTTTGTCGAAAGGTTTCTGCCTCTCTGTGCAAGCTGAAACGTTCACACCTGCTTATTTCCAACCGTGAACAAGCTTGGCAGTGAGGGCAACCCGATCATTGAGGTGGGACCTTACCAAGAGGTGATCTTGGCGTTCATTTGAAGCTCTTGGGCGTCCAGAAGACTTCTTCATAGGAGTGTGTCGAGGAACGACACAGTATGTCCCACTGTCTAATATGGGTACATACGTAATCGAGTCAGACTGGCAAATCTCGATCCTGTACTCAGGCAGGTATGCAGCGAAGGGGAGGAAATGGCCTCCCAAAGTAAGAGTGCGATCTAATTACAGGTTGGCTATTCGAAAGGGGAACTCGTTTGCCAGATTCAACTCAGGAATTATTTAAGGAAACACCTCTACAAAAATAAGCTTTAAAACAAGATAAATTATTAAATATAAAGACAAGAATAATAATGGAAATTAGCACAAAGGTTAGTGTGACAATGAATATTATAGCAGGCAGGAATTAATGGAAGCTGGGCCCGGGAATCATTAATTAATTTGCTGGTTTAAATAATAGGAGTAAGATTACTAAATCTTTTCGTTATGCGATTATGTAGTCTTCTTAGTACTTGAGAGAATCAGGTGACTTACGAGGGTAGGATTCTGGATTACCTCGGATGATTGACGGGAGCGGAAGACCAGTGACCAGGTCTTCGTAGAACACGAACTCGGGGTATGAGCGTTCAGGGAACTCAACGGGTTTGCGATTACTCAGACTTCCGGGGGGGGGGGAGCGACCACAGTAGAGACTTGTCAACGGACCGGCGTAGAATCTCCACGAAGACGGACGCGAAGACGTGAGACCAGGATACTCTTCCGGGACGTAATAAAGTAGTGGCAATCTTCCTCTGAACAGAGCGGATTACGGAGAGGATCTGCTCAAGAGATCACGACGACGAAGCTCGGTTCGACTGGGGTACAGATGTACTTTATCTGGGCGACAAGACTTCCTAACTCGCATTCTCTAAAGAGAACTATGCACCTCGTCTTAAATCGGGGAGTTCGTCTGGAGGCAAGGGGGAGGGGAAGCACGAGACGAGCGAAGTCCCAAGGGATAGCATGGCGTCAGACAATGCAAACAAGGGAGTTTGATAAGCGCCGCTTTGAGGAAGCGACCGAGGGAGTAGTAAGAGAATTCTTTCTACCCCACAGGAGGGGGGAGGAAGACGAAGGAGACACCAGCAGCCAGACGGGCGGTCAACGCTATCATAGTGGGGGACGGTGGTCATAAATGAAAATAAACATAGCTGGCGACAGTCTAGGCCTGAGAAAATTAAGCCACACGGTCTGTTCTAATTCATACTTCTACAGAGTGTAACCAGTCTTTTTGAGGTTATTAATGATAGTAAAGATACGGTTCATTGATGCAATACCCTAAGCAACTATCTACTTACATTTCAAGTCACTTTGGTGCAGAGCCACAATAGTCGGTGACTTTTCCTTGGAAAATACCCATTTTTGGAAGTAAACAGCATTCAAACTTTCATTTTTACAAAACAAAGTATTGCGAAATCGATTATAATTACACATCATTTATTTAATCCATATTTGTTATCTTTTGACCTTTTGGAACGAATAGCAAAACTCCATGGACTGAAACTCACCTCATACATGAACCAGGACCAGAGGGCGATTTTGGATTTACCGGAGGGTACTGTTTTTTCTTATTATTTTTGAAATGCAGACCTTTTAATGAACCTGAAATAATTTAAATATTAAGTTAATTATTCATATCATAAATTTTAAAAACAAATGAAAAAATAATATATATTAGTCTCCAAAATTTTGCCCATGACTGTATACAACATATATTTTCGAAACTAAACATAACTTACTCCTATTCAGATGCTGGGCGATGATTGGGGGTTGTGAGGGGCATTTTAGGGGGCTTCTGCCTAGAGATGTATCAATACTTGACGTGACGTGACGTTACAGCAGATACCACCCCATTTTCTCAAGAATGTACCCTGACTGGACGAGATGCCCCATCGCTATGAAGGGCCATTCCGCGTAGACAAAAGTGATATGTACTTTTGTGTACAATAGGGCATAAGAAGAAGGTGGTTTCGTGGTTTGGATGAAGCCGGTTGATGATGATGATGAATTTCCAAAAGCCTTTGGATGATTTCAAAATATTTATTCGTCTTCCTCTCACCTCCATTTTGGTCTGCTTCGGTCAGCCATTCTATCCCTCGGCTGCATCTGACTTCGCCCACCGAGGACGCATCGGTTCGAAGCGATCAATTTAAGTTGAAGAGTCGTTGAACCAATCTTGGAGACCTCGAGAATATTGAATGAATGTTCAAAAATGTTCATTCTCTGAATGCGGATCTAACGCAAATCACTCAATGAGTATTATGTTCATTGAGATATGTTACAACCACCCTACATGGATGCAATTGTGGAGTGGGACCACCCCACTTGGATGTATTCCATGTGAAGCTAAGTTGCTAAAGAATTTCCACTTCCTAGCTGTTGCATGGACCACATGGGGGGGGGGGCTATAAAATTCCCACAACATGCAACACCTCCCTCCCCTCTAACCTGGTCCCTCAGGACAGCCTCGCAGAGAGCTAGGCCCCACTTAATTGTGGTAATGTTAGAGGGGCCTAGAAGACAGGCTATAAGGTCAAAACCTTTTCCCTATATCTCCCAAGCGGTCGGGGGGAAGAGAGAAGACATCTGACCCCGGAGAGCGCTGAAATATCTGTTTCGCCCGTGAATTGACAAGACTTCTACCTCGCCAGGCGAGCGACGACTGTTTGAAATCGATTTCAATTTATTCCAAAACATTTTTACATATATTTGTTTTACTTTATTTGTTTTAAAAAGAAACTTGAGTTGATTCAGAGTCCAAATTCACTTAGGACGGAGGAATGAAGGTCAAGGCGAAAGAAAGAATAATAATTAAATAGAAAAGACACAAAATGAGTAAAGGAAACTGAATTGGAAATAAACCTCACGATATTGCTAAGAATGAGACGCCGTTTTGCAAATCTCCTGGCTCAAGTTCGTAAGAACAGAAGGATTCTGCAATATGTTAATTATAGACCATACGAGGCAGCCCCTGTTCTCATCCCCAAGTTCAGTCCCACCTAGCATCCTCATCCATTAATCAATCCAATCTCTTCTTAAAACTCCACAGGGAGGACGTTTCTATCACATTTAACATTTGATTTGTAAACCAATTCCTGTCAATCTCTTTCCTAAATCTAAACTTTTCCGGCTTGAACCCATTACTACGTGTCCTATTCTGCTCACAAAAAAATAAGAACCTTACTTCTGTCCCCCCTATTATAACCTTATTACCCACTTGAAGACCTCAATCAAGTCCCTTCGGACTCTTTTCTTTCTAATCTATGAAGATTTATTCTCCCAAGCCTTTCACCCTAAGGTAAACTCCTTAACCCATGAATCATCTTGGACATCCTTCTTTGCACAGACTCGATCAAACCAATATCCATCCTATAATATGCTGACCAAAATTGCACCGCAAAGTCAAGATGAGGTCTAACTAATGCTAGGTACAGTTCCAGAAATGACATCAGCACTCCTATTACTTACTCTCCTCCCAATAAACCCCAATGCCCTATTAGCTCTATTCCTAGCACCTATGCGCTGCTTTCTAGGCCAGAAGTCAGAACTTAACTGGACACCCAAGTCTCTTTCGCATTCTGACCTTCCTAAAACTCCCCCATTCTTTTTCTTTTCATTATTCAGCAAATTTCATCTACCTATACTAAAGTGCAGTACACTCACTTATGTTAAATTCAAAGAAAGAACAAAAAATTCTAAACTACGAACTACCAACATGAAACTCTTTGCGGGGTCATAGTTGGGATCATCGCCACACTGCCGGAACGTGGCAACTGAGTCCAAACCAAAACATTGACTCTGGAATCTTAAATATTTGGGTTCGAGTCAATAACACTGAGTTATGTGTACATTTTTCGCTCCTGTTGAATGGGGTGCACGTGGTCTGGTGCTAATAATCACACTTTTTTAGTTATACCAAAAAATGACCCCTGGACCGAAAAATCCGCTGCCTCAAGGTACCTGCGCTTATCTTTAGCATATTTTTAGGGTTGTTTTGCCTTTGCAAACAGAGTCGGGCTGGCGTGAAATTATTTACATGTGTAGTAGTTACATGAACTTATTTGATGTATATGAACTAACTAACTGTTCTTAACATTATCGTTGTGCCTATAACCCTATGATCGCTTATGATAATTAAAAGGAAAAAATAAATAGTTCTTAACTCATGTTTGTTTCATACTCATTCTCACATGATGATCCGCTTAACCTAGGATAATCTGTCATTAAACCACATATACATGAAGATCCTCTGCCAGTTATAAATGGGATGAAGTTATTGGGTCAAGCGCAAAGCGTATATCAAGAGTATGGAAGGATGTAGAAGAGGATTTTTAATTGATATCTTCAGGAATTTATGTGGTGAGAAATAATACAGCGACTTTTGACCTTGGTAGTATTCCCTTGATAGGTGCTATAAAAAAAATGTCAAAATGTGGTGAGAAAGAAATAAGAAAAACACTTTTCATCTTTCTGCGGGACATTTGCTGGTCAATATCAATTCATTTTAATCTTCAAATTAATTATTTTTCTTTTAATTGTGTTACCTTATTTTCACGTTATTTTTTTCTGTTATTTCTTTACACTATATTGTATTCAATAAATCAGTCGTTTTTATCTCCTTTAAACGGGGTAGCTTATCTTTACCATGCTTATTTAGGAAACTGATCATCTTTACAATGCATTTTACTTATATCGAAAAAATAAAACAAATTGATTCAACCATAGAGGTCATCTTCACTGTCAAGCTCAACAACTGCAGTCACTCTTTTGTGTATCGTCCACAACAGAACCTAATCTAACCAAAGTTAGTTTCTGTTGTCGACCACACACAAAAGAGTGAACGTGCTGGTTTGACCTCACACTAAAGGAGGATCGACCCCTGCGAACTCGATCACTTCTAAATTCTGCGCTCAGTACTATTACCTATTACCAAACCTCAAGTTTCTAAAAGGCTCAAACTTGAAACTATGGGGTATTCTGACTGTAACAACCACTCAATGTAGATTACAGATTCGAACCCAGCAAATCGCCTATGACTTGGCAGTCATCCGAGTTCCATTGGCCGGTATATGATTTCTTGCGTAATTTTCATTTATACAGTTACAATAAATGTCGCCAACAATCTGCGACTTATTTACGACGAGCTTCGATACACAAAACGCAATCACAAAGAGTCCATCTAAGAAATTCAAGATGGTCGAGAGAGGGAAGCTCATAGGTTCGAGAGAGGGGACACTCATTGTGGCTTTGGGGCAGATAGATCGATAAATATATAAAGAGAGATACAGAAGATGTAGTCTAGATTTCCTGGCCAAAAAGGGTCGCATTTGTTCCTTCTCACTACCGCTGTCGTTTTTTCTTCATAGCAGTAGTCAATAATTGTTTACGTCTCCTTCCATCGGTTAAAACGTTACCTACTTCGCGTGGCAGCTTCAATTAACCTTGTCTGCTGCCTTTGCGTGTTAGCTGTCCGAACTCATCTTTTGCCGATGTCATTTCACGGCCAGTCTCTCGTTCATCCTTTTGACGCTGGCCATTCTTGAACTCTCGTATACACCGGTAATGCTGGTGTTCATACTTCGTCATTCTTCCGCACTATCAAAGTCATTTTCTGTTGGGGGTAAAACATTAATTCCTATTATTTACCTTTTCATTTAGGATCGTGAATCTCATTTGAATTTCTTTTATGTTTTCAGTTATGTGCGTTACATAAGACAAGCTATTAACTCCCAACACGGGTGGGGGGGATTATTTGAACAAGATCCACACGATAGAAGAGATAACAAAAGATCCTCCCAGAAGCCACCGCTTGCATTGATAGAAGGGAATGAATACATAACTGAATGGAAGGTGAAAACTCATTAGCCCCAATAAATGCCATTATTTAGTCGTGTTCGACACCTGATCCCAAAAGGCCACTTTTCAAGCTACGTGGAATAAGAAAAAGACAAAGTATATAGCCTCGGTCCTAGGGCTTTTAGGCCGCATGTGTCCTTCTATGACTTTAAGGCCACATGTGGCCTTTTTGGCATTAAGTGCGGCCTTTTGAGTAAATAAATATTTTATAGATTAATTTTTTTTTGTTTCCTACACAAAAAGTATTCGCAACAGTCATTAAAAGGTTAGTTAACTTAAGAATTGATCATTTTTTTCTCATTTTTATGTTGACACAAAGTCATAATAGTTAATTATATACAAAATAATGTGCAATTTGAATTTATCTAATTAAATGTAATGAATGTGGCCTCCAGCTAACTCCCCCCAGGCGGCCTTCAACACAGGAAAAGATCCCGGGCCATGATCTAACCTATTTCCTGTCTTTATAAAGAAAGACCTTTTCTTCTAATGCTTATATTAATATGCAATGATTTTCAACCACACTATAACCATATGAAATGATTTTCAACCACGCTATAGCCATATGCAATGATTTTCAGCCAAGCTATAGCAATATGCAATGATTTTCAACCACGCTATAGCCATATGCACTGATTTTCAACCACGCTATAGCTATATTCAATGATTTTCAACCACGCTATAGCCATATACAATGATTTTCAACCACGCTATAGCTATATTCAATGATCTTCAACCACGCTATAGCCATATGCAATAATTTTCAAACACGCTATAGCCATATGCAATGATCTTCAACCACGCTATAGCCATATGCAATGATATTCAACCACGCTATAGCCATATGCAATAATTTTCAGCCAAGCTATAGCCATATGCAATGATTTTAAACCACGCTATAGCCATATGCAATCATTTTCAACCACGCTATAGCCATATGCAATGATTTTCAACCACGCTCTAGCCATATGCCATGATTTTCACCCACGTTATAGCCATATGCAATGATTTTCAGCCAAGCTATAGCCATATGCAATGATTTTCATCCAAGCTAGAGCCATATGCAATGATTTTAAACCACGCTATAGCCATATGCAATGATTTTTAGCCAAGCTATAGCCATATGCAATGATTTTGAACCACGCTATAGCCATATGCAATCATTTTCAACCACGCTATAGCCATATGCAATGATTTTCAACCACGCTCTAGCCATATGCAATGATTTTCAACCACGCTATAGCCATATGCAATGATTTTCAGCCAAGCTATAGCCATATGCAATGATTTTCATCCAAGCTATAGCCATATGCAATGATTTTCAACCACGCTATAGCCATATGCAATGATTTTCAGTCAAGCTATAGCCATATGCAATGATTTTGAACCACGCTATAGCCATATGCAATGATTTTCAACCAAGCTATAGCCATATGCAATGATTTTCAACCATGCTATACCCATATGCAATAATTTTTAACCACGCTATAGCCATATTCAATAATCTTCAACCACGCTATAGCTATATGCAATAATTTTCAGCCAAGCTATAGCCATATGCAATGATTTTCAACCACGCTATAGCTATATTCAATGATCTTCAACCAAGCTATAGCTATATGCAATGATTTTTAACCACGCTATAGACATATGCAATGATTTTCAACCACGCTATAGCTATATTCAATGATCTTCAACCACGCTATAGCCATATGCAATGATTTTCAACCACGCTATAGCCATATTCAATGATCTTCAACCAAGCTATAGCCATATGCAATGATTTTTAACCACGCTATAGACATATGCAATGATTTCTAACCACGCTATAGCTATATTCAATGATCTTCAACCACGCTATAGCCATATGCAATGATTTTCAACCACGCTATAGCCATATTCAATGATTTTCAACCACGCTATAGCTATATGCAATCATTTTCAACCACGCTATAGCCATATATAAAGATTTTCAACCATGCTATAGCCATATGCAATGATTTTTAACCACGCTATAGCCATATGCAATGGTTTCAACCACACTATAGCTATATGCAATGATTTTCAGCCAAGCTATAGCCATAAGCAATGATTTTCAGCCAAGCTATAGCTATAAGCAATGATTTTCAACCACGATATAGCCATATGCAATGATTTTCAGCCAAGCTATAGCCATAAGCAATGATTTTCAGCTAAGCTATAGCCATATGCAATGATTTTCAACCACGCTATAGCCATATTCAATGATTTTCCACCACGCTATAGCCATATGCAATGATTTTCAACCACGCTATAGCCATATCCAATGATTTTCAACCACGCTATAGCCATATTCAATGATTTTCAACCATGCTATAACCATAAGCAATGATTTTCAGCCAAGCTATAGCCATAAGCAATGATTTTCCACCACGCTATAGCCATATGCAATGATTTTTAACCACGCTATAGCCATATGCAATGATTTTCAACCACACTATAGCTATATGCAATGATTTTCAGCCAAGCTATAGCCATAAGCAATGATTTTCAGCCAAGCTATAGCTATAAGCAATGATTTTCAACCACGATATAGCCATATGCAATGATTTTCAGCCAAGCTATAGCCATAAGCAATGATTTTCAGCTAAGCTATAGCCATATGCAATGATTTTCAACCACGCTATAGCCATATTCAATGATTTTCCCCCACGCTATAGCCATATGCAATGATTTTCAACCACGCTATAGCCATATCCAATGATTTTCAACCACGCTATAGCCATATTCAATGATTTTCAACCATGCTATAGCCATAAGCAATGATTTTCAGCCAAGCTATAGCCATAAGCAATGATTTTCCACCACGCTATAGCCATATGCAATGATTTTCAACCACGCTATAGCCATATCCAATGATTTTCAAGCACACTATAGCCATATACAATCATTTTCAACCATGCTATAGCCATAAGCAATGATTTTCAGCTAAGCTATAGCCATAAGCAATGATTTTCAACCACGCTATAGCCATATCCAATGATTTTCAACCACGCTATAGCCATATTCAATGATTTTCAACCACGCTATAGCCATATTCAATGATTTTCAACCACGCTATAGCACGCTATAGCCATATTCAATGATTTTCAACCACGCTATAGCCATATGAGCAGTTAAAAGAGCAATAACAACCGAACCCAGCAAATCGCCTATGACTTGGCAGTCATCCGAGTTCCATTGGCCGGTATATGATTTCTTGCGTAATTTTCATTTATACAGTTACAATAAATGTCGCCAACAATCTGCGACTTATTTACGACGAGCTTCGATACACAAAACGCAATCACAAAGAGTCCATCTAAGAAATTCAAGATGGTCGAGAGAGGGAAGCTCATAGGTTCGAGAGAGGGGACACTCATTGTGGCTTTGGGGCAGATAGATCGATAAATATATGAAGAGAGATACAGAAGATGTAGTCCAGATTTCCTGGCCAAAAAGGGTCGCATTTGTTCCTTCTCACTACCGCTGTCGTTTTTTCTTCATAGCAGTAGTCAATAATTGTTTACGTCTCCTTCCATCGGTTAAAACGTTACCTACTTCGCGTGGCAGCTTCAATTAACCTTGTCTGCTGCCTTTGCGTGTTAGCTGTCCGAACTCATCTTTTGCCGATGTCATTTCACGGCCAGTCTCTCGTTCATCCTTTTGACGCTGGCCATTCTTGAACTCTCGTATACACCGGTAATGCTGGTGTTCATACTTCGTCATTCTTCCGCACTATCAAAGTCATTTTCTGTTGGGGGTAAAACATTAATTCCTATTATTTACCTTTTCATTTAGGATCGTGAATCTCATTTGAATTTCTTTTATGTTTTCAGTTATGTGCGTTACATAAGACAAGCTATTAACTCCCAACACGGGTGGGGGGGATTATTTGAACAAGATCCACACGATAGAAGAGATAACAAAAGATCCTCCCAGAAGCCACCGCTTGCATTGATAGAAGGGAATGAATACATAACTGAATGGAAGGTGAAAACTCATTAGCCCCAATAAATGCCATTATTTAGTCGTGTTCGACACCTGATCCCAAAAGGCCACTTTTCAAGCTACGTGGAATAAGAAAAAGACAAAGTATATAGCCTCGGTCCTAGGGCTTTTAGGCCGCATGTGTCCTTCTATGACTTTAAGGCCACATGTGGCCTTTTTGGCATTAAGTGCGGCCTTTTGAGTAAATAAATATTTTATAGATTAATTTTTTTTTGTTTCCTACACAAAAAGTATTCGCAACAGTCATTAAAAGGTTAGTTAACTTTAGAATTGATCATTTTTTTCTCATTTTTATGTTGACACAAAGTCATAATAGTTAATTATATACAAAATAATGTGCAATTTGAATTTATCTAATTAAATGTAATGAATGTGGCCTCCAGCTAACTCCCCCCAGGCGGCCTTCAACACAGGAAAAGATCCCGGGCCATGATCTAACCTATTTCCTGTCTTTATAAAGAAAGACCTTTTCTTCTAATGCTTATATTAATATGCAATGATTTTCAACCACACTATAACCATATGAAATGATTTTCAACCACGCTATAGCCATATGCAATGATTTTCAGCCAAGCTATAGCAATATGCAATGATTTTCAACCACGCTATAGCCATATGCACTGATTTTCAACCACGCTATAGCCATATACAATGATTTTCAACCACGCTATAGCTATATTCAATGATCTTCAACCACGCTATAGCCATATGCAATAATTTTCAAACACGCTATAGCCATATGCAATGATCTTCAACCACGCTATAGCCATATGCAATGATCTTCAACCACGCTATAGCCATATGCAATAATTTTCAGCCAAGCTATAGCCATATGCAATGATTTTAAACCACGCTATAGCCATATGCAATCATTTTCAACCACGCTATAGCCATATGCAATGATTTTCAACCACGCTCTAGCCATATGCCATGATTTTCACCCACGTTATAGCCATATGCAATGATTTTCAGCCAAGCTATAGCCATATGCAATGATTTTCATCCAAGCTAGAGCCATATGCAATGACTTTAAACCACGCTATAGCCATATGCAATGATTTTTAGCCAAGCTATAGCCATATGCAATGATTTTGAACCACGCTATAGCCATATGCAATCATTTTCAACCACGCTATAGCCATATGCAATGATTTTCAACCACGCTCTAGCCATATGCAATGATTTTCAACCACGCTATAGCCATATGCAATGATTTTCAGCCAAGCTATAGCCATATGCAATGATTTTCATCCAAGCTATAGCCATATGCAATGATTTTCAACCACGCTATAGCCATATGCAATGATTTTCAGTCAAGCTATAGCCATATGCAATGATTTTGAACCACGCTATAGCCATATCCAATGATTTTCAACCAAGCTATAGCCATATGCAATGATTTTCAACCATGCTATACCCATATGCAATAATTTTTAACCACGCTATAGCCATATTCAATAATCTTCAACCACGCTATAGCTATATGCAATAATTTTCAGCCAAGCTATAGCCATATGCAATGATTTTCAACCACGCTATAGCTATATTCAATGATCTTCAACCAAGCTATAGCTATATGCAATGATTTTTAACCACGCTATAGACATATGCAATGATTTTCAACCACGCTATAGCTATATTCAATGATCTTCAACCACGCTATAGCCATATGCAATGATTTTCAACCACGCTATAGCCATATTCAATGATCTTCAACCAAGCTATAGCCATATGCAATGATTTTTAACCACGCTATAGACATATGCAATGATTTCTAACCACGCTATAGCTATATTCAATGATCTTCAACCACGCTATAGCCATATGCAATGATTTTCAACCACGCTATAGCCATATTCAATGATTTTCAACCACGCTATAGCTATATGCAATCATTTTCAACCACGCTATAGCCATATGTAAAGATTTTCAACCATGCTATAGCCATATGCAATGATTTTTAACCACGCTATAGCCATATGCAATGATTTTCAACCACACTATAGCTATATGCAATGATTTTCAGCCAAGCTATAGCCATAAGCAATGATTTTCAGCCAAGCTATAGCTATAAGCAATTATTTTCAACCACGATATAGCCATATGCAATGATTTTCAGCCAAGCTATAGCCATAAGCAATGATTTTCAGCTAAGCTATAGCCATATGCAATGATTTTCAACCACGCTATAGCCATATTCAATGATTTTCCACCACGCTATAGCCATATGCAATGATTTTCAACCACGCTATAGCCATATCCAATGATTTTCAACCACGCTATAGCCATATTCAATGATTTTCAACCATGCTATAACCATAAGCAATGATTTTCAGCCAAGCTATAGCCATAAGCAATGATTTTCCACCACGCTATAGCCATATGCAATGATTTTTAACCACGCTATAGCCATATGCAATGATTTTCAACCACACTATAGCTATATGCAATGATTTTCAGCCAAGCTATAGCCATAAGCAATGATTTTCAGCCAAGCTATAGCTATAAGCAATGATTTTCAACCACGATATAGCCATATGCAATGATTTTCAGCCAAGCTATAGCCATAAGCAATGATTTTCAGCTAAGCTATAGCCATATGCAATGATTTTCAACCACGCTATAGCCATATTCAATGATTTTCCCCCACGCTATAGCCATATGCAATGATTTTCAACCACGCTATAGCCATATCCAATGATTTTCAACCACGCTATAGCCATATTCAATGATTTTCAACCATGCTATAGCCAAAGGCAATGATTTTCAGCCAAGCTATAGCCATAAGCAATGATTTTCCACCACGCTATAGCCATATGCAATGATTTTCAACCACGCTATAGCCATATCCAATGATTTTCAAGCACACTATAGCCATATACAATCATTTTCAACCACGATATAGCCATATGCAATGATTTTCAACCATGCTATAGCCATAAGCAATGATTTTCAGCCAAGCTATAGCCATAAGCAATGATTTTCCACCACGCTATAGCCATATGCAATGATTTTCAACCACGATATAGCCATATGCAATGATTTTCAGCCAAGCTATAGCCATAAGCAATGATTTTCAGCTAAGCTATAGCCATAAGCAATGATTTTCAACCACGCTATAGCCATATCCAATGATTTTCAACCACGCTATAGCCATATTCAATGATTTTCAACCACGCTATAGCCATATTCAATGATTTTCAACCACGCTATAGCCATATGAGCAGTTAAAAGAGCAATAACAACCGCGGCGCAACAAAAAACAGATGAGTCGAATAAAAACAAATATAAGAATAATGAACAAAAGCCATCAAAGCCCCGTAGGGCTTTTTCGACTGGTCAAGAGGTACTGAGGGATCGAGACAGGTCGCATTGAAACCCTCAAAAATCTTCAATCCGTTAACCTCTACCTCTTTCCCACAAATTGGGGTCGGCCTCATCAACGCCACGAAAAGTACGCACCCCTCCTACACCATCACATGGCAAATCCACCCATAATCTTTTTCCATCCCGAATGACTATAACGATATGTTATGGCGTCTCGTCCAGTCAGGGCCCATCCCTACGCAGGAATCTCCCCCCCTCCCTCACACCCTGCACATCCCTCCTATGTAGAAATCCTGTAGGACTCACCGCGAAACGAAGGAGTATTGGTGGGAATCACCACAGGGTGTTCCCTCGAGCCGTTCGAATACCCAGGCGCCTCCATGAGTGTCAACGTGGATCGAACCTAAATGGAACCCATTCGTCGCACCTAAATAGGAAAGTTCAATTGATATCATTTCTACCTACTTCCATTTAGTGCAAAATGGTGCCAACATAGGGACGACCCAAATGCGGTTATGTGTGTCAAAATTCGGATCAATCCTATGCCATTCCTAATTAATGACCTCCAAGAAGATGATTCCTCCCAAATATCAATCATAGTTGATGACCTCCAAGATACTTATTGGCATATTTAAAAAAATAATCGGTAAAATAAGTTTTATTAAAGAACAAAAAAAAACTACACAAACAAATTAAACTAACAAAAAAGTAAAATATTAATCCAAGCGGTCAAAAAGAAAAATAGGATGGCAGGAATTTTTTAAATTAACTCAAACCGAATCGATCCTGGTTAGGTTAGGTAAGGTTAGGTTATTTGAATCTAACTTAACCTAAACTAATCTAACTTAACTAATATTATCTTAGCCAAATTCAATCTTAAGTAGCATTTTTACTTTATCTTTTTAACTTAATCTTATTATCAATTATTATATTATTTGAAAAAAATCAATTCTAAGAAATGACCAGTCCCCCCCCCCCCGAGATCATTCCCATAACCAAGACTGGTCGCTATCTAAGATTGATCCCAACATTCTTTCCTTGCGACCAGAATTTATCTCCTGGGTGGAGGCGTTTCCTAGTTAACTAAACTGTTCTTATATGGGTCCATATGAATTACAAAAGGGTAGTTGTGACCTTTTTCCTTCCCTCTCCAAATTAAGGAATCCTGAGCCCCTCCCCAGAGGGCAAAGCCCCCCTACACTCCCCCCCCCTCCCACTTTCTGTTTATTCCGAGGTAAATACTCGCGGCCATTTTGTGATGCCTTCTATATTTAGGGCAATCTTCATCTTCGGGATATTTGCCTTTATTATGAAGATTTGAGCTATGCCAGGAGAGGTGCCCCCCGTCTTCCCTGGCTATATGTATCCCCTACACATTTTCACTTACCTTACTTTTCAACTTTGGTTTGGAAATCTTCAAAATCTTTATAGAAGAATTCCCACGTTGGTTTCAAGTCGATAATAATTATTACCAATATTATTATTAATAGTAGCATAGTCCCTGATGGCATGATCCTGCTGCCCCCCAAAATTTCTACATAATCCAACGCTCTCTCAGCGAGTAACAGAAGGATGTGACCCTCAGGAAAATTGAAAAGAAATCAATGAATAATGACAAAGTAAACTATAAAAAAATAGCGTCGACCGAAATATCAAATTTAGAACTCTTATTACAAAGGATCGTCTGTAGGGCCCGGAGCACGGATCTCTCCATCAACCAGCCAAGCAACCGACCCGAATCGCTACTCTATCAGGCAACTAACCACAACCGGTGAAGCATAACGGCCCTCGGCCTTAGAACGAAGTTCCACTCAATCGGCCGCATCTCCCGAACCAAGGGGGAGACAAGAACGCAGAATCGAAGGTACGAACTAAAAGAATATAAAGCGAGTAAAAAATAAAAAGTGCAGATGTAAAAAAAAAAATAAGCAAAAACCAAAGAGGGCATCTCCCACACAAAGTGGTGAAAATATTTGGCAGAGAGTGGCAAATCCACTTGAAGGTGTTTGGTTTGGGAGAGCAGGCACTCATCCAGAAATCAGCCCCACCTGACACCCCGTCTCGGTGGCAAAGCTTGGGTAGGACATGCGAGGGATGTTCAAAAAGTTCGTAGAAATTTCTAATTAACAAAAAAACAGCATTTTTTTTATTTTCTTCCTGGGGAAATTAACTCATACCATGTTGGGGCAAGAGCAGCATACTATTTATCTTCATAGGATGCCTACGATGCCCTGCCATCAGCTTAGAGAGCCTTCTGAATGGCACACTATGGCAATTCTCCTTTCTGTTTACTCTAGCACATTTTATCTATCCCGGTCAAAACATTCCCCATATCCTTTTCAGTACCCCAAAATTCACCTGCCCCCTCAAATTAAAGTTTTCTATTAGCGCTCCTGTAATTTCAAAATGTCTCTCCTACCACCATGTTGTGATGTGCATAAAGAAGAAGTGATTTGATTGGTTATTTATGGAAGAAAAAGCAGGTTTATTAGAGTTCTCATTTGAGAATATTGACTACTAAGTTTGAACCAAGAACAGCTAAGTCTTGATTGAGTTGTGATGGAAGAAGAGTAGAATTAATGATGTTCTGGGAGCAGTTTCTATAATATATTCCTAAAACATTGTTGATTTTATCGTTTTCCACCACGAATCCACCCAAGCTTGAATGTTTATACTTGCTTTAATTTTAACATATGTTCAAAAGCGGGCTCTATTCTACTTGCTGATTCTTCCATGTTAATAAAATCATATCACTTCTTCATACACTTCACAATATGGTGGTAAGAGTTAATTTCCCTGGGAAGAGAATTGAAATGATTAGTTTTATTTGTTAATTAGAATTATCTAAAAACGTTACGAGGGCCAGTCAATAAGTTTTGCAATTCGGATATAAGGAAACGAGATATGAGGAAAAGTGTTTTATTATTTTTCAATATAACTACCCTCGACTTCAATGCACTTGCGCCAATTGTCCCTGAGGCTTCGAATTCCCGACAACCAGAAATCTCCCGACTGCTGTTCAATCCACTCCTGGACGGCGAGCTGGACATCTTCATCGTCCCCAAACCGGCGAACACGCGGCGCAGCCTTGAGCTGGCGGAATAAAAAGTAGTCGCTGGGGGCCAGATCTGGACTGTAGGGGGGATGGCTTAGCTCCTCGAATCCGCACTCGCGCAGGGCAGCTTGTGCAACTCTGGCCTTGTGGACAGGGGCATTTTCATGGAGGAGCAGGACGCCGCGTGTCAACTTGCGGCGCCGCTTCTGACGGATGCACTTCTTCAACCCAGCCAGTTCCTCGGCGTAATATTGGCCTGTGATGGTCCAATCACTACGCGCATAGTCCACCATCAACACTCCCTCAGAATCCCAGAAGATGGTGGCCATGATCATCCCGGCTGAGGGTTGGGTCCGGAACTTGATGGGGGTCGGAGAGCCCCTGTGCTTCCAGGCCATGCTTTCGAGCTTGGTCCCGGCATCCCAGTGATGGACCCACGTTTCATCACCTGTCACTAGTGATGCGTGACTCGAATCCCGCTGGGTCTTGGTTGTACAGGAGCAGCAGCTCCTCCAAACTTTAACGACGTTGAAGTCGATCATGGGGCGTCAGGTTTCGTGAGGTTTCTAGGGACCCAACGGGCAGAGACCTTGGTCATGGCCAAATTGTCGTGGATCATGTTGATAACACTTCCATGTGATATTCCAAGTTCTCGCTCGATTTCTTCGACCTTCACCCGTCGATTTTCGAGAATCATCCTCTCCACACGGGCCAAATTGTCCTCGTTGGTCACGTCTGACGGGCGTCCTGAAGGGGGGTCATCTTCAAGGGACTCACGACTATGGCGGAACTCCCTATTCCAGCGAGTAATGGTTGTATAGGAAGGGGCGATATCGGTGTACACTGCAACCATGCGTTCATGGATCTCTTTTGCATTCTTGCCTTCCTTGGTCAAAAATTTGATCACTGCGCGGTGCTCAACCTTCTCCATTGTTGAAAAATTTGTGACTGACGATCTGCGATCAGCTGCTGCTTCTTAAATAGACGAGGCAGGAGCGTGCGGCTGCAGGTCCTGACTTGTCATAACTTGCCCTAACACCCCCATAAACAGCCATCCCCCTTCCTCTGTTTTGCCCTACCGATTCGCAAAACTTATTGACCGCCCCTGGTAAGATCATGTCAAGAATTGCGAAGCCAATAGTCGTTAGTTCGTTATTCTTCTTGCTATGCATCCGATGATGATCCAGAACTAAACTAATCTTGTCGCATCATCACCAGTACACTAAAATCAACACCACTACCAGTTAGTTCTCTACTGACTTGCGAGCATACCACGTCCCACTATTAGGCGAGATGCACTCACAAAATGCGAGAACAAACAGATGAATCGCAATAGACATCCACTTCATGGTTACCCTGGAGCAAGGCGAAGACTACGATCACGTAGGAGCTTCATTGCAGTTGATGGAATAAAATACCATAAACCACCTAATTAATCCCTCATCGAACAAAGCAAGAACCTTCTAAAAGGAGCATCTTCCAGTAGGAAAGAGAGAGTATGACCGGCTTCCACTTAATTAGTCACCCCAAAGAACCAAGAGAGAGATTTCCCAAAGGAACAACTACCAGCAGGAACGAATGGGTAACCTTAAACCAACCAAGAGGCAAAGAGAGTAAAACAGGTGATGACCTTATTAAATGGGGACTCGCTACAAGTGCTACATACCCTTGCGGTGAACGCACCCAAACAATGGAACACATTCTCCGAGGATGCTCTCTGGGACCAAGTCGCCCCGACCAAGACCTATTGGAATCAAACCGCTCATCAGCCCTTCTGTGGACCCAGCGGTGGCGTGACAAAATAAGATGAGTTCTCCTTCAAAAAGGAACTAAATATTCAAGATCGGTTTGATTGGAAACGACAAAATACAAATTGCGAACGTTTTTGGAACAAGACTTCAAAAGAACTCTCCTTTTATGCTAAATCAAAGAGGTTGAAGCATGTCTTTCGGTTAACGGAAGATGTTGAAATGTGAAAGATGTTAAAGTGATTCATCTAACCTAATCTTTCATCATTAAAATTAACATTGCATACATTTGTCTGTCCATATTTTTACATTAGGTTCGCTAGTCGTGACATGAGTAATTTTGAGTTCGCTATTCTTCGAGTCGCCTTTCTTGGCATGATCCGACATTTTTGAAAACCCCTTTGAATTTCATGAAATAGTCCCCCCCCCCTCAATTAATTGGACGAAATATAGGAGTGAGATATGCAGGTTATCTACCCTCTTACTGCGTTCCTTCTATACGTTGTAGAAAGGGGATAGAAGCCCAGGAGGGGAGAATTGCGTGCCCTCTCGGTCTCTAGCCAGCTAAATCTGTTTGTAAGATGAGCCTTTCAAATACTTTCACTTCCACTAACTTCACCTTTACCGCCAACTAATTCATCCATATGAAGACATTTGTTCGTTTATCGAGTTTTTACTTCATAACATCGCCACACTCTAACCCTCGTTGGTTTGTATAACAAAGACTCTCAACTAGAACGTTAACCCTAGGACATCATAACATCTCCACACCACTACACTTCGCCGTCGTTGCTTTGTATAACAAAGGCCCTCAACTAGCACATTAACTCTTAGGAAGCTATTATGTTTTAAATAGGCGAAAAGAAGGCTTTTGAAGAGGCTGGAGATCTTAGGAGGGAGTGAAATTGTGTGAAAGGCGCATGGGTCAAAAGAAGCAAACTTTGGCACCTGCTACCTCTTTCTCATTCAACAGCTTGCCCAACAATGCCCCACTCCAGTGCTGGGAGATTCAAGAAAAGGGGCACGCTATTAAATGGTAAATCAGGTGCTGCCCCCCCCCCATTCCCCCATTCTAAGGGGAAAATCGAAATCCTTGGATTAGCTCCGTTCCACTGCTCTGCTTTCTCGCCTATCTTCAAAAAACGAATCATGTACCCATCATAAATGATAGGCGGGGCTAAGAATTCATATTGGCCAATCACAGCGTAGAATTTCAATAAACACTCACACGATTGGTTAAGAATTTAATTACAATTTATTTTTAGGTTCTGCGTGAACGCTTTTGATTGGGTTCGGCGACCTGAGGAGGCGGGGCGTAACCGGGCATGGCCTGTCAACGCCACCCGCCTCTTAGAGCGGGCACTAGACAAGCGTGTCGAAGAAAGCGGTCAACCATATTCACGCAGTGCCTCAGTTACTCTTTGGGCACTGATGTTAATTATTTAATCTTCGGTGGGGTCAATTTATTATTTCTGTGTTTTGTGACAATTGAATTTACGGATTGCCATGTAATTATTTCCCGTAGAGGGGACGTTCGGAAGAACCATTTTCGCCCTATTTTCCGCCATATAACTTATTAATTATAAATAAATAAATAATTTCCAGCAAAGCATTAAATTAGTTTATTAAAAATTATGTTTACGTTTCCAATGTGACCTTTTCGCTTAGTTTATTTAGGAGTGCATTTTTCTCATTAAGAACCGAGGAAAAATTCTTAAAAATTAACAAAAATTTGAAACTTTCAGCGGCAAATTTTGGAAATCGAATTCCTAAAATGGGACCAATAAAATGCGAAAATTCATCTAACGTCTTACCCATGTCAGCATTTCCTTACCCACCCGATTCTGCTGCACTCGTAAGCATCGGTAAGTACCCAACCCGCTCCTCGGAGCTCATTCATGCCTTTGATAGTGAACGCAATCTTGAATCTTATAATAAGATTTTTTGTAGAAACTATACTTCCAATATATATATATATATATATATATATATATATATATATATATATATATATATATATATATATATATATATATATATATATATATATATATATATATATAACATCCCAAATGAGAGAGGCAAACAAACGTGCAACTCACTGCTTTCCTCACGTTCCCGTGCCCCTTAATAATAATAATAATCACTGCCTATCTTAATCAGGTGACCATTATAGATGAACCATTTTAAAGAGTTTCAACCGTCTTTTCAAGGTACCTTCATGTGTTTTTAGAAATTCCATTCCCTAAAAGTATGTTCGTATATTTGTTAACATCAAACTAATCATGTTTATAATTCTTTGTCTTTAATTCCTTAAGTTACAAATACCAACCTTCAATAATGATACAGGTGTGTATCGAAACGCGTCAGGCCAATACATATTTTGTTTTGCTCAGTGAACTAGTTTCCTGCCCTCGTTCGTTACTACTTTCCTAATGAATTTGGGCGAACTTATCCACGGGTTAACTCACCATGACCAAAAGCGGAATATAGGACAAATCGAGAGACTTGAAAAGAAAATAATTAACACTAAATTTGCAGTCGCCTTCAATAAAATATGTTACGAAGAGAATCTACTGACCAACTATATATATATATATATATATATATATATATATATATATATATATATATATATATTAGTGTAGATGGGTAGCAGTCTTTCTTGGATGCAAACTTTGTTGAAGACCAAGACCATGGTATATTTCGCCTTGATCAATTTCCTTTGGCAACTTTTTATTATTCTTACTGTCTCTTTTAGTCCATCTGGGTAGATGGTAGATCACTTGTCCTATGTTCATATCTCTTTTTGATAAATGCGTTTTAGTAAAAACCAAACTTAAATTGCAAAGTTTTCGATCTATTCGATCATCTTCGGAGCGTCTTTAGGTATTCTTTCCTCCGAGTCAGAATCGGGTTGAATGACTCTTTCAACACTACTTCAATCATTAATATATTGATGATTGAAATTAATGTTGAAAGAGGCAGAAAAACTCAATATATAGTTTGCTGCAATGTATATTTACTGCTAACTGGGATCCGTCTTAATGGAACACCCTTTATGTGTTATGTGTGTGTGTGTGTGACGAACAAATTGATGGACGCAAGCTTCAGACGAAGAATAAAAAGGATAACCAGAACAGAACCGAAGATGCTTCGTAACATTTATTGCAAAGGTTTAAGAATTATAAAAAAAATCGCATAATCAGTGCTAAAAATCAATAAAAAACAGATTCAAATTTTTACATAAAAAGTATTATGATACATGAGGAAAAGAAAAAAGGTGAAAAATGAAGCTTCAATTTGAAACGAATTAAATACGATGGGAGTGCCGAGAGGAAAACTAATGAGAGAAGGAATATGAAATTGAAACAAAATTGACAATGAATCTTTTACAAACGAATGTGAACTTACCTAACAAATTAACATGCTTATTAATGTGCGATTATATTTAATGAAACAGATAAAGAGTTATTATTCAAAGAAGGTTGGAGTTTTTTCTAATGTAAGGTGACTTTAGCATTTAAAGTTACGATATATTACTTACTGCGGGAAATGGTTTCGAAGCGGGGATGGGTCAGGCTTACTAAGTTGATGAGCAGTTCTTTTCATATCTATATTCTATATATGTATATATATATATATATATATATATATATATATATATATATATATATATATATATATATATATATATATATATATATATATATATATATATATATATATATATATATAGCAGGAATATGAAGACCCAGGTGATTACACTAATCATCATTTATTGGCAGGAAATTTCGGACCTTTAGTGGGACCATCTTCAGCGACTGTGTCGACTAATGAGAAGGGGAAGGAATATTAACGATAACAGTTAAAAGAATGCATTAAATAATGGCTAAAAAAAACGGATAAAGGCAAGTTAAAATAATAAAATTAACAATTATTAAAATTAACGTAAAAACACTAATAACAATATATAGAATTAAATAATACTACCCAGTGTGATTTAAAAAAATAATAGAAAGTGAAATTATAACATAAACTGACTTGAATATCACATATTAAAAGTTACTGGAGTAAACAAAAAATAACCTATTATATTAAATTGTCAAAAACAACAAAAAACCTGAAAACAAATCAGAATGAACAAAGTGACTAACCTTTATCGTGGGAGTTGAGTAATCAACTAACTAAAGATATAAAACTACTAACGAAATTTGTTCGGTTGGTTGGTTATATAGTGAATAGTTTAATTTGGATTTATTTTATTGATGTACAGTGACTCTAAGATTTTCAAATCGAGAGAAGTTAAGGCTGAAGATAATATGGTAAATGAATCAGAATTAAGAGGATGATGGTGATACTCAGAGTGTTGCCTGATGGAAGAGGCTTCAGGTTTAGAAATGGGAATACCAGTCCTATGAGACAAACCCAAGTGCTTAGCGATCCTGCATTTGAGTTGTGAGCCAGTTTGGCCCACATAACGACTGTGGCAGGTTGTACATGTATAATTGTAAATTATACAGGATCGCAAGCCCAAAGGGATTGGCTCCTTATGGAGAAAAAAGGAATTTAACGATACAGGGTTGGAATTTATACAAATGAATTGGCATTGAGGGAAATGGTTGTTGAGGGTAGAGAGAAGGAGTTTGTTAAACTCTGATGTCAAATGCTCGAGATATGGTAGCTTAATCAAAACCTTCTGTTTAGAAACAGTAGTAAGAAAGGGTCGAGGATAATATATTTTGGAGAGAAATTTGGATACTAACTGGTCGAAAATGAAATCGGGGTAATAATTAAATTTGAAGAAATCCTTTAAATAAGTCAGTTCTTCATGAAACGATATCCAGTTAGAGCATATATGGTAGGCTCTAAATATTCGGCTTTTAATACTGGATAATATAAACTGACTGGGAGAGCAACTAAAGAAATGTGAACCCAATCGGGTGGTGGTAGGTTTTCTGAAAATGGATGCATTATAAGACGAACCTGTTCGGACAACGTTAACATCCAAAAACGAGATTTTGTTGTCCTTTTCTGTTGCCATAGAAAACCTTATGTTAGGATGTTGTTGTTGGTTAATATAATTGAGAAATAAAGGTGCATGATCACTGTGCTTAAAAATGAGAAAGCAGTCATCTATAAATCTTTTGAAGACAATAGGCCTGAATTCTAGAGGACACTTGTCCAGCCACCGAATTTCGTGGTGACACAAAAAGCTACGGGCAAAGGAGGTACCCAGCGGGGAACCCATAGCCATGCCTTCGTGTTGTAAATAGAGCTCGTTGTTAAAAAGAAAAATGGCATCTCCCACAGCTCGCCTTAAAAGCTTGGGGAAAAGTTGCTTAGTTAAACCCAATATTTCACTCGTATTATGAAAAAGTATCTGAAATAATATCAGATTCCCAAGGAACAAATCAATTACAAGTACTATATAAATATATATATATATATATATATATATATATATTTAAAAACAATTGCTTTTTAATGTAGCCCGATTTTTTTCTTGAGCAAATTCCAAAGAAGTGTTTTAGTTTTGTTTTGTTTTTTTTGGGGGGGGCGGGTTATCCTATTGCAATCGCATCATATTCTATTATATATCACTTATAAGGTAAATTCGAAATGAGGGATTTGGTTCCCATACCCCCTTAATTGTGGGGGTTGACCCCCTCGCAATTTTTAAATAAACTTGTACTATTCCTAATTCGAAAGCCTATTGATAAATGTCGTTTAGCCTATAGTTTTTATACAGTGTTGCTTGACTTCTTCAGACATATAAGCTTTGCCCGTGAATGTTATTTAAATCAATAATATTTTCTTTCAAATTGATTAATAGGAAATATCCACATCATATAAAATCCAAAAAATAAATTCACTTCAAAATGACATATAATAAATACACTATAATGTGATTCTAATTAACACTGTGGCTCCCAAGCTGGTGGCCAATCTATTTTTCGTCATAAAATCATAATTAGAAATTTGCCCACATTAAGTAGTGAAGAAGCTATATACAAGGGGCGGTCAATAAGTTTTGCAATTCGGATATAAGGAAACGAGATATGAGGAAAAGTGTTTTATTATTTTACAATATAACTACCCTCGACTTCAATGCACTTGCGCCACTTGTCCCTGAGGCTCCGAATTCCCGACAACCAGAAATCTCCCGACTGCTGTTCAATCCACTCCTGGACGGCGAGCTGGACATCTTCATCGTCCCCAAACCGGCGTCCACGCAGTGCAGCCTTGAGCTGGCAGAATAAAAAGTAGTCGCTGGGGGCCAGATCTGGACTGTAGGGGGGATGGCTGAGCTCCTCGAATCCGCACTCGCGCAGGGCAGCTTGTGCAACCCTGGCCTTGTGGACAGGGGCATTGTCGTGGAGGAGCAGGACACCGCGTGTCAACTTGCCGCGCCGCTTCTGACGGATGCACTTCTTCAACCCAGCCAGTTCCTCGGCGTAATATTGGCCTGTGATGGTCCTTTCACTAGGCGCATGGTCCACCATCAACACTCCCTCAGAATCCCAGAAGATGGTGGCCATGATCTTCCCAGCTGAGGGTTGGGTCCAGAACTTGATGGGGGTCGGAGAGCCCCTGTGCTTCCAGGCCATGCTTTTGAGCTTGGTCTCGGCATCCCAGTGATGGATCCACGTTTCATCATCTGTCACTAGTGATGCATGACTCGAATCTCGCCGGGTCTTGGTTGTACAGGAACAGCAGCTCCTCCAAACTTTAATGACGTTGAAGTCGATCATGGGGCGTGAGGTTTCTAGGGACCCAGCGGGCAGAGACCTTGGTCATGGCCAAATTGTCGTGGATCATGTTGATAACACTTCCATGTGATATTCCAAGTTCTCGCTCGATTTCTTCGACCTTCACCCGTCGATTTTCAAGAATCATCCTCTCCACACGGGCCACATTGTCCTCGTTGGTCACGTCTGACGGGCGTCCTGAAGGGGGGTCATCTTCAAGGGACTCACGACCATGGCGGAACTCCCTATTCCAGCGAGCATTGGTTGCATAGGAAGGGGCGGTGTCGGTGTACACTGCAACCATGCGTTCATGGATCTCTTTTACATTCTTGCCTTCTTTGGTCAAAAATCTGATCACTGCGCGGTGCTCAACCTTCTCCATTGTTGAAAAAATTGTGACTGACGATCTGCTATCAGCTCCTGCTTCTTAAATAGACAAGGCAGCAGCGTGCGGCTACAGGTCTTGACTTGTCATAACTTGTCCTAACACCCCCACAAACAGCCATCCCCCTTCCTCTGTTTTGCCCTACCGATTCGCAAAATCTATTGACCGCCCTCGTATCTACGATATACTCTAGATAGTTACGGTATACCTCAAAGAGAGATGACCAAGCCATCGTCCGTATCCCAAAAAGGGACCGATATAAGACATCAGACTGGATTCCCGAGAAGTGAATGAAACTATGAGCTTTCGTGTCTCCAGGAAGACAGTATCACGGCGCCTGACGGAAAGCTCTTTAAAATCTCGCACACCAGCAGTCAAGCTATTGATCAACCCCAAGAACAAGAAAGCTAGATTATCCTTCGCCACTAAGCAAGTTCTATGGACAGAAGACGAATGACTCAAAGTACACTTCAGCGACGAATCGAAGTACAATTGGTTTCGTGAACTGTGTGAAGAGCAGCGTCAAGTTGGTTGAGGAAGCGGTATATTGTTGGGCATAATCTATGCTTGGAGAGCAGAGTGAATCCTCAAGTGCATAAAGAACTTCGCCAAGCACTTGATGTGCCCCATATAAATGCCGCCTCTGCAGCAAAATCACTTTACCACACGGCAAAATTGGTGAAGAATTTCCCAGATCAGGAGGAAGTAAATGTCATGGATTGGCCTCTCTCCGATTGAGAATTTATGAAAGGGAGAAGGAGAGAGAAGTAAAGAGAGAAAACAAAATTACCGTCGAAGAACTTTGGGAAATATTATAAAAAGAGGAAAAGAGAAAAATCGCACCAGAAGAATGCCTTCGGTGAGAGCGCTCCTGTGGAAGAAAATGCCAGTGCGTAATTGATAGCAAAGGTCCACCTACCAACTATTAATAAATTGGGATCAATCCTAGACAACGAACTCCAGCCTATGTTAGGGGGTCATTATCTAGAATTGAGCTTTTTTGGGAGGGTCACTATCTAGGAATGATCTTTTTTGAGGGTCATTACTTTGGGGATTGAATTTTTAAATAAGAAATAATAATGAATAATAAGATTAATCTAAAATAAAAAGTAAAAATGTTACTTAGGATTGAATTTGGTTAGGTTAGCTTAGATTCATAAATATATATATATATATATATATATACTTGGAAACACCTTTTCATTTTTCCTGCTGGACATTGCATTCATATATATATATATATATATATATATATATATATATATATATATATATATATATATATATATATATATATATATATATATATATATATATATATTAATGAGAAATGACAAAAAATGAGCGTAATATAAAATGTTTAATAAATCAAAGAATTAAAATGTTACAGAGAGACAAATTAAGGCAATATTACTGCCAAACTATAAAATGGTGCGGGATAATTCAAACAAAAAATAATATATTTAGAAATACAAACATAATTAAATTATATTGAAAAACTACAAATCCATACAACGGAAGAATGCAATAAAAACATGTAAGAAAGAAGGTTCCAAAGTATAAATATCGGATTAAAACAGCGAGGAAAAAATAGACTCGAGTCATAATCAAAATATCAATTCTAAAACTATTTTTCCATAACAGAAAACAAAATACCCAATTTGGCCTTCAAACTAGACTTAAAAAATGAAAACCACACCGAGATAGTGGTTGTGGGGAAGGGTTAAACCGGAAGAAAGGTATTTAATGTACCAAAAATACTACAACTCCAGAATACCCTTTTTGTATAAGAAGAAAGGACTGGCATATTTTGTGAATCTAGTTTTTTAGTTACATAGACTTTCGATCTTCATTCTTATTTTAGCACGGAAGGCAATTAAGTAGACATCGAAACTAGTCTCCGAATAAACTCACCAAGATCAACTGAAGATATTCAATCCCAAATTCACCTAATTACGACTTCCCACCCGAATTTGAGTCAAATAATGTCATTCCGTCATTCGTATCTTCGGTGCAATCAATATCTTCTGGTGACGCACTGATCCCTAAAATATGACTGTGGATTTCTCCATCTTATCTCACCTCTTATTGGAAGTTCCTCTATGAATAAATGTTTGCTGCGGCTGTCATATGAAGCTTCCCCCGCCCCCTCTGGTCCCAACGCCTGAAGTTGCGTGCCCTCCGGGCCTCAGTGTGTTCCACACATTGTCTGCACAACTTTCTTGACGAATCTCTCCCCTTGCACACTTCCGCAAGGGGACGCACTCGTGGTTTGGACGTGGGGATCGAGTAAAGATAAACAATCTATGGGAGGAAAAAGAGTTAATTTGCTTAATTGAGAAAACCGAGAAAGATAAGCAATCATAAAAAGAAAAAGATGACTCTTCCTTACTAGACCAACTTGAGATGGCTTATCTTTACTATTGATAGACTTAGGCTGCTTCGTGTATCTTCACTCTGTGTTTAAGAGACTTTATAATATTATTTTATTATTTGTACTTTTCGAAAGTGGGTTGGGTTAGATTAAGTTACGGTAAGTTAAGTTAGATTATGTTAGGTTAGGTTAGATTAGGTTAGGTTAGGTTACGATAGGTTAAGTTAGTGAAAATAAACCACCTCTAAGATGATCCAGCAAAGATAAAACCATCTAGCCATCTATAACCTAACTTAGTAAAGATTTAGAAATGAATAAAAAAAGAAAACCCGTTTGTAGGTAATTATTTTACCTTATTCTCTCGTAAATTTTAATTCGATCAATTTATAGATGGCTTATCTTTAAGAGGTCATCTTAGAGATAGCTTACCCTTACTTGATCCAATTTGATAGGTAGAGATGAGAGTGCTCATCTTTACTACTGGTCGTTGAGAGTGGTTTATCTTTGTTCCGTTAGGTTAAGATAAAATAAGCAAGCCACCTAACCTAACCTAACCTAACCTAACCTAACTAAACACACACATTTAAGGAGGACTGGTCTCTACTCAATCAATTTGGGGGAATATTGATCTTAGTTAGTTGTCCTATATTGAGTCCTTATCTTTCCTGGATCAGAAGATTATGGCTCTTCAAGGTTGATTTGTGAACTTGTCGACCACATGCAAAGTTATAATGCCAAGAAGTTCCCCGAACCTAACTTAAGATGGAGTTTACCATCAGGAACAAGAAAAGGACCAAATAAAGATAATTATCCATCCCGAAAGTAAAGTTAAGCAGTCTGATAGAAGTATAAAAATTAAACGACTCATCATTTATTAAAATAAATTATTTAATCCATAACACTATATTTTAGGAATGCTTTTTGATAGCTTTTTTGTTTAACTGGTATATTTGAAAGTTTTATTACAAGTTCTTTGTAAGATTTTCTTTACGGTTCGAAAAAAATCCTGCCGCGTTAGTTTTTCGTATATTTGATCAAAAGCTTTTATCAAAGTTCTCTCCAAGAGTTCAGCAAAATTAAATATGATTATTGAATGTTTCTGAATTTTTAAAACAAAGATAATTACAAATCATGAAGTTGAGAAAATATATTAAAATTAAACATGGCTGTTTTTCTTTTGGAGGGTAAGGTTCGTACAAAAAACAAATAGAGATGGGGAAAAAAAGAGCTCTGAGGATTGGGTTTTTTTCTGTATATCAAAAGAATTTCGATAAAGGCTTTTTCATGGCTTTAGGCCGGGATAAGAAGCATGTATCTGGAAAAAAAAATAGACCAGGAAAAAATTATTAGGAGATCAGGCAATGGCTTCTTGCGCTTCGCTACTAAGATTAAAATTTAAAATCTAAAAAACAGCAGCCATGGTTAATTTTTTATAAATTTTCTGAACTTCACCATTTGTAATTCTTTGGGTTTTAAAATTTAACAAAATTTCGATACTTATATTTATTTCTGAACTTCACCATTTTTTTTTGATATTATAAAAAAAATTATTAGAAATATCTTTGCTAAAGAAAATATGTCATAGCCAAACTGAGATGAAATTATTATTATTATTTTTTTAGGAAAAATGAATTATTGGACATTCGAATTTGTTTATATATATTTATATATATATATATATATATATATATATATATATATATATATATATATATATATATATATATATATATATATATATATATATATATTATAAAGAGGCCATGCTGGATATAGTAATTGTTATATTCGACAACAGAAGAAGCATTTTTTAGTTTCTTGATAATTTTCATAAATGATTATCCCTTAAAAGAGGGGGGGGGGCATAAATATCATTTTAAATCATTATTTATTATTCGCCCGAGGCGTCTTTCAACCACATTGGTCATCTTCTGGGGCTTTACTGATAAATTTAAAGAATTTCTGCTCTATAAATACAAAATATATATAGATATTTTACAAGATTTTGAGGAGTGACAGAAAAAATAAACGAGATCAAAATGAAAAATATTTGAATTAAAAATGAAACTATTTAGAACGAACATATGTTAGAAAAAATAACCGGAGAAAAAAGCCTTTTCTCCTGTCAAATATAGCAATATATATATATATATATATATATATATATATATATATATATATATATATATATATATATATATATATATATATATATATATATATATATATATATATATATATATATATATATATATATATATATATATATATATATATATATCAGTGCAAGATAATGGTAAACCACAATTTTTCAATCAAGATTTTATTTATAACTATCGGGCTAGTTTCAGCTATATGCCACTTTCAACTAATAATGATGAAGACGCTAGGCAAGGAGATATATATATATAAGGTAAGACACATCCTAAACAAATTGAAACAGCAGGAAACAATCTGGAAAAAAATATACTCGAGTACGAATTCGTCAAGTCTCTTTACGCACATCCAAACGCACGACTAAAGAATTGATTTTAACCATGCAAAAATCATTTATAAATCAAACAATTATATTGAGAGGAGAATTGCGGAATCCATCATCATCAACAAAGTTGATAATTTCAATTTATCTGAAGGGCAATACACATTTAACAAATATATAACGAATAAAGTCGCCAATCGTATCTATAAGCCCCCGGACGGAATGCGTTTTGGGGATTAGCAACTCTCCAGATTGTTTCCGATTCAAATTTCCCATTTTGTTTAACTTGTCATTCACGGCAGATTTACTTGACTATATTTTTTCCAGATTGTTTCCTGTTGTTTCATTTTGTTTAGGATATGTCTTACCTTATATATTTTGTGCTCCTTGCCTAGCGTCTTCATTATTAGTTGAAAGTGGCATGTTGCCAAAACAAGCCCGATAGTTATAAATAAAATCTTGATTCAAATATTGTGGTTTACCATTGTACTATATGTATTTATAGTCAGCTACACCAGGTTTCAAAGACAGAAAATAAAAATGGCATAGCCCTGTGGTGGTTGTATTATCACCCGCAGATCCTGTAGTTGCTTTCTTTATATATATATATATATATATATATATATATATATATATATATATATATATATATATATATATATATATATATATATATATATATATATTGTTACAATATATTAGTTCTTAGTATGTAGACCTTTAATATGAATTTCGCACTGTGATCTTCTGCCACAGGAGCACCCTCTTTTGTAATATTTCCCAATGTTCTTCGAAAGTGATTTTGGTTTCTTTCCTTCCTTCTCTCTCCTACCCTCTTCTATGAATTATCAATCGGATTGAGGTCTAGGCCCTGAGAAAGCCAGTCCATGACATTTACTTCTTCCTCGTCAGGGAAATTATTCACCAACTTTTCCGTGTGGCAATCTGAATTATTCTACATAAAAAAAATGGTTGATTAGGCAGAGCAGCTTTCATATGGGAAACAGCATGTGCCTAAAGAAGTTCTGTATACACTTGAGTATTCACTCTGCTCTGCAAGCGGACAAGTGCGCCAGTACCTTCTGCCTAATTAATAATATTCCTCCACCAAACTTGACTCTGCTCTTCACGCAGTTCACGGATAATCTTTCGCCAGGTCTTCTACGGAAGAACCTCCTGCCATCTGAAGCAAACAAAATGTACTTCGATTCATAGCTGAAGGGTACTTTAAACCTTTGCTCTTCTGTCCATAGAATGTACTCAGTGACGAAGGAGAATCAAGCTCTCTTGATCTTAGAACTGATCAATGGCTTGACTGCAAGTGTACGAGCTTTTAAAGATCTTTCCGTCAGTCGGTGTGATCCTGGCTTCCTCCGGAGACACTAATGCCAATAGTTTCATTTACTTGTTGGGAAATCCAGTCTGCTGTCTTGTATCGGTCCTCTTTTGAGATACGGACGATGGCTTGGTCATCTCTCTTTGAGGTTTTCCTAGGCCTCCCAATAGAAATTCAAGTGATTCATGAGCCTCTGGTATCGTAAAGGGATATAATATTATGTACGACACTTTGGGGGCGTTTAACCCTTTCATCTATGGCTCTGATGGAAGGATGAGCCTCTTGACGTAGCTTAACAATTAGCTTAAGCAGCATGTTTGCTGCTCGAAACTTGACAAGGGAATGAATAACTGAAAGTGCTTAGAGTTCATGGAAGTAACTGCCCTAAATTAGTTAGTTGTCTCAAAGATAGAAGTAATAGACTTACCCTGTCCAGATTATTTTGACGACCATATTTTTGGAATAAAAATGCTCTTTGCATGTAACTTGCAGTTCCATTCATCCTAGCATATACAGGGTGTGGCAGAACCGATTTGAGCAGTTTGGAGGAGTCAATGCTCGGGGGGAGGTGGGGGGAGGGGGTGTACCCTTGCCGGTTTCTCAGGAATGGCTCGCTCCCCTGGGCAAAGCATCCCCAGGGCTCCCCTCGGGAATGTACCCCCCAAATATGGCGTACCGTCTCTATATACCCTCTTACTTTTTTATAACTCCTTAAAACTGCTCAATCGGTTTTTCTGCACCCTGTACATGTAAGCTTTATACCATGCTTATGTTATATATGTAATTCATCACGCATTACTAACCATTATTTGGTTTGAAGCTACTTTAAGTTTTGAGATGGAAACCGTTGTCTATGGCCGCTAATATACAGTGGGTGCAATAAATATCTGATACATGGTCAAAAGTTTATTTAAAATAGTTACACAACAGCAAAGTAATCGAAAATTGAACAACTTATGTATTTTGTACGTTGAATACCAATTGGTATCATTTTGCAAAAATAGTAAAACATTACTATGATTATGGCAAAAATATCAAATGAACGTTTCAAAAAGTATCCGATACATCTATGAAAACCAGTTAGTATTCACTGATATGACCTTTCGTCGCTAGTACAGCTTCCAACCGTTTGGGATATTTACTTATGAGGTTCTTACAAATATTTGTAGATATCTTGGTCCATTCTTCTTGGCATATTCTTTTTAAATCTGTTGGATTTCTTGGGTACCTTTTCTGAATCTTTAGTTTTAATTCTCGCCACAGGTTCTCGATAGGATTTAGGTCTGGCGACTGACTTGGCCATCCGATAACCTTTATTTTCTCCTGTTGAAACCACGCTGCAGTGCCCTTAGCTGTATGTTTTGGATCGTTGTCCTGCTGGAATGTCCATCCTCTTGGTAACTTCAAGTCGTCTGCAGACTGTGTAAGAGATTATCACTCAGAATCCTGCGATACATCTGAGCATTCATTTTTCCTTCAATAAATGTTTCTTGGACTCGCAATTAGTTACTCAAAATTGATTTCTCAGCCCTGAAATTTTCACATTCCAGTGGCTCGAGATATATTGGAAGAGAGGAAAAATAGACATTTTAGAATGCAACACAATATAGCCTAAGACAAAGCAGTAATAATACTAATTATGATGATGAATAAATACGAACATAGACACAAATACAATTTTTAGCCGCATGAAGAAGGAATCAGCGTTTAAGAAATAAATGTCTAAAACTAAAATCCCACGGAAACATTGGCGTCTTTAATTGTATATAAGAAATGTCTATCTATCTGCATGCATGGTTTTCTGCCAGCTGTCTGTCTATCTATTCTTTATTCAAATTCCCTCTTCCATTCTTGTCCCATCTTCGTCTTACCCATTCATGCTGCTTCTTAAGGATCAATTCATACATGTGGGTAAGTAGATGAATCTTATGCTGGTTTCTAAAGTTTTAGGTCACTGGATCGATTCACATTAGTGGATGATGTGAATCTGAGTTGCCCATCATTTCCACCTCAAACGGTGAGGGGGGAGGGAGTCGTCTTCCTGACGCCCTCAAAGGTCTCAAGAGTACCCCTGAATCCCTACCGAGTGGCTAAGATTATTAATCGAATCATGAAAGAAGATCAAGTCTAATTCTCGCAAAGAGAATAAAACAAAACCACTCACGGTGGCAGAAATGCTGAACTCCCGCACTCGTCCCCCAGGCGACACTATCGCTAATTATGGCAAACAAACACAAACAAGCTGACAAAAGAAAACAGAGCACTGATGGTCCGCCTTCATAAATATATAACAGTCTATAAAGCATCCCAACTGTGTGCGGAGAGTTCAAAAAGGCCGGTAATTCAGAGCTTAAAGTCAATTAAAACTGGGAAAAAACATAAAGTCTGATTTTCAGCCACTTAAGAAGGCGTAGTCGCCCTTAAGAACCAAACGTCTCTATTTTATTAGTCCAATTTAACATTTGCTTCAATTACAGACATACCGACGTATTCACACATGGGAGACACATGGCACACACGCAAACACACATATTTGCATCACATTTTATTTGTTTAACTGATTAATTGATTGTAATGATATTAATGTATATTCCTCTACGAGGAGCTGTCAGGTGTACTATGAACAAACAAGTTATATGTGACATCTTGAGCAGGTCGTGCCATTCAGTCCCCAATGCCTGGAGAGGGATCTCCACTCATTTTGGTTGTTGGGCAGGTTCTATAAGTTGGTTACCCTACTTGCCCAGCGCTCCTCCAGTAGGACCCTTTTCTACAACTTTTCACCTATTCCATCTTCCCCATTTTTTTCTGCATAAGAGTTTCTTATGACTTTTGCACGTAGAGTCGCGGCCAAAAGTTTTCCAACACCGGAAATTTTAGGAAATGAAATAAATACAGGGTAGTAAAGTTCCAATTCACATATCAATATGAATATAACTGTGAAATTAAAAGGAATAAATAGCAATAAATTATATATACCCTAAACAATCATAAAGAACTAACAAAATGCAAAATTTGCCAAAGTATGTAACATCAGCAACCTCGTATAACAGAGAAGCAGATGAAGCTCTGGGGAAATTACAGCATCACCAAACTGACACAGTAAGCTCAGTAGCGTGTCGATAGTCCCTTAGCACTGATGAGAGCATTTATTATTCGAGGTATCTTCACGAGGGTGCGACGCTTGAGGGAGGTGGTGCTGACCCTTTCCTCAGTGATGAGTGCCTTCAGTTGCTGATTAGAGGGTGGCTGACGACGTCTCATGGCCTCCTTCAGGCATTGCTAGAGGCTTTTCAGTGGATTCATACCCGGAGACTGAGGTGACCAGGCTATCACCGTGATATTGTTGTCCCGGAACTACTGTATGGTGGATGTAAACTTGTGACACGGGGTATTGTTCTGGAGGAAAATCACATTCCGGGTATTTCTGGAGAGGTCTGGGGCTGAGGGCAGCATGTACTTTCTCGGTACAGCTTAGCACTTTCCTACATTCATGTTGCCAGCAAAAAGGTGAGAATACCCACTCTTTAATTTATCATGCAGCCCCATACCATTACAGAGATACCACCATGCTTTACTGTTGGCACTACACATTTTCGATCCCACTGCTCTCCTGGCCCACTGCGGGCTCTAACGTTGCATGAAGTTGAGAACAACTGGAACGCAGACTTCTGGGAGCATAAGACACGTCCCCATTGAAGCATGGTCCAGTTGTAGTGAGCACGTGCCCAAACTAGTCGACGTAGCTTTTGCTGAAGGTCGATCAGCGGTTTCTAGCGGGCTTTTCCTGAATTCAGGCCTTGTGCGAGCAATCTGCGAAGGACGGGTCTAACGGAGGCATTAACCGGGCCTCCCTTTGCCCATTCATGTTGCAGCTGAACTACGGTTTTCTTACGATCCCGAAGGCTCATGCGACAATGAGACCTGTCGCCACGTTGCGTACTGATCTTGGGTCGTCCATAACGAGCTCGGTCTTGGATGTTCCCATTTTCTCGGATCCTCTTCAACATTTCTGAAACACTGGAATGTGATCTGCCTATTCTCCGTGCAATTTGTCGACATATGAGACACCACCTCCTGCAGTATGCATATCAGACTTCTTTCATCCACCGCATAGTTACGTGTTTTGGCCATTATAATATGATTATCAGATCCTGTCGACATGGAATAATCAACAAATCTGATGTCTTATATGAAGACATTTTCACTGTAACACCGCATACTGATACCAGGATTTCATACATTTCAAAAGCATCGTTTTTCAAGATATAAAACAAAATATAAAGAAATTTGTACTTTTATTTTGCTTCGTATATGTATCTGACACCATACAAGCAAACATACCCCAACATTCCATAGACATATTCAAGGGATAAGAACAATTTCCATGGTTCGAAAACCTTTGGCTGCGGTTGTATTCTATAGGTAGATGACAGGATACTGATTTCCTTGTAGTACATTAAGGCTTTTCCCTATAGCTCCTATTCTAATTTCCCAACAAATAGTTTGAAAATAAAATGACTAAAACGATTTGGCTACATGTTTTCTATTGGTGTGTCTTCTTTATTCCTTGTGATATTGATGATTAGTATTTGGTGTCTATTTAGACATAAACTTCCTTATAGAATTATTTGTCTCTTTGTGATTTATCTTTTCCTCAGACCTTACCCCCAGTGACTTCTTTATCTGGGGTATGCCAAAGAAGATGTCCTGAATGGTCTCCTAGTTCACCATACCTTACCTCCCTTGAGATTGTTTTCTCAAGGATGCGAAAATAAAGGTGGAAGTATACTCACTGATTACACTGGCCAACAATCAAAATGCTTACGAGACTAGAGTAGCAATTTCCAACTAAATTTAGGTCGCTGATAATGAATATCATGGTTACAATGGTTTGTTAGCTCTACTTCTCAAGATACACCTGCGTGTCACAGCAGGTTCCAACAGGCTTACGGCAGTCTGTTTCTTACCAACTCACAGTATCACTGCCCTTCAGAATTGTTCCAGCACTCATAGAAGGTGGTTGTGTTGTGCAAGTTTACATTTTGAGGTGAAAAGGGCTTTTGTCAAAGAAGATAAAAGAGTCCATTGAATATCCAAACATTCCATCAGTGCTGGATTACAGAGTGACCCAAATTTTGATGAAGCACACTCCTCTAGGTTACATCTCATAACACAAGGGAAACTCCATGACCTTGTCAGGGATCTGCAACTACCCAAGAATTAGGTAGAGCTGATATGCTCTCGTCTTCAACAGTGGAATCTAGTAGCAGCTGATGTGAAAATTTCAAAATTTCTTGACCGTCAGCAGCAGTTCAACGATTTCTTCGTAATTGAAGGTGATTTAGTGGCCTGCAACAATATTAATGGTCTGATGGAAGCACTTGGCATCGAATACAAACCCATACACTGGAGGTTGTTCATTGATTCATCGAAAAAGAGTCTGAAAGGTGTCTTGCTGTACAATGGCAATAGTGAACCATATGTTGCAATGCATAAAATATGATGAACATCAATGGTAGCTCTGTGGTGACTTAAAGTTTGTAGCTCCTGTGATGGGCTTGCAGGGAGGATACACACAGTACTGCTGCTTTCTCTGTGAATGGGACAGCCGTGCAAGAGGTTTCCACTATATGAGGAGACTGACCACCTCGTCATTCATTGGAGCTTGGAATGAAAAATGTTCAACATCCACCTCTTACTGAACCAAACAAAATTTTGCTACCACCACTACACTATACTACATAATACTAGAGCTCTTGGAAAACTTTGTAAAAGCTATGGGCAATCTGGTCAGGTATTCAAGTATTTAACATCAAAATTTCCCTCACTGAGCGACGCTAAGATAAAAGAGGGAGTTTTCATTGGTCCTCAGATTCGAGATTTTCTTAAAGATGCTAACTTTGAATCAGCCCTTCATGGGGGAGGAGAAAGCTGCTTAGGAAGCATTAAAGCAAGTGGCGAAGGGATTAATCGTAAACAGAAGGGAAGGAAACTATGAAGAATTGGTGGAAAACCTCATCAAAGCTTACAAGAACATGGGATGTAACATACCACTTAAAATCCACGTTTTGGACTCACATTTAGACTTTTTTTCTAGCGAACTGTGGGGCAGTTAGTGAAGAACATGGTGAAAGGTTTCACCAAGATATTTCAACCTTGGAAAAGCGGTACCAGGATAAATGGAGCACAAGAATGCTTCCAGACTATTGCTTGACATTGGCAAAAGATGATTCTTCAGTCCACCATAAGCATCAAGCAAAAAGGCAGAGAGTGATATGGATTAGAGTTTAAAACATAATGACACATACTGTACGTTATAAGAAAACAAGCCGCTGTTCTCTTCCTTAACAGGAAGAGCTTGGTTACACAGGCACCCCTGCGGGGGTGTGGCCTACGGCCTTATTTGCTAATCTTAACCGCCTTTTTTAATCCCCTTTATAGACTTTATTTTAACACCCTGAACACCCTTTTCTTCTTCTTCTTCTTCTTCTTCGGTCTGTGTCCTACGGCCTATCATGATTCTTTTTTCTTTTCTCCATCTAAATTTTATATAATAATTTCCATGCCAAAATTTTAATAAATTTTCTGAACTTCACCATTTGTAATTCTTTTAGTTTTAAAAAAGTCACAAAAATTCGATACTTATATTTATTTCTGAACTTTACCATTTTATTTTTTTTATGTTATAAAGGAATTATTAGAAATAACTTTGCTAAAAAAATTAAATCTACTTAGGTGACAACCGAACTAAAAGAAAAAATCTTATTCAAACCTTCAAAAAAGCTCGTTCTTAAAATATAGGGTTATGGATAATAAAATATTACATGCCGCGGATCTTTAAACCTATAACCAAAAATCATTTTTCAAGGTGAGATTTGGATTCAGTGTATCATAAATGAATGTGCTCAAATTGACGGAAATTTGTATTCAACGCATCGGATTCATCGGATGACTCGCAAAACGCATCGAACTTTGTATCATAAATAGTTGAAATCACATTGAAGATGTTATTTATTATTATTTTAACTAACTAAAATATAATTCAAATTAAATACAATTTAGTTCAAATTAAATAAAATGTTGTTTTTTTGTAAGGATATGACTTTTTTTCTATGCAACGAGACTTTAGGGACACCATGTAAATTCGAGAGCAGGATGAGGACTCCGTCTTCCCAGGGGAGCTTGTTTCCTAATGATATCAATGGAAATGAACGCCACATAGGACTATAAACTTAGGTTGGATGGTGGTGGGAAAACTTTACTCCTTGTAAGTAATATACCTCGTTGCCCAAATTGGGCATTATAAACCATTGCCTTGTACTTGTTCTTACATCTGGTAGTTTAATGTAAACAATGGATGAAAAAATAAAAACCTCCCTCAGAATCGAAGTACAAATCAAGAAACTATAGAAGTATGAATAATAGGCAAAACATAAACTATTAAAGAAACGTTTGGATTAGAATCCAATAACGGCTGATGGATATTAAAGATTTATTTTTAATTTCTTTTCTAATTCTGTGGTTTCCATTTGTATGAGGAGCACGGTTCCTTTTCACTCCAACTTCGCCACGCGGCGATGTGCCTTCGTATGGGGGGGGGGGGGGGTCCCAGCCGGTCCATTTGGTCTTAAGTAGTTTGCTTGAATTATGTACCTTCCAAAATTCACGTCCCCCAACTCTCCATTTGAAGGTCAAACCTATTTTTAGAAACTTCTTAGACAAATGCCTCCTTTACTTTTCGCTTATTTCTTTATTACTCCTGAGTGGAGTCCAATGTCCCCAAAATGGGACGGTATTTTGGGAGGGTACAACAAAAATAGAAATAAGCAAAAGAACAGAAGAAGTATTATTAAAGAGCAATGAGGAGTTATGAACAAGTAAAAAAATGCTTAAAAAATATGGAGTTGAATAATAACTAATGGGTTAATTTTATCATTGAAGAATATAATTTGGACAGAGGGAGAGCGACATACGCACATACGCACATACGCACATAGCGGAAAGAGAACGCAAAGGGAGGATGGAAGGGGAAAGAATGGTCTTTAGTTTGAAGTGAAGAAGGAAATGAAATGAATGGGTTTGGGATCCTCGCCTCGAACGAGGGACAGGAAAGGATTTCGGGAGCCGCTTTTATCCGGGTCACGTGGTCACAGTGGCCCTTAAACAGGGCCGAATTTAACCCTTAATTGGCGCGGACTGACGTTGCTCTGGGCATCATTAGAGCCGTTTGTGGCCACCGACGGCCGGCCACATCGACCACTTTTTCCTTGCCCTTCTAGGGGCGTCCCTCAACCCCTCAATTTTCCCTCAAGTCTCCTTGGAGGAAAGCGGGGTCCACGATGCAGCGGAGGACACGACTTTTTGTCGCCAATATTCAACGTCCTTCTCTCTCCGAGAAACGGACAGAAGGAAAACAGAAAATAAAGAGGGTGTTGGGCACAGACAGAGGGAAAGAAAAATTGCAAATAGCCAACAAGCTCGTACTTTTGAGTGTGTTGGTCCTTCGTACGAACATATTCTAAGCTCTCGAGGATTGAGAATTAAGGTTTGCTAGTGAAATCTTTGTCTCCCTTCGTTATTCCAATTTCCCTTATTTATTAATCTTTCTTCATCTACCTTTCCCATTCTGTGTCTTCCATAATTCTGGTATACTGACTGAGAATTCCCTCGTCAGTTACAGAATCTTCCTCATTTTTTAAGGAATTCTAAAGGAAGCCAGGTCGTTGAATCGGGCCTGATGCTAGATGTGTCCGATGAATTAACAGACTAAAAACAGACGAATAGACAGACAGGTATGAAAACTGAAAATAGACAGAGAAGCAAATGGAAAGAGCGTTATAAAACACACAAAAAATCAAAGCATTAGCAGATAGATAAGCGGAGTAGACAGACATGCAAACGGAAACGGAAGGGAAAAAAACTGTTGCGCCGGTGCAAATGTGGTGACCTCGGGGGTCATTAGAGACCAGTCGAGGTCAAGGGAAGGTCGGGAGGACCAAAAAACGAGATGCGCGGAAGTGAGGGAAGACATAATGAGTTGTGTGTGTGTGTGCCACATACACAAATAAACAAACACATTCGCACACACAGACCGGATATCGAAGAGTGCAAAAGAAATCTGAGCTACTTGACTGGCACTGGATACACCACGCCTAGCAGTGCCTACCATCGGTGCCACTAGTTTCATCTCGTCTAAGGAGCACAACTTTGTTCCTGGAACCTTCGAAGGTGCCTTTGCCACTCAAGATTCTTAAGACCTAATATTCCTGGTGTTTTCATTTTCTTTTCTTTCTGAGGATGGTAACTTCCCGCTCACACACTCACTCTATATCTCTCTCTCTCTGGACTGTGGCTCAGTGGTTAGGGTAGAAGAACAGGAAGCAATATATATATATATATATATATATATATATATATATATATATATATATATATAGAGAGAGAGAGAGAGAGAGAGAGAGAGACTGAAAGAAGTAAGGATCAAAATTACCTGCAATAAAGAGAAAAGAAAAATGTGTTTTCGCCTTTATTCATAAAGCGATGATTTCTAAAAAAGGCCTTTTGGAGTAATTTAAATTGTTCCAAATTTGTTGCGAGCTGTTTAAAGATAATTAATAATGCCTAGGCCTTTTTCAAGCTACAAAAGTGGGGTTCCGGGGGCAGTTGAACCGCCCGTGAGCTATTTCTGAACATAATTGTTATGGGGAGGTGAAATGTGGAGTCTTTGCTGCAGATTTAAGAGCAAAAAACAATGGTTTTATCACAAACAAAATCCTCCTCCTAGTCCTTCACTAGTCAACCGAAAGAGGTTCCTTCATGCCAATGCACCCTCACACGGGTCACGTTTGATCCCTATAAATGAATGCTGTGAAGTTTTTCCTCATCTTCTTATTCATCAGACTTTGAGCCATATGATTGCCATTCATTTAAGTCATTACAACATCACCTAAATGGCAAATTTTATTCTGATGTGGTGGAGGTGGAAAAGATATTATTTTCTTCAAGAATGGCATCCGCTGTTCAGTTAAATAATGGGATCCATTAATTTCTTGACGACTAAATACATGTACATGTTTTCCTTGTAGGTATGTACATATATGTAAATGCCTTGTGTTAGGGTGTGCGTACGCATTTGTAAGCGCGTAGGTTCATTTCATGGTTTGGGCTTATAATGAGGTGTAATGAAAGATACAAATATATTCCCATTTTTATTTCCATTACAAATAAAAGGCCATTAATGTCAGTTTGTACTTAGGATTTACACAAACAAACAGAGGCTCTTTTATTAAATGGTTAACTGGTTGATTAATTGGTGACGCTTTCAGACATGAAATTACACACGGACAGCCCGTGCCTTCACGCATACACGAAGTTGAACACATGTCCTCCAGCAAACTTGCTCGTTTGCCGTTTGCACGCATATTCGAGGACCTCTCCCCGATACACGTGGTCTAATTGTAACTTCCTGGGTTCCTATTTCACCGGCTGTCAGTTCCATCGGTAACGGAAGGATTTCGCAATGGCGTTTTCGCAGTAAGAAATTGCACCGACCTCATCGTGGAAGATTTAATGTTATTGATCGAGTTTTCCTTTTGTTTCCTTACACTCGCCTACAGAGATAAGTGAGAAGTAAAGAGACAGTTTTAAATAGAAATTATTTTTATTTCAATTTTATACCATTATTATGACTAATAATCTTACTATCTTTTCAAAGTTTAATATTGTAATTATTAAACATGGCTGGGAAGCAAAATATTCCAAGGAAATTTAAGATTTTCAGAGAGGAAAGATTGTTGGTCAATCTGAAGGTGGAATGTTGCAAAGACAAATTGCTTGGAATCTTGGAATCTCCCTTTCTTCCATTAAAACAATTATATTTTAATTTAAAGAAAAGAATAACACATCACCTGTCGCGTTCCGGTCGTCCTGGGCTTTCTGAAAGATATCTTCGTGCTGTTCGAAGATCCACTAAGAACAGCCCTCGGTTAAAAGCTTCCGAAATGACATAAAGATAAAAATGATTTTAAGAACAGCAGCATATTACAGGCACTCACTTGGATATTATGGGGGAGCTCTTTTTAACTACGCCCACTATTAAGGACAGGAATGAGAAGACTCAAGACATGAACGACAAGCCTTTGGAATTTTGGCACAGCATAATATTTCCTGACTATCCAAGGTTTGTGTAATGATCCAAGTTTGCATGTTATTCCTTCAGGAATTCGACCTAAATAGTTTACAACGGCAAGACACGGTGGCTTTTCTCTTAAGGTGTGAGGAGCAATTTGGAATGATGGAAGGTCAGACTCGGTTGAGTGTTGAGTGTATTGTGCAATATCAAATCGGTCAAATACACTTGCATTCTTAACTCGAGACTTCGTCTAGTCTTTTCAAATGGTCAGCTTAAAAAATAAAGTTGTTTATTTATGTAAGATTTGTACTCCTTGTCATACTGCAAAAGTAACAAATGAATGGGAAGAGCAAAGCGGATCAAACTACTTCCTTGACCGCATCAGTACCTTGACATGAAGCCAATAGAACATGTTTGAGTAATACTAGACAAAAATTGATGGGAAAGGTAAAAACACAACAAATAAAACAGGAACAGGGTCAGAATTGCAGAAAATCTTACTCCAAACATGGTCGGAAATACCACAAACTGTACTCTCAGAACTTATTAATACTATACCTAGGTGAGCTGTAGCTCCAAAAACCACTAACAGTATTAATCATGTGTTTTCATTATTTAAAAATGTATTTCATGTTTTACATTTAAAAAAAAGAAGCATTCCAGTAATTAATTCGCTGTTTACTTATTCTTGCATAGGTATATTTATATATATATATATATATATATATATATATATATATATATATATATATATATATAAGTCACATTGTATGCACTACATAAGTACGTAGTACATATATACACATTGATGCAAAGAGCTTCCATGTCTTTTATTTCAATATATGCGCGCGCGCGCGTGTGTGTGTGGGTGGCGTTTTTAAGCTGTGCTTCCACCCCACACCCCCACCCCATGGACGAAACCGTAGGAGAAAACGGTTAAGTTGTAAGTCGACCCATCGCACGTGGGCGGAATAGGGTGCTTTGTCTTTGCCCCCCCCTCTCACCCACCACCAACCCCCCACACACGCGTCTCTTCCGAACTGCCTTTTTACTTCCTTCCGATCCTCTTTCACACCAATTTAATATTCCATCTCAAACCAACCCCCGACATCATTTCCTCGATCGCAAAACCATCTCGTATCTGTCTGTTGTCTCTCTCTCTCTCTCTCTCTCTCTCTCTCTCTCTCTCTCTCTCTCTCTCTCACACACACACACACACACACGCACACACACATTCACACATACACATAAAAGAGAACTAAAGTATTTCCGACAAACAGGAGGTACAAATAGGATGATAAACGGCATAAATATGGTGAAATCCTATTGATAAGTTATGGGAGATTTGCCACAACTTTCTCAATCCTGAATGCATTGCCACACACCCAGCAGGCAAAGCTATGTGGTTTTAAACTCTCCCCACCCTGTAGGGCAAGGGGTGGCGGGGGAGAGTGGTAGTGATCAGTCATTTCCAAGGGGATAGGACAACACGACCACCCCACCTGGGGTGGGACCACCACACTTGGATGTATTCCATGTATGGTTAAGTTGCAATTGAACTTCCACTCCCTAGCTGTAGCAAGAAGCGCTCGCACCGTCGCGTGCTATAAAATTTACCACAGCATGCAACAGCCTCCCTCCACTCTAACCTGGTCCCCCCCTCAGGCCATCGCGCGGCCCCACTGAAGGGTGGTAACGTTGGCGGGGGCCAACAACAACACGGGCTGGAGGATCAACGCTTTCTCCCTTGATCGCTCCTAAGCGGTCGGAGGGAGCTGAGATGCCACCTGCTCCTGGGGAGCTACAAACAACAACAACAACAACGACGACGACGATAACGACGACAACAACGACGACGACGATGACAACAACAACGACGACGACGACGACGATGACGACGACAACAACGACGACGAAAAAAACGACGACGACGATGACGACAACAACGACGACGACAACGACGACGACAACGACGACGACAACAACGACGACGACAACAACAACACAGACAACGACAACAACGACGACGATGACGACAACAACGACGACGACAACGACGACGACAACGACGACGACGACGAAAACAACGAAGACGACAACAACAACAACAACGACAACGACGACGACAACAACGACGACGACGACACAGGCCCTGTCAAACCTTTTCTAATGTCCATGAAAGCAGATTTATTTATTTGCTTGTTTTTCTCATTTACTTGTTAAATGATTTAGATGGTTATTAATTTATAATTTATTTATTTATTGTTTATTTATTATTAATTTGTTTAAACATCTAATTATTTAGTCATTCATGATCATGTTAACCTTCCACCCCCTAATGCAGCGTTTTTTTACCCTCCTTCCCCTCAGTTTTTGCAATTGAATTTCCTCCTAAGAGGAGAAGATGTTAAAGTAATTAATCATTTAGTTAATCATTGTTTATTTATTTATTTGTTTATTTATACATTCATTTGTTTGTTCCATATTTCTTTTAAAAGAAGGACGGAAACAGCTGAGGTTATCACCAACCAAAATTGGGGGAATTTTGCAAAACAGGTGAAGTTGGGCGAAGTCAAAATGCGCGGAAGAAATAGAGGCCAATTAGCTAAAAGAGGTAGGTAATAAGGGTACGATGTGGAAGGATAGGGGTTACGCAACTCTCTTCAACTCAGTATGACTCCGGTGGCATCAGTCAACTACGGACGTGTTCAACTCATAGTCGAGTCAAGTTGTCAACACGTGATGGAGTCAACCCAAAATATAATCAACTCACGATTAAGTCTACAGCCGATGTAGTCCTTCCACAGGGGACCAACCCCAGAAGGAATCACCCCCCCGATGGCGTCAACTCGCGAGGGAGTCCACTTACAGGAGGATTCCACCCCAGAAGGAATCACCCATCGATGGAGTCAACTCACCAGGGAGTCTACCCCCAGGGAAGTCCACCCCAGAAGGAATCATCACTCGATGGAATAATTTTGGTTTATGGAAAACGAAATTGCCCAGCTTCTCCCCTCTGCTCCACCTCCACCTCCCTCTCCCTCACACTCTTATCTCCCTGACCTTCAATCTTCCTTGCCCTCTTTTTTCACTCACCCTCCCTCTCCATCACATGCTTTTCTCCCTTGCCCTCCTTCTGCCTCATTCTCCACTCTCCCTCATCATATTCTCTCACTCATCCCCTCGCTCACCATCGTCTCTCATTCATCTTCCATCTCCCTCAGTATTTTCTCTCCTTCACCATCTTTCTTCCTATTCTCTCATTCTCCTTCATATTCCTTCTCTCATACTCCCTCTCTCTCACCCTTCCTCTCGCTTCCCCACCCTCTTCTCTTCCTCATCTCTCTCATCCTCACCTCCCTCACCCTCTCCTTTCACTCATATTCACCTTACCTCTCCCCCAGTTTCTTCTCTCTCTCATCATCCTATCCCTTCTCTACCTCTCCTTCCTCCCCCTGATCCTCTTCTCCCCCTCCCCCTTTTCTCCCTCACCCTCTTATCTCCATCGCCCGCCGATCTCCCAGCCTCTCCTCTCCCTCATCCTCCACTCTCTCGAACCAGCAAGCAATGGGGTTCGGGGGAGGGAAGTTGGCATCACCTCAGCAGGTTCAATCCCCACTCAGTGCCGTCACCTCAGCAGGTTCAATCCCAACTTAGTTCTGTCACCTCAGCAGGTTCAATCCCCACTCAGTTCCATCACCTCAGCAGGTTCAATCCTCACTCAGTTCCATCACCTCAGCAGGTTCAATCCCCACTTAGTGCTGTCACCTCAGCAGGTTCAATCCCCACTCAGTGCCGTCACCTCAGCAGGTTCAATCCCCACTTAGTGCTGTCACCTCAGCAGGTTCAATCCCCACTCAGTGCCGTCACCTCAGCAGGTTCAATCCCCACTTAGTTCTGTCACCTCAGCAGGTTCAATCCCCACTCAGTGCCGTCACCTCAGCAGGTTCAATCCCCACTTAGTGCTGTCACCTCAGCAGGTTCAATCCCCACTCAGTGCCGTCACCTCAGCAGGTTCAATCCCCACTTAGTTCTGTCACCTCAGCAGGTTCAATCCCCACTCAGTTCCATCCCCTCAGCAGGTTCAATCCTCACTCAGTTCCATCACCTCAGCAGGTTCATTCCCCACTCAGTGCCGTCACCTCAGCAGGTTCAATCCCCACTTAGTGCTGTCACCTCAGCAGGTTCAATCCCCACTCAGTGCCGTCACCTCAGCAGGTTCAATCCCCACTCAGTGCCGTCACCTCAGCAGGTTCAATCCCAACTTAGTTCTGTCACCTCAGCAGGTTCAATCCCCACTCAGTTCCATCACCTCAGCAGGTTCAATCCTCACTCAGTTCCATCACCTCAGCAGGTTCAATCCCCACTTAGTGCTGTCACCTCAGCAGGTTCAATCCCCACTCAGTGCCGTCACCTCAGCAGGTTCAATCCCCACTTAGTGCTGTCACCTCAGCAGGTTCAATCCCCACTCAGTGCCGTCACCTCAGCAGGTTCAATCCCCACTTAGTTCTGTCACCTCAGCAGGTTCAATCCCCACTCAGTGCCGTCACCTCAGCAGGTTCAATCCCCACTTAGTGCTGTCACCTCAGCAGGTTCAATCCCCACTCAGTGCCGTCACCTCAGCAGGTTCAATCCCCACTTAGTTCTGTCACCTCAGCAGGTTCAATCCCCACTCAGTTCCATCCCCTCAGCAGGTTCAATCCTCACTCAGTTCCATCACCTCAGCAGGTTCAATCCCCACTCAGTGCCGTCACCTCAGCAGGTTCAATCCCCACTTAGTGCTGTCACCTCAGCAGGTTCAATCCCCACTCAGTGCCGTCACCTCAGCAGGTTCAATCCCCACTCAGTGCCGTCACCTCAGCAGGTTCAATCCCCACTTAGTGCTGTCACCTCAGCAGGTTCAATCCCCACTCAGTGCCGTCACCTCAGCAGGTTCAATCCCCACTTAGTGCTGTCACCTCAGCAGGTTCAATCCCCACTCAGTGCCGTCACCTCAGCAGGTTCAATCCCCACTTAGTTCTGTCACCTCAGCAGGTTCAATCCCCACTCAGTTCCATCACCTCAGCAGTTTCAATCCCCACTTAGTGCTGTCACCTCAGCAGGTTCAATTCCCACTCAGTTCCATCACCTCAGCAGGTTCAATCCTCACTCAGTTCCATCACCTCAGCAGGTTCAATCCCCACTTAGTGCTGTCACCTCAGCAGGTTCAATTCCCACTCAGTACCATCACCTCAGCAGGTTCAATTCCCACTCAGTGCCATCACCTCAGCAGGTTCAATTCCCACTCAGTGCCATCACCTCAGCAGGTTCAATCCCCACTCAGTGCCGTCACCTCAGCAGGTTCAATCCCAACTTAGTGCTGTCACCTCAGCAGGTTCAATCCCCACTCAGTGCCGTCACCTCAGCAGGTTCAATCCCCACTTAGTTCTGTCACCTCAGCAGGTTCAATCCCCACTCAGTTCCATCACCTCAGCAGGTTCAATCCTCACTCAGTTCCATCACCTCAGCAGGTTCAATCCCCACTTAGTGCTGTCACCTCAGCAGGTTCAATTCCCACTCAGTGCCATCACCTCAGCAGGTTCAATTCCCACTCAGTGCCATCACCTCAGCAGGTTCAATTCCCACTCAGTGCCATCACCTCAGCAGGTTCAATCCCCACTCAGTGCCATCACCTCAGAAGGTTCAATTCCCACTCAGTGCCATCACCTCAGCAGGTTCAATCCCCACTCAGTGCTGTCACCTCAGCAGGTTCAATCCCCACTTAGTTCTGTCACCTCAGCAGGTTCAATCCCCACTCAGTTCCATCACCTCAGCAGGTTCAATCCTCACTCAGTTCCATCACCTCAGCAGGTTCAATCCCCACTTAGTGCTGTCACCTCAGCAGGTTCAATTCCCACTCAGTGCCATCACCTCAGCAGGTTCAATTCCCACTCAGTGCCTTTACCTCAGCAGGTTCAATTCCCACTCAGTGCCATCACCTCAGCAGGTTCAATCCCCACTTAGTGCTGTCACCTCAGCAGGTTCAATCCCCACTCAGTGCCGTCACCTCAGCAGGTTCAATCCCCACTTAGTGCTGTCACCTCAGCAGGTTCAATCCCCACTCAGTGCCGTCACCTCAGCAGGTTCAATCCCCACTTAGTTCTGTCACCTCAGCAGGTTCAATCCCCACTCAGTTCCATTACCTCAGCAGGTTCAATCCTTACTCAGTTCCATCACCTCAGCAGGTTCAATCCCCACTCAGTGCCGTCACCTCAGCAGGTTCAATCCCCACTTAGTGCTGTCACCTCAGCAGGTTCAATCCCCACTCAGTGCCGTCACCTCAGCAGGTTCAATCCCCACTCAGTGCCGTCACCTCAGCAGGTTCAATCCCCACTTAGTGCTGTCACCTCAGCAGGTTCAATCCCCACTCAGTGCCGTCACCTCAGCAGGTTCAATCCCCACTTAGTGCTGTCACCTCAGCAGGTTCAATCCCCACTCAGTGCCGTCACCTCAGCAGGTTCAATCCCCACTTAGTTCTGTCACCTCAGCAGGTTCAATCCCCACTCAGTTCCATCACCTCAGCAGGTTCAATCCCCACTTAGTGCTGTCACCTCAGCAGGTTCAATTCCCACTCAGTTCCATCACCTCAGCAGGTTCAATCCTCACTCAGTTCCATCACCTCAGCAGGTTCAATCCCCACTTAGTGCTGTCACCTCAGCAGGTTCAATTCCCACTCAGTGCCATCACCTCAGAAGGTTCAATTCCCACTCAGTGCCATCACCTCAGCAGGTTCAATTCCCACTCAGTGCCATCACCTCAGCAGGTTCAATCCCCACTCAGTGCCGTCACCTCAGCAGGTTCAATCCCCACTTAGTGCTGTCACCTCAGCAGGTTCAATCCCCACTCAGTGCCGTCACCTCAGCAGGTTCAATCCCCACTTAGTTCTGTCACCTCAGCAGGTTCAATCCCCACTCAGTTCCATCACCTCAGCAGGTTCAATCCTCACTCAGTTCCATCACCTCAGCAGGTTCAATCCCCACTTAGTGCTGTCACCTCAGCAGGTTCAATTCCCACTCAGTGCCATCACCTCAGCAGGTTCAATTCCCACTCAGTGCCATCACCTCAGCAGGTTCAATTCCCACTCAGTGCCATCACCTCAGCAGGTTCAATCCCCACTCAGTGCCATCACCTCAGCAGGTTCAATTCCCACTCAGTGCCATCACCTCAGCAGGTTCAATCCCCACTCATTGCCGTCACCTCAGCAGGTTCAATCCCCACTTAGTTCTGTCACCTCAGCAGGTTCAATCCCCACTCAGTTCCATCACCTCAGCAGGTTCAATCCTCACTCAGTTCCATCACCTCAGCAGGTTCAATCCCCACTTAGTGCTGTCACATCAGCAGGTTCAATTCCCACTCAGTGCCATCACCTCAGCAGGTTCAATTCCCACTCAGTGCCATCACCTCAGCAGGTTCAATTCCCACTCAGTGCCATCACCTCTCAGGTTCAATCCCCACTCAGTGCCATCACCTCAGCAGGTTCAATTCCCACTCAGTGCCATCACCTCAGCAGGTTCAATCCCCACTCAGTGCCATCACCTCAGCAGGTTCAATTCCCACTCAGTTCTATCACCTCAGCAGGTTCAATTCCCACTCAGTGCCATCACCTCAGCAGGTTCAATCCCCACTCAGTGCCGTCACCTCAGCAGGTTAAATCCCCACTCAGTACCGTCGGAGGAGAGTATAAGGGTCGAGAAGGACAAGCTGGGATCGGAAGGATTCTTGCCAAACCCTTGATGACAAGTACGTACATATGGCCGCAGCGCCCAGATCTACGAACCTATTGACTATTAAGAGATTATTGAGGGCATGTGAGAAGGGGGGGGGAAGTTAGTGCCTGAGGAGGGGCAAACAATAGGAGCGAGCGCACTTTTAACGCCTCAAACAAACTCCATGTTTGTTGTGCTGGGGTGGTAATGTTTGCTTTGTGGGGGGAGGGGGGAGGGAGTCTGTGTGTGAATGAAGGTTAATGTATGCTAATTTCATTTAAGATACGTCCTTATTGGGTTACCCGTGGTGCGCACACATGTACATTCAGCTATGAGCACATTGTACATATTCGAAAACGAATTGATGAAGGGTGAATATGATGACATGATGACGATGATTTAATGAGCAATAAATACGAGGTCAACATTCACCATAGCCAGAGTAGTCAATGAAGAAATTAAATAAAAGAGAGAAAAGGAAAAATAGGAACAGTCACGGGACAAAGATAAGACAGAAGCTGGACACGAATCCATCCTACCTCAGGAATGAGGATTTCATCACACGAATTCTATCCATTTTGATTTCCTAAATCTCAGCAACGAATTTAGGTAACTCATCGGTGAAGTTGAGGCACACAAACAAACACCGACGAGCAACGAGTATGTTCCGAAAACAAGAGTACAAAATGATCGAATTTACCAGTGCTGAAGATGCGGTGATATGAGAGCACTGAGATTGGTGAATTTACCTGGGAGAGAGGACGAGAGAGGGGACGGTAGGGTTGGTAATACATCCAAAAAGCACCACCTGAAAAGTAATCCGCTCATAACAATGACTCACCATCAACCTCTTATTATATTGGGGTAACATTAGAAGAAAAGGCAAACGCTTAATATTTGTCGTTCAAACACACCGCACTTGAGAAAGAGTTGAAGTCAACCTAGGAGATAGACAGACGTATCGATAGATAGAAAAAGATTTAATATTAATTATAAGATTTAATGATAACCCCCGAAATCCCAATAAAACAATATTAAAACACAAGACTGAATATTTAAATGAGCGCAGTAAGTATTAATTAGGAATTAAATTAATTAAAACTTTATGAATTAACAATTTTAATATATTTATTGCGCTTGACGTAAGTAAAGACAACCTACGGGTCGAATATTCGGAAGCGCCATCCACCAGAAGGACCGCAAATAAAACCCCATTGGGTTTTGGATTTCTTGGGTCTGTTTACCCACTAGCCATACTCTTTGTTCGACCCTCGCTAACCCACAGTGAAGCTTCGTAATGGGTCTCTCACAAAAGGATTGAATTCCTGTGTGGGCCCACCCAACCCTCCTTGACTATGTCACTATATGGTGCGAAGACTCGGACGCGAAAGGCTTTCGCAGCTACGAGTCCTTCGTGGAAACCCGAGGCCAAATGGAAAGATCCTACGAGATGCGATTCCTGATCAAAACACGAGTTTAACTTTCAAAGAGAACTTTTCGTCTTTTTTTTTTAATTATGTGCAATGAACGTAGGTATGGAGTGTGGTTGCTACAGTAATGGTAAACATCCTCCACATTGCATCGAGAACACAAGGCGGACACCCCATCCACACCAAGATTGAATGTTGAAAATACCCAATTGATACAGTTTGTTTTGGGAGGGTGTTAAGTTGGTCTATTGGGTACAATTACTTGTTTGGTTTGGATGAGGCGCGATCCTCAGGCGTGTCCAATGGAGTGTCGAAGAGGCTTACCATTGTATTGGCAAGAAAAGCTATTCGTCAATTTATGATATCGGCGTTATTTGGGTAAGGGAAGGGTCACTAGCTGAACGGCGGGTGCCAATAGGCCATATTTTCGGTAACTCCCCGAAATTTCTGAAGTAAATTAGCTAAAAAGTGATATTAAGGAGAGAAGGGATATATATGTGTGTATGTGTGAATTATAATTCCATTTCAGAATCGTCCACAACGGGTTGCCGCTGTACGCACACATGTACTACAGAATGTAGAAACTGATTGGTTTGCCTTTCTTCATTTTTCTCTTGGTTGATAGAAACACTTCTGTTCGTTTTTTTTCCGGACTTTTTTTTATCCTCCTTCAAAGATATTATGTGTATATTTGGTATTCGAACTGAGACTCCTCAAGGAAATCCTAAAATGTACCGACGTTTCAACACGATTCTGGCATTATGAACCCACACTTCAGTTTTATTTTGGGGTTCTCCCTTTTAAGTCAGTGAGTCACGTTGGAGGGGATGGGGAAGGACAAAATTTCCTGAATATTTCGGTAGTTTCGTTTGCAACGGGTCTCTTCCACTGGGAACGCCCTTCCCTTTGGCCTGGTTTCCATCATCAGCGTATGGTAGCTAATCTCCTTACCAGGCAGTTCTAAATTATTAAATTTGGAATTCTAGTTCTAAAAATCTGCAATGTGTCATAATGTCCCGTGAGGATTTAGGAATGACAGATTAAGCAATATAATTCCTTATTTCTCTCATTTTTTCGCTTCGCTTGTCATTTGCATTCATATTCTTCTTATTTTGGCCCCAGCATGGAGCTCTTTATTCTCTTCAGTGTACGCCAGTGGTTTGCATAAGTGCCTTCTACAGGAGCTTTGTTTTGCTCACTTCTGTGCGAGAAGAATTATATTTTTTTGCTGGCACCATCCATTCTAAACGTTTGTCAGGCATCAATTGAATAATTGGGATTAGTTGGGACTAGTTATAGCTCAAAGAGGAGCATCCCTCCTTCAAAGATGAGGTGGTGGGGGGCTAGAGTCGAGCAATTTTGATTCTTTATTATATGTAAACTATTAATGGGGAAAAAAAGCCTTAACAAACCAACGCATCTGTAAGTTTCTGAAAAACCCTAGCGTAAACTAAATTAACAAGTAAAATACAGACTTAAAAATCACTTTGCCTAACTCTGGCCTAAACTTAATTAGCATTTAAAAACAGACATAAAAATCACCTAGCCTAACTCTGGCCTAAACTTAATTAGCATGAAACGTAAAAAGACAGAAAAACGACAAAAGGTGGGGAGACTCATAAAAGACAGCTGATTCTAAGACTTGAAAGAACGAGCAACACGGTTACAGTTACAAAGACACTCAAGGTGAAGGAACAAAGTTACCCCCACAACGGGTTAAAGTGGATGCCTCCTTGTGAGGGAAAAGGAATCCCTGAAATGCCGCCTTAAAAACCCTTTCGAGGTTTGGAGGAGAGGGCACGCATCTATTGATGCCTTTTCAATACAAGATTTAGCGAATACATAAAAAACTTCGAAGGAAATGTTACCTAGGTTCTAAAGTCCCCCCCCTCCCCCCTGTTATGTAACCGTTTGTCCCCTAGAAATAACGGCTTCGCGTTTGGTAACTACATATTTAACACTATGATAATAGAGACAATACGAATTTTCATCGTATAAAATTGCTCAGATAAGGAAGAATTTACCCTCTCAAGGCGTTTAACACTTCCCTAAATACGTTTAAGATTAGAATTGATAAGTATTACTTTAACATATAAACTGAGTATTGAAAAGCAAATCACGGAACAAAGAACACGAAACTCGTCCAAGTGAACACGAAAACTAAAAAAAAAAATGATCATCGGCTGTCATATGATTCGGGGGGGTCTGCCAACGTAGGAAAGTCACGGCGCCCAATTATCTCACGAATTAATGAACAATTCGTGACTAAGTCATCTCGTTCAAGAAACTCTCTCAATCCTACTAGCGGCATATCGCGTTTGAGGGCAATCTCGTAAAGATTTTACGCACCAAACAGACGTAGTCATTTGGTATTTCATTCAAATGACCACTCCCCCTCCTCCCACACATACCCACATATTTCGGAAAAGAGTTGAGTTGAGTCCTTCTCATTAGAGTAAGTGAATAACCAACACAAAAAAAGAGGCCATTCGAGACTGAAAAATATAGCCACTTTTATAACCAGCTGAGCCATATTTTATGGGTGTTAATATAATTTTTACTCTTTATCAAATGTATGTATGAATATGGAGTTAGTCAAGCAATAAAAAGACGCGTAATTTTATTAGAAAATGTATATATTCAACGTTTTTGTTATCATTAAGAGTATAATAATCGTGTTCATATGTTAAATGACAAAATACGATTCGTAGAACATACCGATATTTCAAGATTCTATAATTTTGTGATTTTCAGATATGATGGATTGTTGGTGTGAGATGGGAAGGGGGTGCAGGCTTCAAATATCTAGGATACTGGAGCGCACTTTTTCATTGTAAATAATCTAATTTGCATTAACGAACCAAACAATTGAATCACGGTGTGGTTGTCTCAGACGTCTAACAGAAGTTTTTGTTGTGTTCCAAGAACTGTTAAACACACCCCTTATTATTAGATTCACTAATGGCTGATAATGTGGCAACGAGTCCAATAAAGTTTGTGTTATCATCATTACCTTGGTTATTATAGACCTACAAAAATTGGACGAAACAGGAGATTGGAAGAGGTGCAAAATTAATGAATATCGCCTCCGTTCTGCAAGTTAATAGGTTCCCTTTCAAGCAAGATAAATAAAAATTATCTAGATATTTACCACATCAAAGAAGGATGACTAAGATGATTCATAGGTTGAGAAGCCTACCTTATGCTAAGAGGTTCAGGAGAATAAATCTACATAGGTTAGAAAAGAGAAGTATTTGAGGAGACTCGATTGAAGTCTTCAAGTGTGCAAAATTTCTAATAGGTAAGGTTCTTATTTTGTGTGAGCAGGATAGGACACGTAGTAATGGGTTTAAGTTAGACAAGTTTAGATTTAGGAAAGAGATTTGTCGAAATTGGTTTACAAATTGAGTGATAGGTGAATAGAATAGGCTCATTACTTATGTGATAAAAGCGTCCTCTCTGGGCAGTTTTAAGAATAGATTGGATAGATTTATGAATGAGGATAGGAACAGGAGCTGCCTCGTATAGGATATTGATTACCCGTTTTGCAGATTCCTTCTTTTCTTTTTATTTGATAATTGCACAGTAAAAATTCGCTCAGTTACCTGGCAGAGCCTTGGGAAGATTAGTCACCCAGGCTACAGCCTCCAGTGGAACATGATTGGCGGATCTGCTATGGCTTGAGAGGAGTTTGGAGCAGTTTAAGACATGGTTGAGTGTGTTGGTAAGATTAATAAAAAAAAATGCATTCAGCAAAAGTCTTATGCCAATATTGCTAAGTGATAATATCGAAAAAGATTCCGCCTGTTCATGGAAGACACCCCCTTATCACACTTCAAAAAAAGAAGATGAATGGATGGAGCGAAATGGTATTAACCTCTAAAAGCACCAGTATTTTTTATTAATATATTTTTTTAATAAATTATGACACATTTTGAAATTTATATACCATTAAAATTATTCAATGAGATTTTTCGAAAGACGGACAAATAATACGAAAAATTTAAGTGTCCTATAAAATGGACAATATGCAGCTGTGTACAAAATTTTATACATTCATTTTTTTTATCTGCCAAGTATATAGGATCCTGGGCGTTAATTGGCAGCCGCTTTCTTAGGCGAGTTACCACACTGATATGACCCCCCTCCCTAATACCTGGCAGAAATAATTGGCAAGAAATTAAGTAATAAACAAAAATGAAACAACACGATTTCAGAACTCATTATTTATCTATATCTAGGTGAGTTGCTACTTATAATTGAGGGAAAGGGAAGTGATTTTAATGGTGGACGGATTAAAAAAATTGCCCATTCTCTCTGTCCCTACCATCTTAACTAGTCTCCTCGGAGTTTGTACTTTCCAGGGATGCCAATGTCTCTAACTTCACCATTTTTATTCGTCGAAAATAATCTCTTTTGTTTTTTTTAAACAATGTTGCTTTAAAAGCATCCTGAGAAGTTAATCAAGTATCGCTACTTAAACCTTACATGGTCAAAAGGTTATTTCGTGTCCACCTATACAAGGAGTAGCGAACCTGCGGCCATGTGAATGAATTTTAATTTTGCAGATCAAATCATTTTATTGGTTTCCTACTAAAAGTTATCACAATAAAGTCATTAAAAGATTTGTTACCTTTAGAATTGATCTTACTTTTCATTTCTAAGCTGATAAAAAGTCATATATATACAAAATAATGTGTAACTTGCAGTATATCTAATTAAAATTTATGAATGGGTCCTTAACATAGGAAAAAATGCCCCACCCCTCACCTATACATAAATAAAGTAATGAGCACCCAATTTTCATCTCAGTGGGAGCTAAGTTTGAGGTCGCAAAATCGACTCGGAATTTTAATGGCGAGGAATAACTTGGCGACAGATTTGTCCACTCCAGCAAATCTTTGGAAGAAAATAGTCAAATATTTAGACAAAAAAAAATCAACAATTTCGCTCACGCTTCAAAGAACACAAAAATTATACGATTTTGCTTCTCAAAATATTTCTTTTTATTTATGTAAAGTTTATGTCTCCTTAGGTAAACCTCAAGACTGAATTGAGAATATAACCGAATTCACTCACCGAGGTATAGGACAAATAGTATAGGAAAAGGAAAAAGATTGAGTAAAGAGCCCCCGGAACTGTTGAAATTAATTGAAGAACACGAGTTTCAAGATCATTAAATGTTTAATATAGTTTTACAGATATGGTGGTTATACCCTTATTCAAGTTTTAGAATAGAACTATTAGAACAGTGTTAACAAATTAGGGTAAGATGGACCCATCTCCCATCACGTCCTTTCCTCTTCTCCACTCTGGTCCAACAGCAGGTTTCGATGGGTCTTTGGGGGGGGGGAACCGTAGATTTCCTTTTGATACATCAGCGATTGCAATAATTATCAGAGAGGGTGAGAAGTACCGCCAAACAATCCGTGATACCTTCCTTTAGCAATGAGCGAATCTACTTACGAGAATAATACTGATGCCGGAAGTAGCGAGACAATGAGGGAAAAAGGGTGTTTCGAGTTTACTGTAATTACAAATAATTATAATACTCGAGTAATAATAATAATCTCATTTACGTATACAGTTTTTATTCAGATTCCAAGTTTCCGCTAAACAGTTTTATTTTATATTATAATAAGAACTTTGCCGTTCATTGTTTACAGGACGACGTGTCGATGCTTATTATTGTTAGATTATTTTCTTTTCTGTTGCTTTTATTCTGGCTTTTCAAGATAGTTATGAGCTCAATACAGTCATAAGCTTAGGGACGATGCTGCTCTTTGACTCATAACTAATCCCAATAATTAAATTGATGCCTGTGTGTTGTTTTTTACCATTTTTATGTTTTTACAATTTTTATATTTTACAATTACTAAGAATTGAGGTATGCATTTTATTACAATTTCTACATTTTTACAATTACTAAAGGGAGAAATTATTGATTTTATTTTTTAATTTAATTACATTTTGTTTTGGCTTTTCAGGATAGTTATGAGCTCAATACAGTCATAAGCTTAGGGACGATGCTGCTCTTTGACTCATAACTAATCCCAATTATTAAATTGATGCCTGTGTGTTATTTTTTTACCATTTTTATGTTTTTACAATTTCTATATTTTACAATTACTAAGAATTGAGGTATGCATTTTATTACAATTTCTACATTTTTACAATTACTAAAGGGAGAAATTATTGATTTTATTTTTTAATTTAATTACATTTTATTCTGGCTTTTCAGGATAGTTATGAGCTCAATACAGTCATAAGCTTAGGAAAGATGCTGCTCTTTGACTCATAACTAATCCCAATAATTAAATTGATGCCTGTGTGTTGTTTTTTACCATTTTTATGTTTTTACAATTTCTATATTTTACAATTACTAAGAATTGAGGTATGCATTTTATTACACTTTCTACATTTTTACAATTACTAAAGGGAGAAATTATTGATTTTATTTTTTAATTTAATTACATTTTATTCTGGCTTTTCAGGATAGTTATGAGCTCAATACAGTCATAAGCTGAGGAAAGATGCTGCTCTTTGACTCATAACTAATCCCAATTATTTTTATTGATGCCTGTGTCCTTTTTTTTACCATTTTTATGTTTTTACAATTTCTATATTTTACAATTACTAAGAATTGAGGTCTGAATTTTATTACAATTTCTACATTTTTACAATTACTAAAAGGAGAAATTACTGATTTTATTTTTTAATTTAATTACATTTTTTAAAACTTTACGGTTTTTCCTTTTTAATAATTAATAAGGGAAAGATATAAAAATATTATATTTTTCCATTTGTTTGACATTTTTTAATTGTCTACATTTTTACAATTGTACCGTAATTACTTAAAGGTTGTACTTATTGATTACAATTTTTAACATTTTAAAAATATTACCTACTTTTACAGTTTTTCGCAAATATTAAATATAATTACTAAAGGAAAGAGCTAATAACCAATTTTATTAATTTAATATTTTCTAATATTTTTATAATAATTTTAAAATTACTGAAGGAAGGTGTAACTAAATACTAAAGGGAGAAATATTACCTACTTTTACAGTTTTTCGCAAATATTAAATATAATTACTAAAGGAAAGAGCTAATAACTAATTTTATTAATTTTAATATTTTATAATCTTTTTATGATAATTTTAAAATTGCTGAGGGAAGGTGTAACTAATTACTAAAGGGAGAAATATTACCTACTTTTACAGTTTTTCGAAAATATTAAATATAATTACTAAAGGAAAGATCTAATAATAAATTTTATTAATTTTAATATTTTATAATCTTTTTATAATAATTTTAAAATTACCCAGGGGAGGTGTAACTAATTACTAAAGGAAGAAATATTACCTACTTTTACAGTTTTTTTAAATATTAAATATAATTACTAAAGGAAAGAGCTAATAACCAATTTTATTAATTTAATATTTTCTAATATTTTTATAATAATTTTAAAATTACTGAAGGAAGGTGTAACTAAATACTAAAGGGAGAAATATTACCTACTTTTACAGTTTTTTCAAATATTAAATATAATTACTAAAGGAAAGAGCTAATAACCAATTTTATTAATTTTAATATATTATAACCTTTTTATAATAATTTTCAAAATTACTGAGGGAAGGTGTAACTAATTTTAAAATTTACACATTTTATACAAATTTTCCTTTTTTTTCAATTTTTAAAAATATTTTATAATGAGTGAGAAAAGGAGATAATTTCATTACATTTTTAGAAATTTTCACATTACTTTTATTATTTTACAATTACCAATTTGATGCAATTCGTTAATTTTTTAGTTTTTGAAATTATTTTAAAATTACTAAGGGAAGGAGTTACTAACTAAATTTATAACAATGATGTACATTTGCTTTACAAATTCTGTTATTATTTTACCATAACTAAGTTGAGGTACGAATTTTATTACAATTATTGAAATTTTACAATTGCTAAGAGAAGTAGGACCTAAATATATTATTTTTTTCTGGTTTCTTAAAAATTCCAAGGTTTTACAATTTTACAAATATTTTAGAATTACTAAGAAAGGAAGTACCAATTTTATTACAATTTCTACATTTTTACAATTTTAGCAAATATTACTAATGGAGAGAGTTACCGAATTTATTAAAACAATCTATATTTCATAATTATAATTTTTTACATTCGACAAATTTCTACATGATCAAGAGTTATACCAATATTAACAACGACTAAAGGGAGGATATACAAATTTTATTATATTTATAATTTTTTTACACTTTTTATAATTTTTACAATTATAACGCAATTATTTAAATGAGGTACTAATTTTATTACAATTTATAAAAAAAATGCAATTTTTGAATCTACTTTTACAATTTTGGCAAATATTTTATAATTACTAGAGGCAAGAGTTAATCACCAAATTTATTACAGTTTCATTTTTATTAAAGTTTACAATTATTATGGGAAGGAGTAAAAAAATTTTTTATCTACAACTTTTACAAATATTTTATAATTTGTAAGGAAGTAGATAACAATTTCATCAGGATTTTTAGCTTTTTAAAATTGATAAAATTATTTTATAATTGAAAAGAAGAGATGTTAAATTTTTTTACAATATATACAATTTAACATTTTTAGAAATGCTAACATTTTTTATGATTTTTCTATTTTTTACGAACTCTAAGGAAAGTAAAATTTTATTAAATTTTTTTGTTTTAAAATGTGTAAACAAATTTTACAATTACTAAGGGAAGAAGTAACTAAATTTATTATTTTTTTATGTTTTTAACAAATTTTAAGTTTGTAATTTGTACATATATTTTACAATTTCTAAGAAAATATGTACCAGTTTTATTATGTCTACATTTTTATAATTACTAAGATAATGGGTTATCGATTTTATCAGGTTTCTTTTAATTAAATCTCTACGTTTTACATTTTAGATTTTTTTTTTTACATTTTCACGATTTAATTGTTTTTTCTACAAATACGAAAGGAAAGATATAAAAAGTAATTAGATTTTAACATTTGTTTTACAATTTTAAAAAGTTCTACCATTTTTGCAATGGAAGAAGATATCAATCAATTTTATTACATTTTTACTTTTTCAATTTTTTTTAAAGAATTACATTTGTTTTACAGATTTTTAAGATCATTTTAAGAATACTAAGGAAAGGAGTCACGATTTTTTTTTAATTTTCACTTTTTTCACATTTCTACTCTTTCTTCAGTGTTTACAAATATTTTACATTTAGTGAGAGAAAGAGATAACAATTTGATTCAAATTGTTAGCGATTTAAAATTTTTAAAATTAGTTTTGAATTGTAAAGGGGAGATGATACCAGAGGTTGAGAATGTTATAAAGCTGTTAATCCCAAGGGGGGAACATTTTAAGAAAAAAGTAGTTTGTTTTTATATACCCCCCCCCCAAAAAAAAAAAACAATCCCACAAAAAAAAACATATACACACGAGTAGTTTCAGTACAATCGCCACATTGTTTTTTGTTTTTTTTACTTTCGCCAAACTTAGAATTATACAATAAGGCAGCACGAACCATTTAAATAAACAAATATAAAAAACCCCTCGCCACCCCTTTAATTAACACCCCCTAACCTTATCAACGTGAAATGCAGTTTCTAACGCCGTGTTAGACGCCGTATTTTCAACGGCCCCGCTCAATTTTTCTTTCTAATTTTATTTTTGTGTTTAATAAAATCTTCACAAATTACTCGATTTTCATTTTGAATGAAAGGACTCAAAAAAGAGAGTAGGGGCCTTCCTCTTTCAACCGTTCCTTTCATTTAGGCTGAACTCACACTTACAGTCAGGCTAGATAATTGAGTTTTCTGCCAAAGTGTGAATACAAATTATTACATCTCTAATTTACGTTGCAAGAGAGTTAGTACAGCACCCTCCCCCACCACCAACCACCAAATGAGTTGTATGTCTATTTTCAGCTTCCTTTTACGCCTTGTAATGGTAAAGTTTGAATGCGTCCGAGGGACACACGATCCGCTCACAAACACTTCACTCCTTTTCCATCCCAGAAATGGATTCAGACCAAGACTAGGTAATGGGTTACTCTCAAAAATGTATGGTGTGCATTTGTGTGTGAATTTAGACCTTAATCTGGTGGTGATGGCGAAACTCTCCTTTCTCTCATAGCTGAGTTTGTGCAAACAGTGGAAACAATGAAATAAACTGAAAAAAAACAAAAACAGAAAAAATTATAAATTCTTCTAGGGAAGAAAAGACCCCCCCCCAAAAAAAAAGATCATCCCTACCTCTGGGGCCAGAAGATGCAAGAGAGTCCTCGAGGAAAAGATCATTTACCTGTAGAACAAGGAATTAAAGGATTGAATTTTCCGTCCCCCTTTCGCCGTGTGAATTTGGATGTGTGTGCAAATATCTGAGATGGTCGAAGGTGACATACCATACACAATTTCACAAAAACTTGAACTGGAGGGCGTTTATCTGAGCATTAGTTACAATTAAAAGGAATAACACCTCACTATATTCATGTTCATAGAGGTTTTATTGAATAGTAATTACTCCAGGATCTTTATCTCCATACAATTTACCACTTAAAAGAATAAGCCTCATGATCATTACCTTAGTAAATGTTACCACTAATGGAATAAATCTCAGGCTGCTTACATTCATGCAAGTTACCACTGTAAAGAATTAACATAATGTTTACCATTATAAAAGCTACCACTAGTGGCTAATCCAGGATAAAAAATAATTGCGAGTGAGGCTAACCCAATTCCTCTCTCTGAGTAGCCTGATAAAAGGGGATTGATTATTAATAATGGTTATCTTACACAACAATGATAATAAATAACAGTAACTCACATGGGAGCGAGCAATCACTCGATTCTTTCACACATCATAAAATTATGAATTCTGGTATATTTTACATTTGCGATTGACCTGCGTTTTAGACATGTATCATATAAGATACATTCGATCGCAAGGGTTTAAACCTGTTTTTATATATATTCTCTATTATTACATAACTCTTTCTAAATAGCATAATACAAGTAGGGCTTAAAAGAGAAATATAGACATAAACAGGACTGAAAGGGTTAATAACAGCATCTAACACACATTAACAACATAGGCTTGGCCACGGTATTTCAAACGAACATCAATCTCTTGCACCATTGGGTAAATACATTGATTATGTTGTCTATTCTAACATCAATTTCGTCGTAAACACTGAGCAGCGCCAGGCCGTTGAGGCGTTCTTGAGTCACTTAGGGGGAGGCTTCAGCCTCCTAGCCCCCCTCCACCCCCTCTGGATCCGCGCCTGGCTAGCACTAAAAGGAATCGACCTCGGGGAGTTTAGCTACATATAAAATAACACAAGAAATAAACCTTTCAAATTTGCTATCAGCGTAATTTAATCACTCGAAACTCGCGAAATAATAAGTCATATTATTATTTATATAAACCAATATAGGAATGCATTCGAAGGCTAATATTACAGTTATCGCATTTTAAGCTCTTCCCCAAATTATCTGTTCTAAAGGATCCTTTGAATGAGGCCCATATCTACTTAAAGTCGTTACACTTTGTTTGTACTCAATTTTATACAGTCTCGAAATAAGCCCAGTAGCCACCAGAGCAGGAACATATGTAAGAATGTCTGGTTCACTAAAGGCCACTGGGGTCTATCTAGGTGAACCACACGCCAAGATATTCTGGACTACCAAAACCCCAACCGCATCTCCTAAAAAAATCGACAGTATGGGGTTAATTATAATACTAAGCTCCGAATAATGCATCCAAAGGATGTTAGCAATTCATAAAGAGAAGTAAAATAGTCTATACAAAATAAAGTAAAGAAGTCATTGTCAGATTATATCTAAACTATCGATATAGTAAACAATCTTGGATTTAAATTAAACAAGTATGTCACTATCAACCACTTCGTAGAGCAAACTATTCAAAAATTTACCACCTTTTCAATAAAAAGGTTTTTCGAACATCTTCCTAGATTACTTCATCATCAGATTGCTACCATATCCTCTTCCCCTCCTCTCACCAGATTGCTACCATATCCTCTTCCCCTCCTCTCACCAGATAACTCACAAAATCCAATTGAATCTGCGAAAAACAAAAATGCTTAAATCAGATCCTCCCCTAAGCAATAAATGCCTAACAGAAAAGATTTTCAACTCCCTTAACCTATATCCATATCCTAGTCCAATGAGACTAGGATAAGCTTACGAGTATTACCCCTACGCTGAAACTTTTCGACCATACTCAAATCTTGTACCCAGTAAGGATTCCAAACCTAAACACAATAATTGGACTTGGACTTGGACTTAAAAAATTGGTGAAAGGAGAGAGAAAGAGAGAGAAAAAAAAAGAATATATATATATATATATATATATATATATATATATATATATATATATATATATATATATATATATATATGTATATATATGTATATATATATATATATATATATATATATATATATATATATATATATATATATATATATATATATATATATATATATATATATATATATATGGGAAATATCACGAAAGTTAGCACGTGATAACTATAAATATGAATATGTACCACGGAAGGAAACTGAATAAAAAGCAGATTGGAGTTAGTACTTTCGTCTATTCTGCTTTTTATTGAGTTTCCTTCCGTGGTACATATTCATATATATATATATATATATATATATATATATATATATATATATATAGTGAGAGAGTAAAGTGCTGAAATTGGTGGGTGAGGTTAAAGAATAGAGGTGGTGTGGGAGACAGAATAAATAGGTCCCTGGTGAAAGGGTAGCTCTGTTGTTTTGAATTTTTATGTTTTGTGTTTGTTGTTTTTGCGTTTGTTTTGTTTGTTTTTTTTGTTTTTTGTCCTATAAACTATAAAATTCATAGTTTATTCTAATTAAATTAAGATAGTTAATTCAATTTGATAGCTTTTGATTTTGATTCGTTTTGATTGGATTGGAGTGGATTGGAGGCATTCAAGCCTTTATTTGGGGCGGGGTATTTGTTTTTTTGCCGCTATTTGTTTTCTAAAGGTTTTTGGAAAGGTCTTAGTGAGTGAATAATTTTTTAACATTTTTAGGTTTATTAATTCGGAATATAAAGGATTGTGGTAGCATTTTGGTTAATTTCTAAACAAGCCTGAGCTGTGATTTGTCGATTTTGTCATTGTTATTTTGGAGTCACGTCGCCGTCAGTCTAGGCCTTACTACTTTTAAAAGGTCTAATTTGTCGAGCGATCTCGATGTCCAAGTGTGTACGAGAGAACTCCGGGGACAGGCGGGAGCCAATGGCTCGCCAGATCCTCTTAGCTCTCTCGTGGAGCGCCACGTTGATCGTAGATAATCCAACAGAGTCGTGGAGCTCCCTCTGTCGTTTGTGTTCTCTTCTTCGAGTGTTTGTGATGATAAGCACTGCTTTGTTCTGGATTCTTTGTAGTTTCGCAATTTGAGGGATTTAGGTCACGGAACCTATAAAATTCCTTCAAATCTCTCTTGCTATTCACGACTGTTCGCTCGATATGACTAGTGTAGCCCCTGGTGGTGATTTTGACCCCCAGAACCGTCCTTTCCGTGCAATAAGGGATTCGCTTCCCGTCTACACGTATATCATTGAAGGTCTTGCGAAACAGAAGAATTATTTTGAATTTTGAGGCGATGGTTGATATCTTCCATCTCCTCTCGGAAGAGTTGATGTTAGCTATCTCCCTAGCCGTATTTCTCGCCATAAATTCCCTGTGAACATAAGCGGCGGTACAAATTTGCGATATATCGTCAGCGAACTGTACGTATAGCGTACCCCAGGAGAGAGGTTATGGTAGGTTACGTGTATAAATGTTGTATAAAAGGGGACTGAGACAGCCCTCTACATCCATCCACCATTCATCCACTCCATCCCACAGTTCATGTTCGCTGAAGTCCTCCTGCAATGGGGGGGGAGGGGGTTGCCCGCATAAAACAACTTCATAAAAAAGATCAACAAATTCGCCCAGAAATAAGGATCTACACAGAAGTCTCTAAGGAATATAAAATACAAATAAACAACAAGAGGAAGAACAGCCCAGGGGACTCCCCCTGAGGGGAAAATGGAGCCTAATGGGACAACCAAAATCCCACTACGCACCATAGGTGGTAGCGTCAGGCCGACTCGTGAGAAGGTGTTTGAAGTGGTCTTCGGGAAACTGAAGATCGCTATGCTTCGCCTGCTCGAGGTCCGCACTGGATATATGGCGGTCTGCGAAAAGGAGAAGGATGTCGAGGGTATCACGAAGGAGGAGGCAGTAGAAACACTGCGCGAGATAGGCCTTCAGCCTGCAATACCGCCACAAATCCAAACACACAGGAGCGTGGTATGCAGGAAGCTAGACCCATGGATAGGCCAGCATACTAAAGAGGAAATCAGAGAAGAAGTGGCTAAGAACCAACCATGGGCTAAAGTTTCAGAAGTGATAAAATTCTGGAATAGAAAAGACAATGTTGAATACTCGCACGTATTCAAAATTATATTCACGGACACAGCGATGGTTCAAAAGGCAAAAGAAAATGGACTTTTGCTCTTTAACGCGAAAATCAGCGGAGAGCAGATAGAAAGGGAAGAATTCACTCCCATTCAGTTCTGCTTATGTTGTTACAAGATGGAGAGCCACGCCACAAAAGATCGTCCCGAACCACAGGAGATATGTTCAAGGTGCAGCGAGGCAGGGCACCATTGGAATAATTGTAGTAGCCCGAGGGAAAAGTGTGCCAACTGCGGCCTAGGACATCGTTCTATGGCTATGGCCTGCCCTCTTAAAAAAGATATTATTAAGAAAAAGGTGCAACAAAAAAAGAGAGGAACAAACCAGGAGGCAGAACACCACATATGCGCAAGCAGCGAAGGCAGTCCTCACCTAGACTGAAGCGAAGAAAACTTACCTAAGGCTGGAGAATGAAAACTCCCCTAAAATTCTGACATGCATATTATATGCGCATGTCAGAAATCTGACAAATCTAGGGACATTTGCGAAGGAGTTAAACCAGATGCTGGCAAGAAATAGAATGAGCGAGATGTGGTTCCCAGAGAACCCACTATCTGGAGATGTACTCCAATTACAAATGGTCCCCAAGGACACAGCTAATAAGAACAAGGAGTCAGAGAAGCAGAACAGTAAGGAAACAAAACGGCCAGATCCCAGGATCGAAGCCAAAAAAGAGAGAGAGGCTGCCTTTAAGACAGTACAACCCCAAACACAATGTGCGGAGAACAGGAATGTGGCGGAGACATCCGATACCTCGGACTCCTCGGACTCAGAGGGCTCCGTATGCGGTGCAAAGCCCAAAAAGGTAAAAAAGGCGAAGAAGAAGAAGATTGACGCCGATAGGATCAACCTATACTTATACGCCTCGGAGCAATTCCCCTTCCCGAAGGACGGGGACTTAAATAAAATCAACGTCGGAATTAAGAAAAAATTCTTCAAATGGGACTTTGCGCTCAATACTACGAAGAAACGGTGGAGGAAGCGTTGCTTAACCAAAGTATTGCCTTCCATCGTGAAACCTTCGTCGAACTGTCCCCAACAGAATTTATAAAAAAGAGAAACGGGAAAAGGAAGTCAACCACCTGTAAACACTAAGACATCCACACAAGCCAGAACAGAGAATGGAAAACCAAAACAACAGGTTAAAGATCTTAACGCTCAACAGTAATGGATAGGAGGGGAAGGCCACGGCGTATGGCAACATATTCCGTGTGCTAGATCCCGACATCATACTGATTACGGAGCATGGTATCGATACGACCAATAAGCAGTTGAAGATACCAGGCTACAGAGTGATATCTAAGAACCATTCTCAGGAGAGGTACGACGGGGTTGCCATTGCCGTCAGGAGGAATCTATCGTTAAAATGCCTTCCGGATATGGACGAATCCTTCGTGGCGGTAGAGCTGCATACATTAGTAGGCAAGCTCATAGTAGCGGCGGCGTACCAACATCCTCGACGCAAATACCTCCCTCTAACAAACTTCTACACCCTGTTTGGCCACGGCAGAATGGTGTTCCTTGGGAGAGACCTCAATGCCAGATGCCGAACGGCTGGTTACGGGAATACAAACGAAAGAGGTCAGAACTTGGAAATGATTATGAGAAGGAAAAACATTCAGCGTATAGGACCGGATTTTCCAACCTATTTCACCGTAAGATCCGCAACGAAACCTGACATAATCATGACAAGTGAGGGCTTCCCTTTCAATTACCGTAGTGAGCCGGGCCCGACAGTACCCAGTGACCACATATCGATCTTGACGACCATTTCTCTCGCACCAATTCAGCTTCCAATTCCTCTTCGGAAAAGCTACGCTTCGGCCAACTGGGAACGCTACAAGGAAATCCTTGCCAGATATGAACCAGTAGGCCTCAACAGGGTGAGTCTGGAGAGGATTGATGAGGAGCTGGAAGTGATAACTGCACGCATCATCGAAGCAGATCGCGAGAGTGTGCCAATGAAAAGGTACAAAACTCTCTTTCAACCCAGATGGACCGAGGAAATGAGAGAGATCGCTAGAATGCACAGGGAGGTGTATGAGGAAATTAGGAGAGAGGGTGCAAATCGGGAAAGAACAGCGCTACTAAGACACCTGAGTGAAGATCTTGAGCAGGCCATCAACCAGCAACAGGCTGAAGTCTGGGACAACCTGATTGAAAAGGTTGACAGCGAAGTTCGACCCGATGTGTTCTGGTGACTTGTGAACAAGTTGAAAGGTCTTACAAGTAGAGAAAAGACCCGCATTAAGGAGGGCGATGACTACTTAGAAGACCCGGCGGTTTTGGAGGAAAGATTCCGCATGTTCTGGCAAAACATCTTCAGGATAACACTAGAGGAAAATGAGAAATTCGACCAGGAATTCGAAGGCCAACTGATTGAAGAACTGAATCAGAATGTGCATCGTACGCTTTCACATGCCTATGTCGATGAAGGGAGAAATTTGGTAGACCATGGCTGGCTGACTACACCGGAAGAGGTCATGGAAGTCATTAAAACCTTCAAACAGAAGGCACCAGGCTGGACGGGCATCACCAGAAACAACTTGGTACATACCCCCCGGCAGATCATTCGGGGAATCACCAACATCTTCAATGCTTCCCTAAATACGGGCTACTTCCCGGACGGTTTAAAGATTGCTAAAATCATCTTTATACCCAAAGGGAGGAAGCCTGATCAACTGGTGGACTACAGGCCAATATCCCTCCTGGCGATTATAGGCAAAGTCTACGAGAAGCTTATGGCTAACAGGTTGCAAGATCAACTGACCGAGCTAGAAGCCCACAGCTCTCAGCAACATGGGTTCCGCAAGAGAAGGGGGACGGACACAGCCCTTGCCCTTCTCACCGAAAAGCTTGCCCGATGTAAAGCTGAGAAAAATACGTAGACGTGGTGATGCGAGACGTGCAAAAGGCCTTCAATAAGGTTTGGCTAAAAGGATTACAACACAAGATCTTAGACCTCCAGCTGAACCCCACCCTGGAAAGGGTCCTCTGCGATTACATCATGCGCAGAAAAGCCCGAATTTCGATCGAGGGCTACAGAGGACCCGAGTTTGAACTTGAGGCGGGTGTTCCACAGGGTGGCTGTCTGAGTCCGCTGCTGTACCTTCTGTACACACTGGACTTAACTGATCCGGTAGGGGAGGAAGTGATGTACCTGCAGTTTGCAGATGACATCACGCAAATCGTTCCCAGCTATTACAAACACGCCGGATACCAAGCAAGGCAGACAGCCATCGAAATCGACAACATCAATCGATATGAACGAAAGTGGAAAATCAAGACCAACCGCCAAAAGTTCCAAATCCTACCAATCAACCGCCGAAAACGTGTGGATGTCAGAGTGAATGGAGATGTTTACCCATATGGTAACAAAGGAAAAGTCCTGGGTCTACAATTTACCTCCAAAGGGTATAAAGGTCACATTAGTGACAGAATCTCTCTAGCCAAAATACAGCTTGGCAAACTGTATAGGTTTAAAAACCTCAGCTCCAAGAACCTTAAAAAGCTATACACTGCTCTGGTGCGCTCAACATTAGTGTTTTCGGCAGTGGTCATGCAGGCTGTGAGTTCCACCTCTCTCAGACAGATGCAGAGAGTGCAGAACAAAGCAGCCCTGCTTATAGCTGGAGCAAAAAGGACGGACTATATTCAGCAGACAGTCCTGCACGCAAGAGCAGGACTAACCCCTCTCAATATAGAACTCCAAAGGCTAGGGAGAAAGACCTAGGACAAAATCGAAGAAGAGATACTCCCAAATATCAATCACAACTTAGACATACCTAGAGCAATCAGAGGTCGTGTCAAAAGGAAATCCCTCTTCCCGAGGGGAAGAAACTGCTCCCGAGACCAACAAGTTGGTATATATACTTAACCGTAAGATTTAAGTACATCATAAATCATAATAATAAAGAGATCATAGCGAAGAGTAAAGGAGGCGTAGTGCCCATAACGAACCCAATCAAGACAACCAACAATTCAGATCAAAAAACCCCGGCAAGACATATATTAAATCTAAAATAAAAATATAAAACAAGAAACATATAGCAAGCAATATAATTGAAAGGCTTGAAAGCTACGATGGAGGAAAGATTAAAAATATTTATTTACCTAATTATAGTTTAGTTTAGTTAAATAAAATAAAAAAAATTAAAAAATAATAAATGTAATAAAATAAATGCATATATATATATATATATATATATATATATATATATATATATATATATATATAAATTGATAAATACAAATAATAGAAACAAATAAAGGGAAGAAATAAAAGATTCAAATACTAGACAAACCTGTGAGGAGCCCTCTACACCAGGGCAAATCTCAATCCTCTTTTTATCTTTATATACCTACTACACATTTCATTCTTATTACATCAACTTCAACTTCAACTCTTGGGGGACTCCTGCTTCGAGTTCGAATTCTGGGCCTTTATGTTCTCTGATTTGTATGTATGCTCTCCTCTCCATTATGTAGTCGTACAAAATCCTCTCAAGAATGGGGTTGAGGCCTACTTGAAGGATCTTAAATTGTAGGCCTCTCTTCCAGACCTTGTCAAAAAGATTTTTGACATCGCGGAGCACCAGTTCGGCATGCCTTTTATCTGCTCCTCGCAAGCTTTTCGGTGACGATAACTAGTGCCGTGTCAGTCCCTCTTTTCCTTCTGAAGCCGTGTTGCTGCACATTATGCAAGTTGGCTTCATCGAGAAAAGATTTGACTCTGTTAGCCAATATCTTCTCAAAGACTTTGCCGGCAAATTCTAAGAGAGATATCGGTGGAAAGCTGGCTGGGTAGTCCAGGGGCTTCTCCGCTTTAGGGATGAAAATCATCTTGGCCAATTTCCACTGCTCGGGGAAATAGCCCTGTTCATAATGTTGAGAAGGCCACTCCAAACTTTATGCGGGGCCTGAATGAAATTCTCAAAGGTCAGCCCCGTAATACCCGGGGCTCTTTGTCGAAAGGATTTTAGAGTACCGGAGAGTTTTAGGGAAGTTATTTTAGTGCCATAACCCTCCATCAATCTTTCCTGCGACACACAATGGTGAGGAGGGGTTTTGTGTATTTGTATTTTTAACTGTTGCATTACGTCTGCTTCGAATTCGAGGTCGTAATTGTCATTTCCTTCGGGGGTAATTTTGAAGATTGAAGACCAAAAACGTCTAAAGTTTTCTTCAATCTCTTCTGTCTCAGTAATTGTTTGGCCATTGTGTTTAATAGTCAATTTTGTATGTTGTGAATGTGTGTGTGTGTCTTTTTCTATGTCGAGTCTGTCCATTAGTTTGTCCCATAGTAGCATTTGCTGGTCCGTAATTAGTGTTTGGAGTTCGTCCTTAATTTGTCTTATTCTTCTGTAGGAATTGTGGTTGGGGCCTATCAGCGCTACTACATTGGACAGGTCTCTATATTCTTGGGCCAGGTCTCTCATGGGAGGGGTCCAGGGTGGAGCTGAGATGGTTTTATAATTGCTACGGAGAATACAATTCTGATTGGCTTTGATTAGGTAATCAGTAATTTTATCTAGCTCCTTATCTATTTATTCTTTGTTTGCATCATACAAGGGGTCAGGGATGTAATTTAAGAGATAATTTCTATAGTTTTCCCAGTTCGTTTGCTTGTAGCTTTTGCGTTTTGGGATTTCACTTTGAATGGGATTTACTCCTACTGTAATTTTGGTAGCCTGGTAGTCGCTCGGAATGATGGCGCCCGGTTCAATGTAGTAATTGTAACGAAACCTGATAGTAGATAAGACTCTTTCGAGTTTTGTGGCTGCCCTCTCAGATATGTACGTTGGTAATTCGGGTCCGATCCTTGTCGTGTATTTTCTGTCGAGTAGTAGTTCGATGTTTCTACAAGCATTGTTGTAGGAGGTATAACCTGCCGTTAAGCATCTTGAACGTTTCTCCGGTGGCTAAACATCTGCAAGAGGTTGTGCATGGGCAAATAGCCGCGTCTTGGGGTTGGGGTTGTTCCTTTCGGCGATAGCGGCTTTGGCTACTTTTGCGTAGGTCGTATTAGCACTCTTTTCTTCGTTCACTCTTTTTGTTTGCGTTTGTTTTTGGATCTGTTGTTTTTTTTTACCGGGCATGTCATGGACATAGTCCGGTTGTTACCATTGTGGTTGAGGCATTTTTGTGTGCTGCTTTTGCAGTTACACCAAAAATGGTCACGACTGGCGCAGATGAAGCACAAGGTAAGAGTCTTATCTGGGCAGTTGGACGTGGTGTGCTTGTCATACTTGTAGCAACGAAAGCACATCTGCACGTCAACAAATTCTTCGCGTTCCATCTGTTCCAGACAGAGTCTTACGCTGAAGAGTAGGAGGCTGTTTTCTTTAGCTTTATAAACCATAGCCGTATCTTCGAAAACAATCTTGAATACGTGCGTGTAGTTCTTTGACTTTATTACTTCCGATACCTTAGCGTCAGGGGGTGGTTTCGTTTAATTTCCGTATGAATATCATCTACTGAATGGCTCCCGACCCAGGAGTCGAGGCGCTTGCAAATCACACTTCTGTGTGATCGAATTTAGGGTGGTGTAGTGGGTCTTAGATTGATTGTTCTAAGGCATTCAACAACCTTGCTTGAGGTCAAGGCTTCGCAGTCGGCCTCCCTCGCGCAAGTGGCTGAGTAACCATTATTGATAATATCTATTAGTCTTACGAGTGCAACGTTCAGGGATCAAAAAACTTTTCAAATACCTTTTCCCTATCGGGTTTTGGGCCTTCCGAGAAGGCCCGGAGAGTTATAGGCAGGGTCTCTCTCATTTCTCCTGTATACTCTCGTATGATGGTTGCAAGTGAAAGAGAAGAGAGGACTCCGGGTGATGTTGTGGTGCGAAATGTAGGAGCGTGGATGCACCGATGAAAATGTTCAGAAAAGAAAAGGAGAAAAGCAAAGAAAAGAAAAAAAGGGGGGTGGGAAAAGAAGGGAGAGACCAATTCCAATATTTGACTTCTCACTTTACTTTAAGACCTTCCTTGTGACTTGCAAATATGCCAGGTGATGCTCGGGCCCTTCTATATCAGCAAAAAGGAGCGAAGATTTCACCTTCCACTTTCCGCCACTAAAGGCAGTGGTCCACTTTTTGAACGATCTATCGCGCTTTTTTAATAACACTGTTTTTATTCACAATTCTAAGCAGGACAAAATCTATCTCACTAAGAAATTCTCTTACACAATTCCGTAAAAATAGACACTGTGATAAACACTTGCGGGCAAGTTACAAACATTCAGAGCAGTCAACCTAAACACAATAATCCGAATGAAGTTTTTGCTTTTATATGAAACATTTCGCTATATAATACTCAACATTTTGTTACATTTTGAAGATTTATATGATTTTGTTAGCTTTGTTCCTGGTTCAAGATTGTACTTTGTTTATATTAATCTTTTAACAAATTTTGCCAGTCAATTTTGATAAATAAAATAATTAAAACAAAAATTATGAGAAGCCTTATTAAAGATTAAAAATTTTAAATATGCAAAATAATTGATTGCACTTTGTTTAAAATTATCTTTTATCAAAGTGAGTGCAGAATGATTCCATGCAGTCCAGTTCCAATGCATTCCACAAACAATAGTTCAAGTGCAATATATCATTTAGTTGTCTTAGTTTAACTGTACAATTTTTTACTGTCGCAAGTTGCTTTTTTTAAGTGTTTATCCTAGTTCCACCCCCGAAAAACATGTCAACTGTCTTATAAGCAACCAGCATCAAGTAAAGATGGGGGACGAAGAAAGGCGGTGCCAAATCTGCCGTAAGGTGAATAAAGGCAAGAGTTTGGTCCAATGTGATGGATGTGACTACTGGTTCCATCTCAGTTGTGTTGGCCTCACTAGGAGACAAGCCAAAGATTTCCCTAGATGGTTGTGTCTGGGTGCAGATGAATTGGCAGAGTCGTCGCAATGGAGCCACTAGACGCAGTAGAGCCTGAAACATATATCAAACAGTGTAGGCAAAACCTCAAGGTTCTAGCAAAGATTCCAAAGGGTGCCATCATCACATTGGCTGATGCTTATGAGACGTTGCTAGACCGTACATTAGAGCACATAAGCAATTTGACGTGGACTTAGCTGCTGTGGTTCTGCTACTTTGGGTTTGGGCAACCGGCTAGGGAGATACCTAGTAATGATAAACTCTCACTAGCTACAAAGGTGCCCAGACAAGTGGCAAATTTCATGCAGTCACCTGGCCTACCATAAGTGCCTCAAGCCCAACAGCTGCATCAGAATCGAAACAGAGGAGCATCCACTAATGATCAGCTAAATCGCGGAATAGAAGCAAAGTCTTTTGACAGAGACATCAAGGGAGCAGTGAGAGAGATGACATCATATGGCAGCATGCACCATAGAATGAAGATTCCTTAAGAGCTTTGAATGACAAACATCCCGCAGCCCCAAAGGACTTGGAACTTCCAGCTGCTCTGTATAAGAGCTTGGAACCTCCAATCACTGTGACCGAGGGGGAGGTGATGAAGGTGATCCTTTCATTTCAGCCTGGCTCAGCAGCTGGGCCCTGCGGTCTAATCACCTCAAGGTTCTAGTCAGCCAGGCAGCAGCAGAGGCTGGGACAAACCTCCTCCAAACGCTCAGGATTTTCATCAATATGATACTCCGCGCTGAGGTCCCTGAACATATCCAGGGAGTCTTCTTTGAGGCCACACCGTGTGTACTGTCTACGGGGGATGGCGGAATCTGGTCCATTGCAGTGGGCAGCACCCTCCGTCGCCTAGCAACAAAGGTGGGTGTACAACCATTATAAGCAGGGCTCGGATCTGAACTACGTCCCATCTAGTTGGGGTTCTCTACCGGGATGTGTGTGAGGCAGCAGTCAAGGCAGCACGCAACTACCTGGCCAAGGCACCTGAGAGTATGGTGCTGCTGAAGTTAGACATGCGCAACGCCTTAAATTCTATCATTAGGGAGGTGTTCCTGAGAGCAGCACAAGAACGGGTACCTGGAATTTATAGGTTTTTTGTGGCAGGCATATCCTGAGCCCTCAGCTCTCTTCTTTGGGGACCATATCATCAGACCAGCTACCAAATCAGCTACCAGTTCTCTTCTCTCTTGGTGTGGAATCTGTCGCCCATAGTTTCAATTTAGAACTAAACATCCGGTATCCGGACGACGCTTCATTGGCGGATAAACCTAGTGACGTCTTGACTGACCTCCAGAACGTTTCCAGGTTATTAAGCAATGTAGGTTTAAAAATCATTGAAAAAAATGTCAATTAATCATTTTAAGTGATGATCCCCTGCAAATACAACAGGCAATCCAGTTTTCCACTACCTATATGCTTTATATCAAAATTGTACCAAAGGAGGAAGCAACACTTTTGGGTGCCCCAATAACTACAGAAGCAGCACCACCATCTCTACATAGCAAAATTGCTGATCTTGAACTCATGGCAGGGTGTTTGTCCTTAATAGACTGTCATAAGGCATTCGTACTATTGAAACATTGCTTCTCAATTCCAAAACTGAAATATTTCTTGGCTCCAGCCAACCCTACCCATCTCTAAGGGAGGCTTGGGTATCCGTCGGACCAAGGGCATAGCCTTCCAAAGTTTTCTCATATCAGCTCATGCCGTAGCTCCCCTTGTAGAGGCCGTTTTTTTCCGCTTCCGCGGTCTGGGTCTACAGTGGGAGTTGACTGGATCTGTACAGCGGTGGTACCGAGAGAATGATGGAGCATAGGTACCCGATGAGACAAGCCGGATGAAGCAGAAGGCGTGGGACCTGGCAGGAGCAGCTCTGGTCCAAAGAAAACACTCGTGGCCACGGCAGCTCAAATCCGGAGAACATGCCTGCTTGCTGCAGTCAGTCCGGGGCAGTGGTTTGTGAACCACACCCCTGCCGATATGGCTGGATCATGGATCAGAGAGGGCTTCACGGTTTATGATGTCGATACTCTGCAGGCAGGAACTACAGACATGCAGCCCTGAACGACATCATCAGGAGAGCGCTACAGAGGGCAGGTCTCCCCCTCTCTGCTTGAGCCGGCAGGAATGGACCGATGGCGTAACCGTTTTTCCATTCAGGGAAGGGCGTAGCCTATTCTGGAATGCTACCTGCGTGGATACTTATGATGAAACCATACTCAACCGGTCGGCATTAGCAGCAGGGTCTGTAGCAGATGAAGCAGAAAAGCGTTAACGGCATAAATATTGAACCCTCAGTGAGCGGTACATATTTAAACCTGTTGCAATGGAAAAGACTGGCGTCTACGGCACCACCACAAATTCATTTGTCAAAACATTGGGCTATAAGTTAAGTGAGGCAACAAATACCCGAGAAACCTTTTGGCTCAGGCAACGCTTGGCTATTGCAGTCCAGAGGAGTAATGCTTTTAGCATGCTCATGGTTGGCCGTGAATGTACCGAGTCAGCAGAAGTGTATGCTTTACCTTATGTAGACCTGTTTTACATTTTGAAAAATAAGGTTTTAATTTATGTTGGTTGTAGGCCATCGCCTCCTGCGTTGGTAGGAGCAGGTTGCCTTTATGTGCCATGTCTTTTTTAACTTCATTTTTTTTATCCAGCCATTTTTATGGACGTGCATGGGGCTTTAAGTATGAGGTGCCTTATTTTTTTTAAAAAAAGATACTCTTTGTATCTTACCATCCCGTAAGTTGATTACCAGCTACCATTCAGGTCATAACAAAAAGTCCTATTTCCTCCACCTTACATTTGCCGGCGTAAAATTTCATCTGTCTACGAGCTTTCTTAAATCTTTCTTAAGATTAGAAGTCTTTTATACTTGATACTGGGCCATATATTTTAGTATCGTCAGCATAATACCAAAATATATTTTTCAATCCATTTCCAAGATCAGGAATATATAGTATAAACAGCATTGGACCCAGGACAGATCTCTGCGGCACACTAGTAAGCACCGGATCCAACCTAAATTCACTCTTTTTGTTATTACTTAGCCAATCATCTATCAAACTAGAAAGACTATTCGAAACACCATTTTTTGTTATATTATTAGTTAAATTTTCGTGATGAACTCTCCCGAAGGTACATTTATAATGCAGGCAAGCCACATCAACATCCATTATCAAAATTACTATTCACATATTCAAAGAAAGATAAGAAATTTGGTAAACATGATTTACTGGACGAAATCCATGTTATGATTTTTCTATAAAACTATTGTTCTCTAAGGAATCAAATAATCTAGCCACATGAGAATAAGGACGGTTCTAGTTTAGACAATATTGTTACACTTGATTTTTTCTAAATCATTTTCCACAAAGAGGTTGGATAAACCTTAAAATGATGGAGCTTTGTTGCCATTACCTTGCCTTAACTTCACGAGGAGGTGCGGTTGTATTTTTAAAAAGTAAAATGTTAGTGAAACCCAACGAAGGCATCACCCGCCGAAAGATTGTAGGGAGATATGTATAAAGACGGTGGGAGGATAGAAGAAGTGAATATGTGTGGAAGATACAGTACCATCCAAAAAGATCAGAACGTCTAGTGTTCGATAACTTACAGGTATATAAAATAGATATGGGTAAAGGTTGTACAAATTTTGATGAAGAAAACGAAAGTTATCAGCAGATAAGCAATTTTCCTCGAAAAATTCAAATGTCCAAAATGGTTCGAACGCTAAGGTTTCTTGTATAGAGAGCCAATATTGTTTAAATAGCAATTAACTTTAGCAATCTCGTGTACGTAAGGTCATTCATTGTCTTGCCAGCTGTCGTCCAGGTAACATGACTAAGAAATCTGAGAGCCTCTCTGTCCGCGAGCTGATCGTAAAGCTTCGTAACCGAAATGATTTTCGAATTGGAGCCATTGTAGAGACTGTCAAGCGCTCCAAAAGTATAATCCATAAATTCTGTCAACCTATGATAAAATAGATTTATATAAGGCTGGTAAATTAAAGACCTGCAAAAAGGTAAGATAGAGCCAAATTGTGAATAAGAAGCTTTTCAAAACGGCTCCAGCGGTTTCTCGAAAGATTAGTGAGATTTTATCCCAGCAATGTCTCATGGCAGACTGTGTCACTTCGGTTGGAGGAGTCTTCACGCTCGCACACCAGCAGTTTGGCCATTAATCAGTCCAAAGAAGGCTCGCCTTGTATTCGCTACTGAGCCCGTTACATGGACGGAGGAGCAATGGAGCTAAGTCTGCCTTATTGACGAATCTAAGTCTAATTTCTTCGAATCCGATTGTAGGAAGTTCGTTCGTCTCAGACCAGGCGCAAAATGTTCTGTCAATTACTCCAAAATGAGTGGAAGTTTGGCAGATTAAAGTGTCATGGTCTTGGGCGTGATTTCGGTAGAAGGCAATAGGCTACTTGTGCGCTTACAAGACACAGTGAATGCACAAGTGTACAAAGAGTTGCTGCAACAGCATATTTATCCCGATTTGCAAGCCTTCGAATCCCACCCTGCACTTTAAATCCAGGATAAGGCTACACGGTTAATTCGGTAAAGTCATTCCTGAACGACGGGGACATCGGTGTTATGAGCTGGCCTGCACAGAATCCAGCCCCCAATCTCAATGAAATATTTGAAAGATTCGGAAAAATGCCTAAAGTGAGAAATCAGATAACAGTTCAAGAACTCTGGGAAATTTTTCAAGATGAGTGGAGCGAGATCACTGAACAAGAGTGCCAACCTGTCGACAGTTGGTTGGTTCCTGAAGTAGATGCCAAAGCATCATCGAGAAGAAAGGCATCTACACTAATTACTTATAACTTGTCCAATGTTTTTCCACTGATAATTTCCCTTTTCTCCATCAACACCGCTGTCCTTCATGGCTCTGTACTGCCCAATGCACTTTTCCTTCTTTTCATTAACGATTTTCTCTCCTCCACAAAAAAACACAGATGCACTCATAGGCTGATGACACAGCACTGCATTCATCCACATCTTTCAATTCTGTTCCCTCTTCTCTCACTCGTTCTCCTTCTCGTCTGGTTGTAACTACCTCAATAAACTCGGACTTTGATGGACAGGATTCTTTAATGAGATAAAAAAATCTTGTTAATTTTAGTGCCTCTAAGACCCATTTTTTACCTATATCGCTTCATAACACATCTCTTCTTCGACGGTTCTGTAACCACACCTCTTGAATTTATTTGGTATTACTGTAACGTTCACTCATTCTTGGAACTTTTACACTTGGAACCCCCCAGCTAAGTCCGCCTCTAAGAAACTGGACGTCCTGGGTATCGTTTCTGAACAATTGATTTGTTTATACAAGGGAATGTTGCAGGCCTGCCTGGAGTACTGTTCTCATATTTGTGTGTGTGGGGGGGAGTCTTACTCTGTCTCCTTACTTGACATAGTTGAATTGGAAGCTACCTGTCTTATAAACTGCCCCAGATTAACCTTCAAACTCGACCCCGTTCCCTTTCGTTGTAATGCTGGTTCTCTTTCCATCTTCAAGTTTACTTTAGGTTCTGCTCCCTTGAGTTCGACCACGCAATACTCGGCAGGGTGTCAATTCGCATGCTATATTGTGGGACCTAAAAAGTAGACCATTTGATACCTGCTTCTTTCAGTGGACGCCTTCTACAGTAACTTCTCATATCTTCCCCAATAAGTATGATTGAGCACATTTCAAAACACAGGTCTTTCCCAATAACGATGATCTGCTACATTAAAAAAACACGTCTTTCCCAATAATTAGCAACTGCCGGATTTAAAAAACAGGAGTTTTTTTAATAATTATGATCTGCCCCATTTCAAAAAACGGGTCTTTCCCAGTAATCAGGATATGCCACACTTCAAATACAGTTCTTTTCCAATAATTAGGATCTGTGGCATTTCAAAAACAGATCTTTACCAATAATTATGATCTGCCACATTTCAAAAACAGCTATTTCCCAATAATTATGATCTGCCACATTTCACAAAACATGTATTTTTACCAATAATTAGGATCTGCCACATTTCAAAAACAGGTTTTCTCAATAAGTATAATTTGCCACATAAAAACAGGTCTTTCCCGATAATTATTATCTGCCACACTTCAAAAACAGGTTTTTCTCAATAATTAGGATCTTACACATTTTTTTTTAAAGAACCGGTTTTTCCTAATAATTATGATCTGTCACATTAAAAAACAACAACATGTATTTCCCAATAATTATGATCTGCCACACTTCAAAAAACGGGTTTTTTCCTTTCTCCCAAATCCATAAACACTCCCCCATTTCTTTCTTTTCCGATTCCTAACTATATACATATTTCAATTTGGTCCCGGCCTTGATGGGGCCTTTGGTTCCTTCCTGTGCCTTCAACATAAAGAGAAATATCAAGCATACAATTATGATTGCAGGGAAGAGGAAGAATACCCATAGCGTCTGTATGTTGTGCAGGAAGAATACTCATAGCGTCTGTATGTTGTGTAGGAAGAATACCGATAGCGTCTGTATGTTGTGCAGGAAAAATACCCATAGCGTCTGTATGTTGTGCAGGAAGAATACCCATAACTTCTGTATGTTGTGCAAGAAGAATACCCATAGCGTCTGTATGTTGTGCAGGAAAAATACCCATAGTGTCTGTATGTTGTGCAGAAAGAATACCCATAGCTTCTGTATGTTGTACAAGAAGAATACCCATAGCGTCTGTATGTTGTACAGGAAGAATACCTATAGCGTCTGTATGTTGTGCAGGAAGAATACCCATAGCGTCTGTATGTTGTGTAGGAAGAATACCCATAGCGTATGTATGTTGTGCAAGAAGAATACCCATCGCGTCAGTATGTTGTGTAGGAAGAATACCCATAGCGTCTGTATGCTGTGCAGGAAAAATGCGCATAGCGTCTGAATGTTGTGCAGAAAGAATACCCATAGCTTCTGTATGTTGTGCAAGAAGAATACCCATAGTGTCTGTATGTTGTGCAGGAAGAATACCCATAGCGTCTGTATGTTGTGCAGGAAGAATACCCATAGCGTCTGTATGTTGTGTAAGAAGAATACCCATAGCTTCTGTATGTTGTGCAAGAAGAATATCCATCACGTCAGTATGTTGTGCAAGAAGAATACCCATCGCGTCTGTATGTTGTGCAGTAAGAATACCCATAGCGTCTGTATGTTGTGCAGGAAGAATACCCATAGCGTTTGTATGATTTGCAGGAAGAATACCCATCGCGTCAGTATGTTGTGCAGGAAGAATACCCATAGCATCTTCATATAGGTCAGGAAGAATACCCATTCTCTCTTCCGGCTTGTGTCGTAAAAGTTCCCTAAACTGGGAAGTGGGAGCGGTCGCTTCGAAAGCCGGGCACGGAACAGTTTTGTTTTGTTGTTTATCCTGCGATGAAATATAATGGCAGTAATGGGCGAGGATGTCGCAGACCACGTCCATTGATGCCCGTAGAGGGGTTGACACGCGACGACCTAACTTTGTAGGAAAGTGGTTAATGGTGATCCCACAGATGCGACTTGCCTTCGTTGCAAAAGGGAGAGGACAGACTCAGAGTTGCGCGCCCTCCCCGTCTCTGTACCCTTAAGTAAAATCTTCACTTTAGCTACTCAAATCACGCAAATTCCACTTATTCCACTTCACCAACTTCACCATTTTTGTTATGAAATTCTTCGGCTGAGTTCTCGGAATTACGTGCTCTCCCGGTCCCAATACCAGGGAGTAATCTCATTTGGGAGCTTAGATAGATTCCGGAGAGTTGCGTTCCTCCCTGGCCATAAGATCAGATTTCGTCTCTTCCACATATTTTCACTTCTAATTTCAACATGTTTTACCAACCACTCCATAAAAAATATGGCTAATCCCTCGTTGGTTTTCGCTTTTTACTTTTAAGTAAACATCATGATACGCTTTTAACTCTCTTTTTTTAACTTATATGAGGAAGATGCTCCATTTGTTTTTGTTTTTTTTTTTAAATAAAAAAATTGGATTCGTAAAACACGGAAGAACGTTAACGCATGGATGCAATCAGAGATGCATCGTTGATACATACATCGTTAATACATACAAAATATATATAAATGTCATGTCAAAGTTGGCCACATAGTATTAAAGCATGTTGCGATTAATGAGCAACATCTGTTTAGACGTAGGTCACTCACCAACTTCCTCAAGAGACAAATTTATTTTATTAGAGTCGCAAACTACAATTATTAATTTTTTTTGAACGACTCAAATGAATATAAAATGACATTGCAAAAAATCGCTAATAAATTCGGAACGGCGACTTTTTCAGAGCTGTTTGAGGAGTTTCGGCGAAATAATCCACGAGAACGCGTATTAAAACTCAATCATGCGAAGAAGCACGTATTTAATGCGTCCACTCCTCTCCTTCAAATTAGAGGCTGTTAAATTTCGCCTGCACGTGTGTATGATGCACAGATGTGTACATATGTACAAATAAAGAAGAAAGAGAAATTTAACGCAACTTTATGTTAGCGATAAAGGAAAAGCGAGTGAACACTCTTGCATGAGTTTCTTTTCTGAGCTCATATGGTTGGCAGGTATGTAGCCCCGGCATTCAAACCAGGTATACGGCGTAATGAGGTAGTTAGAGGGGGTATTTCGAGCGGTAGAAGAATGCCGGGAATTCCTCCTGAGTTAGAAGAGACCGCCATTGTCTCCGAATGCAATCCGCCACATCCGAGGAGGCTTCGCTTCGAGCATACCGCCCTGGAAGACGACTCGGGGGGGGGGGATTGCGGTTGTTTACATTTTGGCCCTTTTGCGAAAAAGGGCTGATAGCGGTGATATTAAGTAAAGAAAGGGTAAATATATAAATGAGTCAAAAGTTATTTGATTTAGTGAAAGGGTAAAAAAGAATAACACGACCACTAAGGCAGAGGACTCGGTGAGGACAGAGGGGAAGGCCGAGTTGAAATGATGGGTTTGGGGGTACGGAAAACGCATCTCCACACCTCCAACGACCAGTTACTATATAGTGAAAGAGAGCGGACAAGCACCTTCTTTGTCCTTTTTATCTAAATTCGTAGTTGTAATAATATCAATGAGGTCGGATTAAGGTGTTGGATGTGGCTTGTGCCAGTGCCAATAATAGCATAGATGTGCCATATTTAAAATATTTACACTCGAGAATTCAACACTACATCACTCGATCATTTTTACTCTTTTTATGTTTTTAATTCTCCAACAAATTGAGATATGATTAGGAGAAAAAAAAGAGGATATATATATATATATATATATATATATATATATATATATATATATATATATATATATATATATATATATATATATATATATACGAGTATCGAGTACATACAGGCAGGATAGCCGTGGTTTTCTCATGGCACATTAAGAGGTTTCTGCCATACCCACGGTGAAGAATCCGGTCACTATTTATGTATGGGGCTGCTTCTTATCTAAAGGAACTGTAGCACTAAATATTTTGCCCAAGAACACTGCCATGAACTCAAAAGGGTGCCAAAACGTGCTTTATCAGCACCTTTCCCCACTGAGTGTTCATGAAGAGTATTTTGGAACTTCCAACATCTCTGAAGGTTCCTTAGTTGTGATCTTTGTGTTGGTTTCAATGTTTACCTTCAAAATATCGTCGTCCAAAAATGGTCCTCCAGATCGATTTGCATCTAAGATGAAATCTCTCAGTTTGAATTTTGCAAACCATCTCCTCGCTGTGATCGAGGCTCATATAAGGGCAGCACCGTTCGTTCTCTGGAGACCAGGGTGTGTTCTCACCTGGGGATTAGCAATAGAACTGGCAAACCTTTGAACTATAAAGAAATATCAACCATAAGATCTCACATTATACAATGTAAAACTGATGTCACTCATGAAAAGTTTAAAGTCCATGGACATTGTAATAATGAAATATCCCTTCATATCTTAGAGTCTATGTATATAAAAATATTAAAACCTTCCCTTAATAAGGATACAAGTGCGGTCCCCCCCCTCTTAGTTTAATCATTCCCCCATCCACCGCGCTTACTTCCTGTCCCCCCCCATCCTTAACTTATTCAGTTAAGTTTTCCTCAGCTGAGATAAAAAGCGGTTGCTCGCTGTCTCAGTGTGCTTGGTTCGAATCCCTCCCCCCAGCTCGGATTTTTTCAGGGTAGGAAATAATTATTTCGGAAGAAAAAAATTATTCCGTTTTCTCTTTCTTGCGGGGTGTTAGATTTATTTCCTCATTCTCTCGCGCTCATGAGAGATATACATTATATATATATATATATATATATATATATATATATATATATATATATATATATATATATATATATATATATGATGAAAATTAATGCAATATCGCAAGAAAAGATGAGGAATTAAACCACATTCTCCGAAGACAATTTAATTCAGAACAGTTTCGGTGTATCTCACACCCTTTTTCAACTGACACTGGATAGAAAATATAAGAAAAGTGCATACAAGCATAGTTACAAGGTCAGGTCGTGAAAGATCCCCTCTTTTTTCCCAAATCCCCTACTTGTGGCTAATCTGGGGGGGGGGGTTAGGCCTAAACATATTGAAGGGCTGACATTTTACTATTTTGTTTATTTGCTTTCTTATTACAGAATTAAAAGAAAATTGACCCTCAGATAGATTTCAATTAGGAACTGACAATATCAAGCTCGATTCTACGATTCTTCTCTTAACATAGTTAGCCGATTTGAATACCATTTTACTTCCATTGAAATCGATCGTATGATTCTTGTCTCTAACATGGCAAAATATTCCACTGCTTTCGCTGCCCACTCTAATATCTCTTTTGTGTTCATACAATCTCTTGTCTAGATTTTTCCCCGTTTCCCCTATATAAACTTTATGGCAATTGTTGCATGGTATTGCATATACTCCTATGTTATGATGTTCTTTGGGTTTCCTGGCAATCATCAATTGGTTTAAGGAATTATTATATTTAAAGGCTAGATTAATACCCGCTTTTCCAAATATGTCCTATAGGCCTAACCCCCCTCCCCCAGATTAGCCACAAGTAGGGGATTGGGGAAAAAGGGGGGATCTTTCACGACCTGACCTTGTAACTATGCTTGTATGCACTTTTCTTATATTTTCTATCCAGTGTCAGTTGAAAAAGGGTGTGAGATACACCGAAACTGTTCTGAATTAAATTGTCTTCGGAGAATGTGGTTTAATTTATCATATATATATATATATATATATATATATATATATATATATATATATATATATATAATAAGTGAAAATCACATGAAACGTGATATACAATAGATGTCGATAATAGCACAAGGTAAGGAAAAGTGGTATCACAACCCCAAAAACAGGAATACAGGGTCCCCCCTAAAAAACGGAGCTGCACACACTTTTTGTGATATAGCCTTCATTCATTAATTCACTAATCACCCTTATTTTGCTGGACATGACAGAAGCAACGCCTGCGAACACAACTAGATCTCAATGGGAGCTCCAGCAAAGATCATAGGGCGTCAAACATTAGTCCAAGACAGGCTCGTTCATGAAAATGCAGGATATTTTCATGAATCAGTTCAATGTGAAAAAGCCCTCACCCCCAGAGCAGAATTTATGACTGGGTGAACCACTTCGAGAACTTTGGGACAGTAGAGAACCTCAATGCAGCCAGTGACAACCGTCCAAACCATTCAGGATGCCCCAGGAAGCGTAAAGCTGCGCTGGTGAGAGCGTGAGGAAGTCAGTTCAGCAGAGTCCAAAATGCTCTGTGCGCAAGAGAAGTCAGTCCCTTGGTATATCCCGTGAGACTTGCAGGATAGTGCTAGTAATAGATGTAAAGGCCTACCTATACATAATACAGAGGAAGCAGACCCTTACAGCTTTAGACAAAGAGCAGAGAAAGGCTATAGCAGTCAAGATACTAGAGAATATTGAGGAGATCCCAACTTTCCTTAACCTCCTTTGGGCCTCAAATGAAGCTCACTTCCATCTTGAAGGTAAGGTAAACTCGAAGACAAATGTATTCTGGGGGACCTCCAGATCAAATGAGGTAGCCACTAAGCCCTTACATGCCCCTCAGCGCTCGGTATGGAATGCAATCTCAACCAGAGGCATCATTAAACCATTCTTCTTCGATGAATCTGTCGCGACAGTGACAGTCACCAAGGAGCGGTCTACTGAGGTCCTTAGAACCTTAAGAGGGAGCTGCAGAACTTGTTCCCGTCGCTTATGGGGAAGTTCTGGTTCCATCAAAATGAAGCAAGCTCTCACACCTCAAACCTGTCCCGAGATTCGCTGAAAGAGAACTTTGGGGGCCGTGTGATCAGTCTCAAGACTGATTTTGAGTGGCACTTTATAGCCCAGACCTTAGTCCCCCAGATTTCTTTCTCTTGGGCTACCTTAAAGACAGAGTGTACGCAGGGAGACCCAGGACCACCACGGAACTCAAGGAAGCCAACAGGGAGTTGACCAGAGCCATTAGTCGGTCTGTTTGTAAGGATGTCATGGACAACTTTGTTCTGCGCCTCAAGAAATGCACAGGTAAATGGCGGTCATCTTGAACACGTGCGCTAGAATAAAGAAGAAAAGACCAAGGACTCTCATGGTTTGATGGGATGTTTTTAAACACAATAAACTAGTTATCATCGAAGTTTCATTCAATCCTTGCAGAAAATTAAGAAATGAAGCCTATCGAAAGTTGGGGCCCGTTTTTTGGGGGGTGACCCTATATATTAAGTGAACCATTAAAAGCTTAAGAAAGAAAATGAGAGATTTAGAAACGGATAAAATAGGGAAAGGTATTTTAACCGCTATATGAAAGTGAAATAAAGGAATAATCGCTCATCGCTATCAGAACAACGACTCTCATCGACTAAGCTACCATCCTGAACCCACAAAAAGGTTGATTCAAGAAGCCTTCTGAATTACGAAGTATAGGTTTTTATCCAGTGAGAGAGACAAGTGTTTTTTATCATAGGAGGGTGCACGGGCCTTTTTGTTTATAATAAGTGAAAATCAAATGACACGTGATTTACCTTCATATAGCGGTTAAAATAGTTTCTCCTATTTTGTCTCTTTCTAAATCTCACATTTTCTTTCTTAAGCCTTTAATGGTTCACGTAATATATTCCTCATCGTTTTACTGGGTTGTTATACCACTTTTCCTTCCCTTGTAAATTAAATACATCCATTGATTGTATGTATATATATATATATATATATATATATATATATATATATATATATATATATATATATATTTAATTTCACCGAATTTTCACAAATTTCTGATGTTATCTTTCCCCAATCAGCTTGTATTTTTTAATAGTTCTGTTTTATTTCTACTTGCGGTACTTCCTACTACTTTTCCAATCACTCCCAACCTGTTATATTATATTTAAGTCTTGGATCCTGTAGCGGCCACAATTTGTGGATAAATGGCTCTAACATTTGTGATAACATGGTGGTATAAGTTGTGAAGTTCATTCTTGCCTGGCATAAAAACTCTACTATCCCTGAAAAAGACATAGAGTTCAATACCATGATAGAACCACCCTCATGCTTCGCATTGGTAGCACAAAAGAAGGATGAAATGCCTCTCCAACTCTTCGTGTCATAAAGGTAGCCCCATAAGTGGTAAATATTTTCAAAATTATACAAAAAATGTCAATATTTGAATCATTTTTTTCCAAGATATATTTTAATAGAATTACATAAATTACATGTAAGCAACAATACAATAGTCTTGCTTACATAGCTGATAATTATTTTCATCTGACCAGATAAATTTAGATCATTGTTTATGTGTTCAATTATTGTGATCTTTGTTCTTCTGAGGACGTTTATTTTTGTTAACCTCAGATATCCATGATTTCTTTTGAACTTGAAGCTTCATTTAATTTTCTAGCAAGTTAATAAGATGTTTTGTTCTGCGATTCTGTAGTGAAGCTCGAATGATAAATGTCTTTTCAATGTGTTGCAAGACGTTTTCTACCATTTAGCTTCCTTGACACAAAGCTCTTGGTCTCTTGGTAACGTTATATAGTGGTTTAGACACCAAATCTTGAACATTTTATTTTTTTAGCATTTCATACTTGTAATAATCCTTGACTAGAGAGAAATTGGATTTGTGTTCTCTGTGCTTCTTTAAGTTCTTTAGTTTTAGTCATTACCTATTTAGAACGATATTGAATACACAATAGTTATAAATTTAAGCTGAAACATTAGATTTATTGGTTAAATTCTGTTTTTAGAAAATATTATATTATAAGATCTAGGAGAGAAAAAAAGTTTCCCGCGTTTTCCGCAAGATGAAAATAGTTCTCCGTACAGCTGATGATAGTGAAAGAAGAAACAACCATGACTTGAAGAATTGTGAACCACACAAACAAGGTTGAAGAGACCAAATACACTTGTGTACTTCTTTAACTTTCGCTTTCACCGAATGATATTCGACTTAATTAAACTTGTTATAGTGATATAACTTAGTTATTGATGTTATCAATTTAATTATGTACGAAATTAAAATGTTCGCTTGATCTGAATTAATGAAAATTCAACTGTTTCATCATGAGAGATGAAATCGCGATCAAAAACTAGCAGTAGATGAAATGAACCAAATATAAAAAAACCTTTCTCCCGAAAAAATTTGCTTCAAAAATCCACTTTAATTATGAACATCAGAAAATTCAATTACAGTCAGTCCTCATTAAGAGAAAGAAGCTCCATCAATCGAATTAAGAGATCAATAATTAGGTTATAATGGATCCGTAATTGACCAAAATGACTACATACAGTTCCCCTTCTCTGCGCGTAGTCAATGACTTCCACAGATTTTCCAACAGAGTAGTTGAACCCTCTGTACATGAACGAGGGGGGATGATTTATGACTATGAGCCTTAATTTCTTAGTCTTTTGTTTTCTGCTTATTAACGGCTTTTGGCAGCTTCCGTTCCCTTTTTTGTAATTGGTTGCGCCAGCTGAAAATTAAGGCAGGAAAAAGCATTCATAAGCTGGTTTCACATCTGGTTCCATTTGCAGGAATCGACGTTTTCGATGTTTCAAGGAGCATCAACTACTCCTTTCCCCTAATAAAAACAGATTTGCTTAATACCATCTGTACCGTTTTTAGCATATCCATAGTTTGCTCTTTCGCATCATTTCCGATCATTATCATTGTATTTGTCATGAATTTTACCTAAAGCGAATACTGGTGTAAGGTTGTGAATCCCCTTGACTTTTGTTTAGTAATTTTGACTTCCCCCTTCGTCCCCCCCGAAAAAATAAGAGTGGGAATTAACACCAGAATGTTCTCGAAAATTAATTTTCAATAGTACTGAACCGAGTGAAAGTAGAATTGTGCTGAAGGTATCCAGACAGATAAAACACTTGCAACTTTAGAGAACGAGAAGACGAGCAACTCTAATGCCGTTCCCCCCCATCTTATCGCGAGTCTCCTTGTAGTGATCGCTTAATACCGTTTATTTGAATAAAGTAACAATGGGTGATGAAATGTAGCTATTTTGCAAGCTTGATATGGGCTCGATTGAATAAGATTATTAATTGTATCACCCATATCATCATCACTAACTCTATAATTTAAGAAGGGGAATTTTTTGAGTATTTGAATAATAATTTCAACTTAGTTTGGTTATGACTTATGTTTATTTTTATAAAAGTTATTTCTAATAATTCTTTTATAATATCAAAAAACAAAATAGTGAAGTTCAGAAATAAATATAAGTATCGAAATTTGGTGAAGTTCAGAAAAATGATTTTAATTTATCTTTTCTATAACTATATTTTAGCAACGTGATATTTTGAAAAGGAGGAAATTTAGTTTCGAGTTCCTTTTTAAAATTATTATGATTGGCGAAGTTCATAAAATTTATATAAATTTAACCATGGCTGCTTTTTTTTAGATTTTAAATTTTAATCTTAGTAGCGAAGCGCAAGCTCCCCACATAGAGGAGGAATGGCGAAGCCATTACCTGGTATATATATATATATATATATATATATATATATATATATATATATATATATATATATATATATATATATATATATATATATATAAGTCTTAGATTCAGTGCATTAGTTTTGGACATTCTTCAACATGGCATGTAAGATTTGAATCCTCAATGACATATCCCAGGAGGTTGTAGAGGTGCCATGTGGCTATACATCCGTACTATGTTTTTATTTTATCTCATGGTATGAAGGCTAAAGATTTCATTGAACAAAACGGGCAAGTTTGCGTCTCATTAAATAAGAAATATTGAGATTAAACAGTATTCAGTAGCTCTATCCATGATAAGGAGCCATAGATTTTCTATAATAACTTTACTTAGAAATTTAGATTAAAATAATCAACTTTTAAACTCTAAAAGGTTTGGATATTAACACTTTGTTATTTCTTTTAATTCTTCTAAGAAAACAAAATTTCGCCATTGCATAGCCATAAGACGTTCTGAAGATATAAACCAGAAAGATTCAACACTGCTGGCCATAGAGTTCCATCTTCCACGTGTAGTGTGGAGCAAAGCTTCAGCTTCCACGTGCAGTATGACAGCATGGCTCTATCTTATATGTGCACCGTAGCATAGAGCTCCATTATCCACTTTCAATGTGACATAAAAATACATCTTCCACTTGCAGTTGGGCATAAAGCTACATTTTTTAATTTACACAAGTCCTGTTCAAGAATACAACAGATCCTTCTGAAATGGTGATAGCAACCCTCTTAATCAGTTCTGTTCGGGAACTGTTCCTTAATAGTTCACCAAATGTTCTCATTTATCTTTACTCAAAAAGGAGCTTTCTCTTAACTACATTAAAAAATGAGCATAATACCGAAAATATTTATTTTAACGGTGATCTTGAGCTGCTTTTTTATCTGGCATTTTATTTCTGAAATTCAAATATTAAACTTTCGACGCTAAAAAAGAGATCATTCGTTGATCGCCTCTTCCTGGATTGACAAATAATCTTTCCTCCGAAAGTCATAAATCTCTTCCAAATTTTATGTTCTAGGTATGTTTTAGTTTGGTTAAACCATTATAATAGTTTTTATAATCGATATTCAACCTATAAAACTATTATCTACATAATATCATTCACCCACAATACTCCCCTATATAGAACGACCGAAAGGGTGCTTCCTAGTGCAATTGCTAGGGGGAGCTACCAAAATAGTGTTTTGGCCACATTTATAAGCAGAACAGGATAGGCGAGATCCGCGTGACGGCCCAATGGATCCTTCTTTATACTGCTTCTTCGTAACCAAACGATCCTTTGCTTGAAAGAGGATCAAAAGTGGTTACCATAGCAATTAGTGCCCACCATCACACTTTATCGGGCACGACTGGCTCTTCCTCCACGCCAATCAAGTAACTGCATCCAATACACCGATGTAACAGACCTAAAAAAGACCTGTATCAATTGGGCATTTTAACCTCCACTTTTGCCGTCGCAGTACAAGGGGTCGTTTTCACCCACCGGTGGGTCACGGGATCGTTTTTACCCACCGGTGGGGCACGAGATTGTTTTCACCCACCGGTGGATCACGGGATCGTTTTCACTCACCCGAGGGGGCACGGTATTGAGTTCATCCACCAGTGGGGCACGGGATTGTTTTTACCCACCCGGGGGGGCACGCTATATCTTACAATTGTAAGGTAAAGTGCAATGTACCCAGTGAGGGTATGCGGTTAATATAGCATTATGTAGCGACTTCCACACTGCATCGATTGATACAGTTCCTTCAAGGGGTGTTAAATTGGTCTCTTGGATACAGTCATCTGCTTGGCGTGGATGCGGAGCGTTCCCCAGGCGTGCCCGATGTACTATGAAGGTGGCCACACATTACTAACTACATACCACCATTGTGTACGGAGCAGTTTACTTTATTATTAAGGAGCGACAGTTAATGAGATGTTGATTATGTATGGCGATATGAAATGATCTTTGGAATGACTCGATACAAATGAAGCACCTAAATGCCTACTGCCACTTAAAAAGGATCAGATGAAATGTATGGTGTAAAACAGTCAACATCAGTACAACTATGTGACGCATTTACAAACAATCACATATTACAAATATTGTCAAGATTTGTATAAAATATGCAAATAAAACTGAGTCTGACAACCAGCTTTGGCCAACCGAAAGAGGCCTCTTCTCTCTCCAACGTCTTCACCGATTAGGAATACCCGTACTGAAAATGTACGCGTTAGGAATCAAACTTCTGCTTTATCCACTTTCATCAAGAGATAATATTTCTTTTAAAGAACATTTAATGAATTTTTGAACGTAAAATACTTGCAAAAACGAAACGGCGCCCCCAAAATTATATTTTAACCAAATGGAACTGAATTCGATTAATAAATGTACTCAATAATTAATATCCTTATTTAACCTTCGTAGTTGAACATCTAAATTAATCCTATAAATAAAATACAAATATACATAAACGGATATTAGTGATAATAATGAACAAATATTGTGATATAATTTACTTAAAAAAATGTAGGTTGATTTAACGAAATAAAACTAAGAAGTAAAACCCAACGAGTACATGGAGATGGGGACAGCGAAATGGGCTTAAGTTATATGTATATTCGCAGATCCACTCTTGGGCGATGGGACAGGGAGAGCACGAGTCGACCAGATGTGAGCTGCAGCATGGTTGTTCATGCTAGCCTTTTTTTTAAGCTCAAAGAGTCCCCGATCCTGTAGTGGTGGTTCAAATGTAATTTTTATGGCTCCAGAGCGCAAAAATACTAGCGGTGGGAGGGGAATTAATCTTGGATTTATAGGGACATTTTTAGGGTCTTAATGTCACCGATCTTATTATACCCTATTCAAATATCCTCTAAATGCCCCTTCCCTTTAAAAAACCTATTGTGGGGCACTCTTGCTACATTTTAGCGGAGTTTTAGTTCAGTCACCCATAGGACACTGGTATGATTTCGGTAGACTTTCTTAAGTTCAGGAAGTCTTCGATCCCATCTTGGCGTCCTTAAATGTGCTCTTGCATCCTCCATGGCATAACACCGTCAATCTAAGGCAGCAATCGTCAAATTTAAGTCAAAATTTGACTTTGTCCCAAGCTTAGTTCCATTTTCCCTCTTAAGAGGTTGGAAAATTACGGGGAAAACTCAAATGACAACAATTTTATTTTTTGATAGGAGGAACAAATGTCCTTAAGAAGAATTTCTAGATAAGAACCCATAAGTGTGTGGTGGAATCCCCTGTGTAGGATTGGTACAGCTGGCTGTGTTCCAAATGTGAAACTCAGCGCTAAAATTAATCATTGCGAAAAGTTTAGTCGAGAAGTAAAGTTAAAGTGGAATAGAGAAAGAGCAATCATGGGTATGGCAGGAAAACGTCACAAATGTCAGGCTGAAGCCAAGAAATACCCTTAGTTGTTGAATACGACTCCCCCCCTCTCTCTCTCTCTTCTCTCCACCTCCCTCTTTCTCTCCCTTTTATCCTGCTACGCATACACACATCCTCGTATACAGGTTTTTATATGATGTAATAGTGAACATTATCTTCCATGTGATAAAGTTTCTTCGAACGTCTAGATTTTTTCTATGAAAGCAAAGTTAAATAAGGAAGAATCCCTTTTTCGGATCTTCCTGATACAGGATTTTTCGCCCAGAATTTTCGATTCTTACTGGGGTCGATTTTCTTAAACAGTTTAAATCCCCATTTTGCCTCCGATGTATACTGCATAGCTGTTTGGGAAGCTACAGTTTAATGTGGGTTCGGAACCACAGTTACGACATACGAGACCTACCTTAAAGTCAAGTCGAACTCGGCTCTCATCAAAAAACTAACCAAGACCGAACTATCTTAACTATTCCTCATTTTTTGTTATTTCTAAACATTTTCGAAAATCATTTCTAGATAAAACATAAAATTTGTTTGTATGGGGCGTGTACCTGCTAGGCCACTTCAAATCTATGATTCTGAATCTCGGGTGAAATGTTTGGGGACAAAAATGTTGACTGCAAATGACTTGATGTCAGGCCTATCTCCATAGACGACGTCACACGCGTGTGACATCTCGGCAGGTAACTCGTTTGAAAATTTGAGTCTGGTGGTGCACTACTCGAACTACATTTTTTTTAGTGTTGGCAAGCTTGTGTAGTGGTCTGGGAAGGGCATATTTTTGTAATTGGTGTACAAAAGCAATTATGATAAAAGGGAATGAATAAGTAGGATTGAGGATGTCAAAGTGCGAATAATATTGAAGATATATTTGAGAGAGAAAAATAATATCAGTTGACTTTTATGAGTCTCGTCGCCTATGGTGATTTTTAGGTGTTTCTATTTTGGCCATTAATTAGTTTAGCCTAACCCTGGCTCAAACTAATTAATGGCCAAAATAGAAACACTTCAAAATCACCTGGCCTAACCTTAGTCTAAATTAATTAACAGCCAAAATAGAAACGTTTAAAAATCACCTAGCCTAACCCTGCCTAAACTAAATAACGCAAAATAGAAATAATTAAAAATCATAATAGGCGAAAAGACTAAAAAACTCAACTGCTCAGAAAATAAATAATTTATTATAGATCTAAACTATAAAACTACTTGAGGAGACAAATAGTTGTCACAAGTGATACTTTATTTAACCCAAATGAATAACCAGAATTCCCAGATGGTCTCCCGCAAGGGGGATTAGATATATAGTTACAGGGAGCTAGTAAGGACTACTCAGTCCACTCAAGGGCCAGTCCCATTCTCTACTAACATGCTAATAGTCCTATTTTGGACATTGTCGTTACGATTTTTACTCATCTGATATTTAATCCACAACAGGGCTTCGTATTTAAGCAATATTATTATTCGTAAAATAACTTTCAATTTATCGATGAATTTAAAGGTGAATTTTTTTTAGCTATGTTCATTTGAAACCTGCGTCTTTTCAGTTTAAAACCCTTGTTACATGTGATACCATGGTAGTACTTAAATTTTTCTCATAATTTACGTTTTCAAATTAATTTAGAATTTTGAATACTTCGATAAGTTCGCCTCGCAATCGCCTAGTTTCGAGAGTTGGTAGTTTTAATATATTTAATCTTTCGATATATGAAAGATTTCTAATTGAGGGAATTTGTTTAGTTGTCCGTCGTTGAATTCTTTCCATTTTATCGATGTTTACGTGTGTATAAGGTGACCAAAATGGTATCCCGTATTCTAGGTGCGGTCTTTCTAAACCTTTGCATCGAGGTATGATATTATATCTTGTGTTTGTACTGAAAACTTCTCGCAATAAATCCAAACACTCGGTTTGCTTTCTTGCAGAAAATTGATCCCAGGTTTGCAAGTTTTATTGTTGCAAACAAGTTCATTCTGGTTCTTGTCACTATTCTTCCCATTTCTATTGTTCCGTACTTTCACGAGAGTTGCGCACCCTCCTTGTTTATTCAGTTCCCCTAATTTCACAATGTACCTTTGCCAAGCTAGAAAAAATAATAATAGTAATGCTTCCGTTATTTGGTGGGGTTTTTTTTTACGAATAAAAACATAAAAGTTTCTGACTCTGAGTTTAATAATAGGGCAACTTTTCACATTAATGCTTGTACCGCTAATAATGACATAGGTTTGTTCTCTTTCTTAATCTACCATCCATCTTTTCACCTTTCCCGCCATCACCTCTCGTCTTCAAGTCTCCGGTGGCGTCTGCCAACAAGCAAACATCTTCTCTCTGTGCACTTTTACATATGTAGCCTATTAGTGTATACACCCCGCATAAATAGTGAGTACTAAGTATGGCGAAGTAATAGTGACAAGGAAACACATGTTTCGAGATGGCAAAAGCAGTTTAATAATTCCCGCGTTTTATTTTCGCGGTAAAATCTGATCTAATCACAAGTTAAGTTGGGGCAGAAGTTAATTGATAGCGACACGAAAAGAAGACCAAGGAATTTGTTCCCCAACTAATTTTAAGCTAAATTTAATCGGCTTTTCTTCTCTTCGCCTTTCTTTTACGCTTGGACTCAGTTCACTCACGTTCATACCCTCACACACATCACACACAAAAACACAGAGAGGGGAAAACGTAAACAAGAATAATAATGAAGGCATGGAAACAAATAAACAAGAGCCCCCAATAACTGATAAGGATGGGGGAAAAGAGCGAAGGGCAGACAGGTGAGGATATGTGGAGATACTGAACAATTTCAATAGTTTACGTGCACCTAGAGAAGAGAAAACGAAAGTGGAGAATCGTGCAATGAAAGGAGAGAAATTGTGAAGAGGAAAAAATACAATTCTCCCCGACCCTGGAAATCCATAATATTATAACTTGGATGACCTTGATAATACGGACGCTATTTTTGCTAGGATGCATTTTGTGTACGACCAAAGGAGATGATACACTTCGCTAATTACGGATGTTTGCATTAATGCATTGTGGTAAGTGAAGTCTGGATATCTTGTTTGGTCTATAATCTTAATGTGTTTGCATACTATTAAATTTTATGTCATTTCTTTTATGAAATAAATATAGGTATGTTTGTCTATAGCAAATAATGTGGAAATCTGTGACAATAACGAATTTCTTCCTATTTGCGAGATTTGCGTGACGCGTACGGTCAAACGAAGCTGGTAGTTGCGGGGTATTGCGGGGTACCCCGGTTTGGATGGATGTGTGTTA